>CM040993.1:9821910-9845538 GCA_022985145.1 Pangasius djambal | reverse complement strand
TTGGGCAATCCTCCAGGAGGCTTGGAGTAATATATCAAGTCAATGTTTGAATAAACTGACTGCTCGGATGCCTAGTGTTGTCCCTTATTATCAATGCAAAATGGTCACTAACTAAAGAGGATTTATGCTGATATTGCCCAAAAACCCTATTTTGTTCAGGCGTTTCCAAACTTTTGGAGGGCAGTGTATTTTCTAAGGAACTTATTAAAATATAAACAAGTTAGCAATTTAATCCACAGCAATGCTAACCAGGATAAATCATTTAATAAGTATAATAATAAGAAAATGAACACAGTAAGTGCAACATGCGAGCAACCAATATGCTCCCATGTTAACTGTGGTCTTTCTTTGTTCTGCAACCTTCATATCTGACTGCCTACTCCCGCTCACATGAAAGAAAAGTAAAAACTGCCCAACACCACAACTTTATGTTGGTTCCCATGGGATACCAGTCCTGATGCACACCTCTACCCCAAAAAATGAATGTGCTGTATACAGTCAATTGTCTTTAATTCTCAGAACCACCACCATTCGGTGCCACTATTTACACGAAGGATGTACAGGAGAGTCTTGCGTTTGACCATGTCGAAGGCTGCTGAGAGCTCAAGTACGACAAATTCAAATGATATCGTAGTTCGGCTGATACAGCAGCATGAAGCTTCTCAGTAACAGCCACAAGAGCTCTTTCTGTGACATGTGCTGCTTTGAAGACAGACGTGTTAGGATCTTGTAGGTTGTTATCAAACCCCCACTTATCAAACCCCCTCTGCACCGTTTCCTTTGAGCCACTACCACGGTGCACCTTGACCCAGCATTTCTCAAGACCAAGGTATTCAACTACAGGGAGGGAGAGGATTCGAAATGGAAAATAATAGAAAATACCAAAAATAAATATTTATATGATTGTATCAGACTTGCCAACCTTTACACATTTTGTGTAGGAGCTCTCAAATTTTAACATTGGAGTATGCTGGAACATACTCCAAAAAACACCAAAAGAGCATAAAAATGGCAGATCAGCCAGTCAATATTTATGCGTGTTTTGAACTCTCTCTAGACACTCTTCCCCCACTTCACACTAGTAATATTTTGGCATGTGCTCATGGTACTTGAAAGATGCGCTGATGCTTCACCCTTGCTTTGTGTCAAGGTAAATAGAGGATGCTTGGAGTTCACCATAAATGGTCAAAAACAACACATTGTAGCCAAAGGCTGAAATATTGACTGAAAGGAAGATTAAATAAGCCTACAAAGAAGTGTTCAATCTAACACTTTACAAATAATGTTAATGATCTGTTTTAATTGGACAGTGTTTAAAAATGCTGTTTGTTTGCGTTGCTCTTCTGTCCCGAGCAATAATGTGTGAATAGGCATTATTCTTCTTCAGGGTTGTCAGTTCTGCTGTATTATAGGACTCTTTTCATGTTTTATTTTGTTGGCCAGTTAATAATGGGCAATAAACCGTAGGCAAATGGGATGACTTGGCTTGTGTTTTTATATGTAAATCGCTGCTCTGTAATGGTACCCAGGTGGTGGAATGAACTTCCTCTGGGTAAAAAAAATAGCTGAGTCCCTGGCTTTCTTCAAATGAAACAGTTCATTAAGCAAACACATGATGACTAATTAACAACAACAAAACCCCTGAATTGTACTGTTTGTCACTGTAACATACTTTGCTGCCAAACATGTCATTAGTATAAAGCAGCCAAACCGGTCTCTGCTACGTACCTGGTATCGTTACTTATAACAACACAGTGTGATTGAAAAAGATACATGAACAGACCGTACACATTTCAGAGGAATCGTGGTTATATGGCTTAATATGGGGAGAAATAAATTAATTGGTTTAAAACACAAATATAGAATATGCTGAATTGGATAAGCAGCCAAATGTTACTGGTCTAAAGAAAAAGAGGTAGAATTTTGGCTAATCGATCTGTACCAGTGAGAGGTCTCGATTTCAGGCACTTTTTGCTTTTTGTTGAGGCCAATGTGGGAAAGACCATGTATTTATGTAACACAAGTAAGGGTTTTCAATGCTATTACTCAGACAGGGCAGTTCAACTAAGCAGAATAAAAGGCTTTCAAAACCAGACTCATGTATTTTCTACTGGATGCTGTCTAAAATCAACTGCTCGATTTGGCTTTCACTCATCATCCAGCCCAAACATCAATCCAAGGCCTAAATACATCTGCTAATTATTGCAGAATTGTAGATGAAGAATTGTAAATGTAAGTTCTAAATGTAGAACTGATGTTCCTAGCTATGCACTTTTTTTTACAACAGAAGACTGAATGATGACTGATGTGGGGCGAAGTGGTACTTTTGCATGTTGTGTTCAGCTGTGTGTGAAAAACCTCTCACCCTGCTGTATGTCCTTCATCTCCAGGTGGAGACTTGAGATTAAGATGCCCACAGCTTGAGAACGCTTGCTGTCCAAGACCTTAATGATCTGAAGGGACAGAAAGGTCAAAGCACACTTCATTTGTCAAGTGTCTTGGAGTTTACTGAAAATGAAATTTTTGTGTCTTAGGCAAGACCGGGACAGCTAATAACTACAAATGGAAAAAAACAGTCTCTGGCCAAGAGTAACAGTACTATAATTATCTTTAATAAACTCTTAAATGCTGTGGAGAGAATCTGTGAGTTTTTATCCCAACATAATTACATGTGTCAGTTTCAGAAACAGCAATTGGGCCTCCAGTTATTAAGACAAATAGTGTCTCTCAGTCAAACTTATTCTGCCTGAAATAGAAAGAATCTAGTAATTTAACTATTAAAATCTGATATTCAACAACAAAACAGTGAAACCATACTACTACTGTCTACCTGAAATAAAAGCAAAAACTGTATAGACCACCTAAATCCAAGCAGTGACAACAGTCAGTAAAAGAACACTTCTGAAGATGATGTGAAGATAATGTGAATATTTTGTTTAAAAGATGAAACAGAAGACCAGTGGACCAGGTTTCCACTAATAGAAAGTTTGGTAGTAGGTATCCATTGGGTAATGCTACAAGCCAACAAAAACTGAGCTCAACATGATCCAGTTAAAAAAATTTCACGCTTTTATCAGTTAATATACAAAAGCTAGTATACCCATACTTTAAGACAGAGGATATTTGAACAATTTATAGCACCAAAACCTTTGATAGCACTGGGAGGGTGAGATATGATATATATGATATAAATGTTATTCAAGCATATAAAGTGTCCTTCAATCACCATTATCCTGACGATTAGAGAGGATTTTATACCTTCTTGGCTTTGGCTGTCTTGTCGTAGGCCTCAGATAGGGGTTTCCTTTTGGCAGGTGAAGCCATTTTAGCAAACAACTCGGCAAACTCATTAGTATTTATTATAGCTGGCTCCTTCAGCAAGCTCCACAATGTATCATTTCTAGGAGAAGAGACAGAGATGAAGACAGACATCCAGACACCACTCAGGCTTGGTTTCTATAAGCCATTCTCCCTCCCCCTGTTTTTAACATAATCCTGAATAATTGAGGGTTTTTCTTCTCATTGCAAAAGACAAGCATGATTCAGTTTTCACACTTCAAAGACAGCAGGCAGGCAGCCTACCAAATGCTAAGCAAATGCAAAAACTAATGGAAACACACTCTTACTGTTTCTGGGTAACCATGCCTGAAAGCACATAAAATCAGTAGGGGTTCAAATACGAGTGCTCGGCCTTGCTAAACCTTTGCTCCCATTAAAACAATTAGAGAGCCAGCAAGGCGCTGCAATGCTAAGCTTGACTGGGTTCAGCTTTGGCTTGCTGGTTGCTCAGTGAGGGAAGAAGGCTTTCAAGAGGAGTCAAATAACAGTACAACAGCAGAGTGAGAGCCTGGAAACAGGATCCCACAGAAATCCACACCACCGCTAGAGGTCCTGGAAGGTCTGCTTATTCTACTACTGGCCCCAAAGACAGACCTCAGGCTGCTGCGGTTAAACTTATACCGCCCCAATGTCTGATCAGGAAGTCTTGAAAATGTCTCCTTCCTGCTTTCACACACAGATCTGTCTTTCTTTGAAGGGAGTGATGAAAGATGATTGAAATGTCTCTGTGTTTTTACAATGGAAATATTATTATGTAAGTGTGAACAGGGTCCAATAAAAAAAATAATCAGCATAAACAGCAACAATGCAATATAGATGTTCATTTTGTACAGGGAAAAACTTAAGGAATCTGTTTGTATCTCAAATACCCCTACCGCAGAGTATTTCCCTTCCACCGAGGGTTCCAATTAAAACTCCTTTAGTAAGCTAAAAATCTTTAACTATGTTTCTCATGTTGGTGTTGGTGTTGGTGATGGGAGTTCTCAAGTCTTACCTGCTGTCTTGAATCTGTATCCGTGTCCAGTAGAGTGGCTTCATTGGGCAGATGGGTTCCACTCTTGGCTTTCGTTGCGGTCTCTCCTCAGCTCTAGAGAGGAACAGTTCACCTCCAGTGGGAGGAGAGGGCACAGGGCCTGGTAGGGGTGGTGGAGGAGTGAGACCAGCTCTGATTGTTGGTGGAGGTGGTGGTGGAGGAGGTGGACCATAGTCTTGTGTGAGTGGCGGGCACTTTTCTGACTGAGCAGGTTTTGAATAACACTCAGAAGGACCAGGCAGTGATAGTGTAACTTCAAAACCTTCACCATCAAATCCTGACTGAACAGACAGTGGTGGCAGTGGCTGTAATGGAGGCAGACCAGCCTCCTGTTTGCCCGAAAGGCTACGGCTAATTGATGCAAGATCAAGTTTTTTAGGCACGTTTTGTTGAGGGCAAGGGTCTTTGCTTAACTCTGGCTCCTCCACAGGCTTAATAAAAGTCTCTCGATCTGTCTGAATGCACACAGTGCGAAAACTGCGAGGTGTGAAGTTGTCTTCTGTTGACACAGCCGCATCTCTGAGTTCACCGTGTGAGCACTTGGCAGCCTTTTTCAGATCCGCAATTGCTGCTTGCAGTCTGGACACAGATTCTTCATTCTCCTCTCTGAGGTGGTAGAGCTTGAGCTTAAAATCCGCCTGTGCAGGATTATTTAGGGAGCCATGGATAAGTTTCATAAATCCTTTGATAAACATGGTTCAGCATGTGCAATTAACTTAAATGACTGAGAAACACAGCTCTGCCCCTCTCTCAGACACTTAATGCTTGTTAGGAACATCAAATTTTCAGTTTAAGATCATGTTTTGTTTGTAACTTGCCTCTAATGCCTCCAACTCTTCTTTGCACTCTCTTTTTAGATGTAGAAGAGCTGCCTGATGCTCTGCAAAGACAAACACTCAATTTATCCAAAGATTTCATGCAGTCAGTGATAGGCTTGATATGTGCAGAGCTGTAAATCCATCAGTAGTGTATATACTGTTTATGTAGTTCACAGCAAAGGTTTGCATACCACTAGGACAAAATTAAAAGAGAAATAAATGTAATATTTGGTGTATTAGGTTTTACAGATGATACAGATGTAACACAAATGGAAAAAAAACAATGGCTTATTAATAATTGATATTATTAATAATTGATATTATTAATAACGTGGGTCCATTTTGCTCATATGGTTTTGGTCCACGTGTACCTTATAGGCAACACTCACTGGAAATCAATACAAAATTATTCTGACTGATCACCTGACTGATATCCTATGATGAACATATCTATCTTGATGGGAGTGGGCTCTTCCAAGATGACAATCACCCCATCTACAGGGCTTGATGGTGCACTGAATGGTTTGAGGAATATGAAAATGATGTAAATCTCATGCTATGTCCTTCTCAGTCACCACATCTCAACTCGATTGAACACCAGAGAATTTGAACCAACATGTTAGACAACACTCCACCATCAACCCTGGTTTTGACTTCTAAGCAATAGCCCACAGCCTTAACCACTGAGCCACCACCATCTCAATGCCAGGGAACAGTGAAGCTGTTCTATTGATGACCCAAGACCTTACTAGGACACAGTATTCTTTTAATTTGTCACCTGCCTGCATATATAATAATACCCATATCTGTCTGTCTGTCTAAAACTGTCTTTGTGTGCTGTAGCATTACAATTTCCCTTAACTGGAACTAAGGGGCCTAAACCTGTTCCAGCATGACAATGCCCCTGTGCACAAAGCAAGATCAATAAAGACATGATTTGCCAAGGTTGGAGTGGAAGAACTTGAGTGGCCAGTACGGAGGAGTGACCTCAACCCTGCTGGACAACTTTGAGATGAACTGGAATGCTGACTGCACCCTCTCGCCCGGCATCAGTGCCAGAGCTCACTAATGCTCTTGTGGTTGAATGGACAAATCCAAACAGTGTAACTCCAAGATAGGTCTAACTACGACAATGACCACTTTCCAGAAGATGGCAGTACAGTTATATGGGTGAAATGTGAAATAATAAACAATATAAAGATATAAAGTCAGTTAAACAATATACAATGTAAAGTCAGTGATTTTGGTTGAAGTCGACTGAAGCTGGCTGTTTTAAAACCAAAGCCAAACAAATACATTTCTTATCCTAATTGGTTGGATTGGTGGTCCTCATGATTAGATTTTTCTCCTTTTTGCAGAGCATAAGGCAGCCACAGAGATCAGATTTGCTCCTCAGAGCAGTTATTTTATTGCCAGCTACCTGAATATGTGAAGAACTTCACCAAATATTACTAAAAGTGTTCTGACAAAAAATAGCTAACCCCACCTTTAATAAATGGCTTAGTCATATCTGAGATATGACTATTCTCACAGTGTGTACTAAGGTGTGTCTGTAGACTCTGCACCTTGCTGGATTACAGGATATTTGTCTGGTAGACTGCACATAGAATGTCAATAGTAGTAGCCAGAGATATTGGAATAACAAAATACACAAGTTTTACCTGGTTTCAGTTTATCTGAGTGTATTTTAATATAATTTGTTTGTTTAGGAGCAATCCAGCGTTTGAATATTGAACCACAAATGATGTAATTGATCAAAAACGTTATCTAACCTTCTGAAGTATCAGTGAGGGTGGAGGTGTTTTAGCATTTGTTTGAAGAGTATTGTACCATTACATAAAAAGCAAATATTTCACTCTGGACAAACATTTGCTTTACCTTTCTCACATGTCCATATGCATGCATGACAACCACTTACCAGCCTCTGTGTATTTTAACCCAATTTTCTCCTCCTTGTCTTTGGGCTTTGGAGGGGGCCAGACGGCCTGCAGACGTCCCGGGGTCCTCTCCTCGCTCTCGGGAGACTGGAGGAGAAGACAAAACATATCATGTGAATTTAGACAGTACAACATAACATTTAAAATAGTCACTTCCTACAATACTGTTCAAATGTAAATGTCAAGGTAAGAGTTTGTAAAACTGTAAATGTAAATGAGTTTAAATGGCATTCAGACAGTTTTAATGAACAGTTTTATTCAGTGTTTATAGCATGATAAACCTTGACTATACAACATGTTTCATGCAGGCTTCATTTATTAAATGTAATACTTTAATTTGTATTCCTTTATAGAATTTAAACACTAAATAATTCGTTTAGTTCTGGTGTATCTGGTACAATAAGAATAACTCGGCCATATAATAAAGTGGTTAAAAAGGTTCAGTTAAGAACCTGTAAATATTTTTTTTGTTTTTTTGTTGTTAAAGGTTCCATGTAAAATTCTACATTATTTTCTGATCAGAGAAGGTTCCAAAAAGAAACGTTAAATATCTTGGGAAAAGATTGCATGGTTCTCTAATTTGAAATATGCTTTTCCTTTTTTTCATGGACAATGCTAAAGTAATTTCTTAGTGCATACTTTGGTATCAAAGATGTTCTTGTTGTCTGGAGACTTGCTAGAATTTCTGTCAAAGATAGCTCGGATTGTCTCTGGGTTGAATGCCCTCTTTACTGCATCCAGGTCGATATGGTCTGAGGTGTCCCTCTTAGCTGGTTTAGGGGTAAAGAAAGCCTTGAAAGCATTGAGGGCTGTCTCTGTATTTGTTGATTTGCCACTTTCTTCTGATGAAGCAACATCAGGACCCTCCACACTTTCCTCTATGGGAGGCATTTCTGCTACTGGGGCCTCGCTGCTAGGTGAGAGTGGAGGACTTGTTGTGGGTTCCTGTGTTTTTTTTGCTCCTACTTTGCCAGCATCAAAGCTCAGGAGTTGAGAGAGCTGCTCAAGGATGCTTCCTTTAACCTCACTTTTGGAATGTTTCTCAGAGAAAAGTGCCCGTTTAACAGAGGCCTGTTTCACCCGGACAGGACTCTTAGGTTGTTCAAGGGTTAATGCTTTTTTCGACTGGTCACGCACTTCTTTTTTCAACCCTTTCAGTCCACTAAAGATGGTGGGTATCTGGGGAGGTTTCTGCAACTTTAGGCCTGGAGAGAAGGTAACTCTTCTGGTGGGTCTAGAAGCATTTTCAGTTTTTGGTGGCTCTTCTAGGTTCTCAGGAGCTGAGGAAGTATCTAAAGACTCTGAATTGCTGTCTTCTTGTAATATATCCTTTTTCTCTTCCTTCATCACTCTTTCTTTTTCTCCCTCTGTTTGTACCAGGTTATCACTTTCATCTTTCATCATTGTCCCTCCATCTTGTTCTTCATTCTTCTTCATTTCTAGCTTACTCAATTCTTGTACATCTTTTGTTCCTCTCCCCTTTTGTGTTTCACTGAGACTGTCTGGAGTTGTTGGTTCTAATTTTAATAACACTTGATCAGCCTTGACTTTGAGGAATGTGTCTCCAATTTCTGAACTGGATTGCCTGTCTGTCTCCACATGACATCCATTACATGTGTCTGGAATTAAGGAGCTCCAGAATTCCCCTTTTGGTTGGATCTCATTGCCCGTGTCTGAGTGTGCGCACTTTGTATTTGTACCAAAGTCTCCATTAGGTATAACCAGATTACTTTTAAAAGTAGACAGGGCCTCATCTGCCTGATCTGAGACTGCTCCAGTAGAGATTGGATTGTTGATGTCTGTAGAACTTGTCTGAAATGTACTCTCTGTGTATAGTTCCTCATTTTTGTTCATACATGCTGGTTCCTGAGTTGTGGTCTGCATATGTTTAACCTCATTTGTCCACTCTTGACATTTCCCCTCATGCTGTGCAGTAGATAATACCTCTTCTTTGGTGATATTAGTTGTGTTGCAATCTCTCATAACTTTGTCTGGTAATCCCTCTGCAGTCCGTTTGCTGATACAGTCTGAGAGATCCCCACTTCTGTGGCTCTCTTCTGGTGCTCTGTTACTCAGGCTAGCATCATTATATTCCTGGCTAAATCCTTTGGAAAGCAGGTCAGCCTGGCCATCTGTCACCCTTTGGCCACCCTGACATGTCAAGGATGAATCTTTCCATGAATTTCCTTGATACACATTGACTTGCAGGTCCATGTCCAAGAATTCCTTTCCAGTATGAGTTGATGTTTCAGGAATTTTGACTTCATCTCGGTCCATGCTAGATTTACTGTGAGTTTCAACATTATTATCCCTTATTTGCTCCAGAGATGATCTCTGACCCAGATTGTTATGGTTATTGCATTCATCTCTAGGCTGAATTGTTCTTGCCAAAACATCCTCTGTCTCTATTAAGACTTCTGTCTCAGATGTCGTCCTGCTATTAATTTGACTAGAAACATCCATTGCTTTGAGATCTTTTTCAACAGGTGAATCATCATCAAATCTAATAGTGTGAGTTTTTTGGATGCTGTTGTTCTGAGTTTCAGTGTCTTTCTCAGACAGGGAACGAAAAGATGAAAGAACTGGTGTGTCTTCAGTTTTCTCTGTACGGTTGAAAAGGTTGGAGAAGTTGTTAAAGAATGAATTAGCAGGATAACTATCCATTTTTTCAGGAAAGGCACTTTAATTTCAAGTATATTACGGTTGACATGCAGACTTCAAAATTCCACTAAGCAAAAAAGTTCCTTTTTATTTTTGTGTTTGCATTGATTCAGTTTTGTTGGCATGCCCATTCAAGCTAGAACTTTTTTGGATTTTTGAATCCTTTCCTAAATAAATGTTGTATTAGACTTCTAAAACTTGTCAACAACTTCTGTTATCAAGCTTTGTTATTGTACGTGTGTTTGTTCACCAGAACTGTTCTCCAAATCTTTCTTTTCCAGTATGATTGTAGTCAGCTTGAAATCCTGATTTTTACTGAAATTTCCAGAAAGATGAGTTCAAGAAAAAAAAAAATCACATTCTGAGAATGATGCAAAATCTCTGTTTGTCTTGTCAGTCCAGATGAGATATACAAATGACAATCCACAAATGTTTAATTGGAGCTGGAAGTAAATTACTTCTCCAGTTGATACGGATGCTCCAAGTGATTTTCTTTTACCTTCACTCAGTCGTCTCTTTGCTCCAGTTTAGATTGAGTTATACCAGTAGAATCAGCAGGTCCTCTTGCTTTTAATCCGTATGTTGCACAGGAGCCACCACACAACAAAATATGATCTTATTTTCACACATACACTCCTTTGCTGAGTGCAAATGCTCCACCTTCTCTCCTTTTCCTGGTAGCTCAATGTTTGCATACACCCTTCAACACACTCAAACGCACACAGGTCATGGCTAGGCAGTAAAGCATGCTTTGCTCCAGTGACATCTATTCACTAGACCCCAGCCCTGGTCAGCTGAAGATCTCTGCACCTCAGGACACAGCTAACTGCAATGTTAATCACAGTAATTAGCCTCTTTCATCCGATCTGCCCACACTCTCTACTGCCAATGTGCAGCATGCCCTCAGAGGTTTTGTATTTTTCTTCTGCCAAACCAAATAATGGGGGAAAAGGGAACTGCTGAAGTGCAAATCGTGTGTGTGTGTATATATGTGTATATGTGTGTGTATATATATATATATATATATATACACACACATGTATATACACACTGTATTGCCAAAAGTTTTGGGACACCCCTCCAAATCATTGAATTCAGGTGTTCCAAACATCTCCATGGCCACAGGTGTATAAAATCAAGCACCTAGGCATGCAGACTGCTTCTACAAACATTTGTGAAAGAATGGTTCGCTCTCAGGAGCTCAGTGAACTCATGTGTGGTACCGTGATAGGTTGCCACCTGTGCAATAAGTCCATTCGTAAAATTTCCTCACTACTAAATATTCCACAGTCAACTGTTAGTGGTATTATAACAAAGTGGAAGCAATTGGGAACAACAGCAACTCAGCCACGCATGCTGAGGCGCACTGTCCGCAGAAGTCGCCAACTTTCTGCAGAGTCAATAGCTTCAGACCTCCAAACTTCATGTGGCCTTCAGATTAGCTCGAGAACAGTGCATAGAGAGCTTCATGGAATGGGTTTCCGGTGGACGAGTCTGGGTTTGAAGCTTGCCAGGAGAACGGTACTTGCCTGACTGCATTGTGCCAAGTGTAAAGTTTGGTGGAGTCGGGATTATGGTGTGGGGTTGTTTTTCAGGGGTTGGGCTTAGCCCCGTAGTTCCAGTGAAAGGAACTCTTAATGCTTCAGCATACCAAGACATTTTGGACAATTTCATGCTCCCAACTTTGTGGGAACAGTTTGGGGATGGCCCCTTCCTGTTCCAACATGACTGTGCACCAGTGCACAAAGCAAGGTCCATAAAGACAGGGATGAGCGAGTTTGGTGTGGATGAACTTGACTGGCCTGCACAGAGTCCTGACCTCAACCCGAGAGAACACCTTTGGGATGAATTAGAGCGGAGACTGAGAGCCAGGCCTTCTCGACCAACATCAGTGCCTGACCTCACAAATGCACTTCTAGAAAAATGGTCAAAAATTACCATAAACACACTCCTAAACCTTGTGGAAAGCCTTCCCAGAAGAGTTGAAGCTGTTATAGCAAAGGGTGGGCCAACCATATTAAACCCTACGGATTAAGAATGGAATGTCATTAAAGTTCATGTGCATGTAAAGGCAGACATCCCAAAACCTTTGGCTATCTATATATGTATGTGTGTGTATGTGTGTGTATGTGTGTGTATGTGTGTGTATGTGTGTATGTGTGTGTATGTGTGTGTATGTGTGTGTATGTGTGTGTATGTGTGTGTATGTGTGTGTGTGTGTGTGTATGTGTGTGTGTATGTGTGTGTGTGTATGTGTGTGTGTGTGTATGTGTATATATATATATATGTATATATATGTATATGTATATGTATATATATGTATATATATGTATATGTGTATATATATGTGAGTGAGTGAGTGAGTGATTTTTAAAATGTCCTTGGAAGGCCAAAACTCTTGTTAACCCTTTGTCTCCTCAACAGAGAATATCAAGTTTTTTTGTTATTTTTTGTGTTTACACATTGTCATTTTTTTTCAGAAATGTTTTATTTGTCAGGTTGATCATATGTAGTAAATGAGATGTACAGAAATGTCTATGTAATAATAAATGCAGGATATTGAACATGAACTTTTACCATCAGTGGCCATTTGCCCAAGGCTCATTAAAATAACTGTGGTTTATTAAAAAGACATTCTTGTTGTTATCGCCAAAAGGACATAAAAATAAAATTAAATATTTTTTCATTGCTTTTTTCATAGTAATACCATTAAATGTTGAACAGTATGCCTACAGGATATTGACAAGGAGAAATAATTATTGTGCTCTATTTGATCTAGTGGGAACCGTAGTGTAAATATGACTCAGTCTTTACTACAGAAGCATGACGGACTGAAATGAAAGTGTCTAATCACAAATAACCCTTAAAAACGTGACCGTGTGCAATTAATATCAGTTATAATCACAGATTTTAAGAATAGCAACACATTTGCATAATGGTGAAGTTATAAGATATAGAAGAGTTCATAAAAATGTGCAATTGGCAAAAATTCGAACGTTTTTGAGTACAAGTAATACAAGGTTCAGTTGCATTGAACACACTAGTTCTTTCTGATGGATGTAGAGACTTTGGATGGGGAAAAAAGCTTTAACCCCATGAAGTCTCAGCATAATATTTAGTTATTAATTCATCAAGATCCATTACACTGCATAATTGTAAACAACAGTTTCTGTAGTATCTTTAAAATTATGCTTATTGTAGGTTTGGAAAATATACAAACTGTATCTTTAAGGAGACTAATTTCTATACAGTTCAAAAACAGCCAAAACATAGTTCCCATATAAGCCCCCTCCTCATTATATAGAAATGATATAAAACATATTACATTTGTGATTTGTTTTGTACTGATTTGTGCCATATAAAATATTGTTTGTGTGTGTCTGTGTTTGATGTGTTATCACATTTTATCAGTGTAATTCAGTGACAATGTAAATGTGAACTGAGTGTGTATTATTATTATTATTATTATTATTATTATTATTATTATTATTATTATTCAGTTTCTTTACAGATAGGGTGCCAACTACATAGGGGTTCAAAGTCATCACCATCATCACTATTACAATTTATGCCAAACGTTTTGTGCATTTTTGTTGCCAGAGTATTTCTGATTTCATTTCATTTAATGTTGTTTCAAACAGTGATATTCTCTTACAGTTACCAGGTCGGGCGAGGGAAGTGGGTCACTGGTGGTGCCTTTCTCAGCAGAGATTATTCTTAGGAAGTCAGTGTGTGTCTGTCTGGAGATGTAGTCCACAGACTTGCAGCAGGACACACACTGAGCCTCATACAATAACCAAGTGTCCTCCCCTGTGTAGATAAATTGCACGATATTAATAGGTTTAATATCTTTTGTGAGAAACAAATAAAAATATTTTCTGATTAATGTCAGAATATATATATATATATATATATATAGCAGGTGGATAAATAAATTCTGAGAGATAACAGTCATTACCAGCAGTAGAGAAGGATAGCTTGGCTCTATCATCATGGGAACTGCTAGGGCGCCACTCATTGGATATGAAGAGGTACTGTATGTGCTATACCTGTCAGCTTTAGATACCATAACCCTAACTTATCATACACTATATAGCTATGGGGTCTACCACAGTTTCATAAAATGAGCATTAGGTTAATTCTAGACAACTGCTCACAGAACTGCCCAAACCCATGGTTCTTAAAGAGGGGCCCGGGACCCACAGGGGTCTGTAAAGCATAGCTAGAGGGTACATGATTATTATCATAGTTATTCTATTTATTATTCTGTTCTTATAGTTATTATCCTGTTTGACTGATTGCTTGAATTAAATTGGTTTAATCCAAACCTCAATAACTCAAAAATAAGTAATTCTATAAAGAATGTCATGCTCCTGGGATGAGTGCTAGATAGGCTCTGGATCCTGACCAGGATAAAACAGTTACTGAAGATGAATGAATGAATAACATGAATAACAACTATCATCACCATCACCATCACATCATCACTAATTGCTGTAGTACATCCTCTATATAGACTATTATGCATACAAATGTAAAATCAAATAAATGACACACCTAGGCAAAAACAACCCTGGGTGTGTTTTGTCCATAAATGCAAAGTTTCATTGCTGCAGAGGAATTTCACAATATGGTGTGATTTCCATCAGTGGTCAATTGAACTTATTTCTGCTGGTTTTCTGACACCACTATCTGCTTGTCTCAGCTTTTGGAAATGCAAAGGCTGTGTCGCTACATGACATTGCTTGTCATTTTTGAAAAGACTCATTTAAACCCTAAGACAACTACTTTTTAGATAATGTTTCTGGGAAAACCTCTGTTTTCAATGTTGAATGAGTAAACATAGGGCACTATGCTCATCTCATGTACACTTCAAATAGATTTTAATGCCAAACACAGACACATAGACGTGTACCTGCTGTGTCACAATCCACACACTAATCTTTCTGTCTGGTGCTAATCGCGTTAGGGATCAGGGGTGTCTTGAGAGATTTCATTTCCTGAAAGACTGATGAGAAAGGAGCATTATTGGCTGCCTGTCCCCTAGCTGCTGGTGAGGTAGCGTGGGAAACGTCTGCTCTAAATGAAAGTGCCAATGTCCGTTCACATCTTGGTATGTGTCCAGGTAACATCTAGGCTACTGTGACTATGACTACAAAACACCTAAGTGGCAGCTGCTCAAGTGCCTCTGCACAATGTATTCACACTATATACTCATAGTGATGTACCTTAAAAGAGGGCATATCATACTTTTTAACCATTTATAGTTATGTTTAATGCTGAGGAATGTGTGAAAATATACTGTCTTGTGCTGTCTGCACATGTTTGCACTTGTGCACTTTATGTATAAATTATGTAGTCCCTTGTAGCTCTGTGTTGTTCTGTGTTTGTCTTATGTAGCACCTTGGTCCTGGAGAAACGTTGTTTCGTTTCACTATGTACTTGCATATGGTTGAAATGACAATAAACTCCACTTGAAACTTGAAACTTGAAAAACAAGTTAGTTCCTGTTATCATGCACTTTATAACACCTACTACAAAAACTGCAGCTTGTCATTTTGCCGAGAATCCATTTTACCTGGAAGTTACAGCTCTATCTCTGACTATTACAAAGTGCTAACACTGGAGATGTCTTCCAACAAGACTCTTCACCATATCAAAGATTACACACTGTAAAAAAAATATTTTATGTGGAACATCCACTATACAAGTCCCTATGTAAATTGTTACCATAGAAACAGTGTATTAGAACAAATGCATTCATATAAACATTGCAGTTGGCACTATTGTCAGCACTGTGCTGTTATAGAAAATCAATCAACACCCACTGACAAATCAGAATTGACTATTCAAATAGTAAATGCATGATGTTTTGTGTGTATATATATATATATATATATATATATATATATATATATATATATATATATATATATATAAATTGTGTGTGTGTGTGCAGAAAATCATTCAGATACAGGTTAAAAGCTTCAGATAATATTCACATTATGGCACCAGATGGTTTGAGTAATTCAGAAGCTGCTCATCTCCTGGGAATTTCACGTACAGCAGTCTCTAGAGTTTACAAAGAATGGTGCGACAAACAAAAAAACGTTGAGTGAGTGGAAACACCTAGCTGATAAGAAAGATCCGAGGAAAATGGCCAGATTGGTCCAAGCTGCCAGGAAGGATATAGTAACTCAAATAATCACTCTTTACAACCTTGGTGAGCAGCATGAACAAAACATCAAACCGAGGTGGATGGGCTACAACAGCAGACGACCACATTGGGTCCCACTCCTGTCAGCCAAGAACAGGAATCTGAAGCTATCATGGGCACAGGCTCACCCAAATTGGCCAACTGAAATTTAGAAAATAAAAATCACCTGGTCTTTTTTCCAGTCTTCATTTCTATTGCATGGTGCATTTATCAACAGAGCCAAAAATCTTTTTTTTTTTTTTAACTTCCCAAACCTTTTCTATATTCTGTATTGCCATATACTTTTAAACGCTTTACAGAGCATCAAGTATATTCATTTCTTGGTTGCTCTGAAACCACAGAACGCAACATTAACATTGACAGTGTTAATGTTGGTACTTTGTAATCTAAAATACATAGTTCCTATATTGCATACACTGCAAGGACCCAAATAAATCATTTAGAAGATATAATGTTTTTCCATCTTTATATGATGGCATCTATAATGTAAGTTACAAGAATCGTTTAAGAACCATATGCATATTAAACACATCTGCATTATCAGGTTCACTACTGTGAACCATATAAGACCCATCTGAGTTATTATTATTCAGCACCACTGAGCATTTTTGATCTTTTTAATCACATGAAAAAAATATAGACTTGCTTGTCCAGACACAGCATGCTCCAGGGCTCTTGATGTGAAATCCTGAATCGGTGTTTCAGATTTTGGTGCTAATCTTGGTCATAACAGCTATCACAAGGCTCAGATTCAGGGTACTTGTACAGCTCAGTGAGCATGGACTATGTCAAGATAAAAAGGATCCATTCTACCGAGTCATTTTCCCCCTCTATGTGCTTGCTTTAAATATAACAATTTAAGGCTTTTCATTGAAAGATCCCAAAATAATGTGTATGCGACGGCTAGGTGTTTTTTTTAGAAAGTAAAAGAAGGATATGCCCACCTTCAACAAGTGAGATGGACCTGACTGGTAATGTAGTATTCTGCTCATTAACGATCAGCGTCAGAGCAGTCACAGATGTCCTCAGGTTGCTAGAATCCACTGCTGCATTGTCATTTTGCAAATTTAACATCCTTTTCCTCTCTTTTCTCTCATCCCTAGGCAGGAATGGGATGCTGTGCTGTAACATTGATATTCCCGAGGAGCAAGGAGAAACAAGTGGCACAACACTGCCCATGCTGCAGGTTCTGAATAAGTGTGTAAAGGCAGACGGGGCAAATATGTTCTCTGCTCTAGGTTTGATGTTAAATCTGCTGTGTGTTAAACCCACTGGGTTCTTTTGGCAGATAAATATCCTTATACATTTTTGGTTTATAGTAACTAGTTCTTGTGTCCAGGCTGTATCCAAGCTAATGTCCTCCATTTGAGGGTGTCTGGTACAATCAGGATTCTTGCCGTACTTTGCAAAGAGCCTGCCCTGCTTGAGAACTCTCTGGATATTTTGGTTCAGATCTTCTTCCAGAACATGAAGCCTTTCAATGGGGACCATCTCCTGATGGCGCTCTGAGCCATGGGCCTGAAGTATGGATAATTTGCTGTCTATGCTTTTCAGTGAAGAATGCATTCTAAGCTGGTCAGAAGTAATGACGTTGGCTTGTTGCATGACATCCTCCAAATTCTTGCTGAACCCAAACCCAAGAGACAAACAGATGTTTTCCACTATCTGATCTCTTACCAAAATGCCCAGGTTTGTAGAACTAATGGTTAAGCTCCTTAGCTGAATATCATCTTGTAAATCCCCAGACTCTTGTGTAGTCCAAGTCACAATGTAGACGTCCTTGTTATTTTCTGACATCTTGTTATTTAAGTCTCCATCCATTTCAGAATTTCTGGTGTTCGCTAGAGTTCAGGATGCATGACCTTCTGTGCCATGTGATCTGTTGGAGATTACATAAGAAATACACAGCATTGTAACTCATTATACAAATGTGTAAAGTCCAGAATATGAGAGTAATCCAGCTCATTTCCTTCCTTGATGATCTTCGATGAACTTTGTAAGAGTAGTTCAATGGCTGTATCAGATGCATAGGCAGCCATACTCTAACACAGCTTTTCCATCATCAACGTATTCATCATACACAACCTTTTTTTGGTCCTTTGTAGGATGTTCTCAAGGACTATGAAGAGATATGGAGAGTGTACTGTGGAACGGCTCAGCTGCTGTTTTCATTGTGGGACGCTCTGAAATTCCTAGTTGTTAGGGAGACCTGAATTCTTGTTGCCTCGTTGATTCCCCATAGCAACCTTGGCTTTGTAACCTGCATACAGTCACAGGTCCTTCATTCACTGTGGTTCTGTAAGCACCTCTTCTGACTCCATCTGTCTTACCAAGACCGTTACTCTTTGCTGTTAGTAGTCCCTCCTTCTTAATGCTATGACCAATTAAAATTTTATTCTCACAAGGAATAATACCTTCCTGGGAGTAGTCTTGAACATTTCAGCTTACTTGTCTGACTCTTTTCTGATTGGTTTGTGAATGTGAAATAGGGTGCGGGGTGTATCACTGCATGTAAGGGTTGTAATAAATACTTCTTTTTTTCACTGAGAACCTTCACAATTCACAGTTACATGTACATAGCTATGTATATAGTACTGTACAAAGGTCTTAGGCACATGCAAAGAAATGCTGTAGAGCAAAGATGCCTTCAAAAATTATGAAATTAAATGTTTCTACATTTAAAAAATACTATTTTTAATAAATGAAACAATTTATTATAATAAATGAAAAAAAAAAACAGTATTTAGTGTGACAACCCTTTGCTTTAAATGAGCTGTAAGTGTTACTGAGCATCTTACAGAACCAGACACAGTTCTTGTGGAGACTTTGACTGTCACACTTGCTTCTTATATTTGCAGCAAAACCCAGCAGCCTTCATTATGTATCTTGTCTGAAAAGTGTCTCTTACGTAATATGCTGCTTTCTTTACTGGCATACAAACATTTTTCTGTAACATTTAATTTTGTGTTGAAAAACTGGAAATCTAATGATAATGTAGAAGTTATAAAATAAAAATCTATAACAAAGTTTGTAGTAAAAAAAAATAGGGTACCTAAGACTTTTGGTATATGTGCTGTATATGTGTTGGTCTGAAACATTCTGTCAAATATTGCTAAGCCTGATTTCTGGTAAACAGTCAAAAATTGAGTTTTGACCAAAATTGAATTTTTATAATATGTTAATAATATAACTTGCCATCTCTACTTTAGGAAACATAAATATATCTGACTACTTTCTAACATTACCTTGGTGTGTACCTGCAGTGATCACGTGTATATGGAGCCAGTTTACCAGTGTAGTGGTAAAAAACAGTCAGTCTGCCGAAAGATGTCTAAAACCTTACTGACTAAGTGATTTCCAAGCGATTTGATCAAGTTTTTGCTTAGCTACACATCATAGCAAAATGGACATAAAAACAATGCAATTTGTAATGAAATATCAGAGATGAGTGCTTACACACTGTACAAATAACAGTGGACAAAGTTTTAAAATATTTAAATTACCTAATAAAACATTAATAACAGGAACAGTACAAAACTGATTGCATTAATCAGTGATTTCACTGATTCCACCACCAATAGCACAAAGAAAGCAGTTGATTGAAGAGAGAAAGATGCGACTCGTTTTTAAATGCCACTAGTGACTTTTACCTCAGGTGTTGATGAAGATTGATGTGGATGATGCTGATATTCAAAGTGATAACACATTTCCCATTTTTTCCATAAGTAGATTAGGGTATAAATGTAGAGCTGAGCAAGGAATCTTTCAGTGCAAGCGAAATAGAATCCTTAAATGCAAATTTTCTCCCTTTTCACTGGGTAAAATGCTCCAGACTTTAAAACACTTTGGGTCATTTTGATTGAAATACATACAGAAGGAGAATATATTTTGTCCAGGAAAACCTGTAGTTTTCAGAAATATACAATGGATATCTACACACCCATGTTAACATTGCAGGTTCTTGATGAAACCAAGAGAAACCATGTCAGGTTTTCCCACCTTTTTCCACCTTTAATGTGATATAGTGACAAAGGTCAAGTGATAAACACGTACAGTTGTTTAAGGGAAAGAAAAGAAAAAGAAAAACTTATAATAACCTGGCTGCATAAATGTTCAAACCTTTCTATAATGGGGTATGCGTCTGTATTCACAATTAACAAAAAACACATTTGAATCAATGTGTCATCAATGAAGTGATTCTGATTAACCGCAAGTAAAGATCAGCTTTTTCGCTAGGATTTTCTTGACATCTTGGTTTTGACCATGTGAAGGATCACCACATATACAGTATGTGCCCAGTGCAAGTCTTGTGTTGAAAACAATGGCTCCAATTTCCCACCAGATGGCCTTGTTGCTCATAGAATGGAGATGCAGCAGTTCTCTGGGCCAGGCTGCATAAAGACGTGTGTATGGTAACATGGCTAATAAACAAATAGCTCCATTGTCAGATGGAAGCATTGTTACATATGTATTAAAATTTCATTTCATTTGATTTAGTGTCAGATCCTGGCCACTAGGATGAAGGACAATGAAGCTAATCGAATGCTTTGGCATTCTGTGCTTTGTGTTTATGTAGGGTAAGTCTCTAGATGAGATATGTAGTTCATCCTGTTCTTCATAGTTACAGCTTGTACCCCAAATGCCAAGCACCTTTTTTTGAATCTGTATCCAACCTGTTAGTAAATGAGCTGGATTATGCGAGAGGCAGTGTCAGGGCATGGCTGGTAATAGACAGACAGGAGCTCTGGTGTGCCAGCAGTGGTCAGTGTGAGTGCCAGTCTGTGGTGGCACTGCCTGCTCTGCCCTATATGGCTGGGAATGGAGCTGTGCGCACATATCGCGCTGTCAGCGGTGCTTCTCTCAGTCTACAGCGCCAGGCTCTGCCACTACAGCCATGGCTGAAGGGGGAGAAGGGGAAGATGAAATCCAGTTCTTGCGAACTGTAAGTACAGAAACACGGTTCTGCTTAATCAATTTCTGTTTTTAACGCCTTTTGAAACGTGTCCGCGTAAAATTTTTTTTTAAATAAATAATAATTTAAAAAAAAAAATCAGAAACACGTTCATCGCAAAAGATATCATGTTTGAGAGGTCGAGGACGATTTTCACCGGCTGGCTTGATTCACAGGTTTTGTGCATGCATGTTCTGCCAGTAATGTGCCACTCATGTGATTAAGGTTCATCAGTAAGCGGACTCGGGTGCGAGTAGAAGGCGCGCGTGACGCACCTGCTGTAAAAGGTTGTGGGTGCGAACGTGGGATGCTGCGTCTGTATGCACACAAGAAACTTCATAAGACTTGCTTCGAAAGCTTGTTTTTAAAAAAAAAGTTGTTCAGTTCATCTAGATTTTGTGTCAACTGAAAAGAAATGTTTCCTGTATTGGGCGTCCTGTGTAACCGTTCTGCAAGTGTCCATGCAGAGTAAACGCGATTTAACCCCAATTCACACTGCATCTGTTCACTAAAGCGCCTGGAATCTAGTGACTAGTGATTTGACTAATGATGCTGTGTGTTTAGTTGCAAGCATATATGTTTGAAGTTCTAGTTGACTTGAGGCATTTTCTGTGTGGGTTGTGTGACGGAGATTAATGACACTGGCTGCAGTTTTCTCTGTAATCGATATGAGGCAGAGAGCTTGTCCTGTTGTAATGACTCTAGTCGTTTTGTAGCCATAAAAATGCTGAAATTTCTATTCAAATATTGTCAACTCTTCGTGGTGATACGACATACCAGTCTCACTCAGCCAATGCATCTGTATATGGTAGTGTAGTTATAAAAGGCAGCTGCTGTACAGTTAAGTCATATTTCTGTGCTGGAACTTCCTTGATCCTGTCATTGTAAAACCACTGTGCAGTAAAGAAATGGACTATTCATCTGTGATTGGATTTTCCCCACAATATTAGCTATTTCAGCTGGCTGAGATTCCCCAGGGTTAATAATTGTCACCTCTAAGTGCTTGGCATGCTTGCTGTACTGTAACCCACAACACACAGATTCCATGTGTCAGTGGCATGCTAACAATCTGATGACACTGGAAATTGTGATATAATTCCTGAGTGAATGATGACTGTAGTGGACATTGAACAACAAGGTCATGGTCAAAAACAATCTATATTTGCTTGGTTGAGTGGATGATTTCTCACATATGTAACCGAGAGGGAAATAACTGGGCTAATGCAATCCTCTGTCACATTTTGTCTCAATGGATCTCTTGAAAGAAATATATTATTTGCTTAGAGTGAATATCCGTGAGGATATCTTACACTCAGAATATAAGCTCTACGGATGTTGCACACATTTGCCTTGTACAAGTAAACACTTGGTAGATATATCGAGATTTGAAACCAGTTTTAGCCTTTGTTAAATGTAATATTTATTGCTTACAGAAATTTAGGGTATACATTTAGGATGTGCAACACGTGCTTTGTAGTTGATTTTCCGATTAATTGCTTGCACAATAATCCACAATGTTGTCTTAAAAAAAATTCTAACAGATTGTCGGAAGATCCTGCACGAGGCAGGTGTGCACAGTGTCACCATGCTGTTAAGGTGTTAAGGTGGGAAAGTTGGCAGTGAAGGGCATTTACTATTGACACGGAAGTACTTGAAGGGTAGACTGGTGTATAATACACCACGTACCTCTCTACATTTTGGTGACTTCTGCCTTATTGAGTGCAAAGACATGAAACATTCTCTTGATTTGTTATTTGCCACTTGTTTGCACTGTATATGGCATTATTGTAGCACTAACCATCGGGCTCTGCGAGCAGTCTGACTATCTCAGAGGTTTTAGATAAGTTTTTAGGTTTTCTATGTGCATCTTTATAAATTGTGGCACTGGCATGATAAAAATACTTTGATCAAATTGGCAGGTTCTTTCAGCGTTTTTTTAGAGTTTGGTTGTAGGGACATTATTATACTTTATTATTAGAAGAGGTTTTGGCACTACCAGTACAGAAGCACTGGGCTTATTTGGAGTTTATGTTGTTTTGGTAGCCCTATACATTCTAACAGAAGACTCTGGGGTTTAAATTTAGCCTCCTTTCCACCACACACACCCACATTTTTCTGGCATCAATCCACATATGGGTCATTGCATCAGCTAGCTCAGTTAAATTGGCTGGCCACTAAACTTTTCAACTAAACCAATTGCTAGCAAAAAATATATATATTTTTTAATAGAAATTGGAGTAGCCAAAGTGTTTCCTTTGGGAAATATATTAATACACATCCACCATAGTTTGTATTCAGGACATTTCTGTTTTAGAGCGGTTTCAGAGTGCACAGTTGTTCCAAAAAAAAATCACCTACTGACAGAATATAGAATACTAATTCATAACTTCATCTTATTAAATATATAAACATTTAGCTCCAGAAGTAAATTATACATGCACAGTAATAGTAATAGTAATAAATTATATATATATATATATATATATATATATATATATATATATATATATATATATATATATATATATATAGCACAGTAAAATTGCACATAACCTATAATTACATCTCTGTATCAGTTAATGTTCTGTAACCAAACTTACTCTTCATCAAGCGTTAATGAATAATTTCTGGATGTCCTCGTTTCTTCTCTACTCATTTTAATGGAAAAAAAA
>CM040993.1:9768290-9821810 GCA_022985145.1 Pangasius djambal | reverse complement strand
GCCTCCATAATTCTTTGAAGAGTTTTCCTTTCCTTCCAGGCTGCTCTTAATAGAAGCAAATGATAAACCAGCCACACTGTTTCTATTTTCTGTTTTGCTCTAGTCTCCTTGTAGCTGAAGGTGATCATTTTTCATGGCCCAGGAAAGTTTATTCTAGCTCTACTATACATGTGCGCTCTCAAATGACTTTTACACATTGGTACTGAGTATTTTTGATGTGACATGAAACTGTCTTGATGACTCTTGATGACTCTGACTCTGAGTATCTCAGATCGGTCCCTGAAGTGGAGACAAGCAAAATGACAGATTCATTTTTAGAGCTATTCCTGCTTGTCTTTGTGTAGTGGACACTCTGCAGCTGTCCACTTGCAAAAAAACAAGGTGCTGAGTGGAGATATGGAGAGGCTGTGACTTAGGAGAGATGCCCAGGTAAAGGCTCAGGGCCAGTGATGAAATCCTGCAATACGTGAGCAGACTGTGTGATTGTATCATGTGATTCAATGTTCCCTGGGGCTTCTGACCTTTTCCAGCTGCACGTGTTGAATTTAGTTTCCTTTGCATTGATTAAAAACAGAGTCTACTGTCACTCCCTTGTGGGATCCCTGCCATGGGTTTGGTCCTAAAGCTTTTGGAGCCATCTGTGCTGAAGGACAAAATGTCTTCTTCCATCCATCACCTTCATTATTGTGGAATTAAGGTTTAATATCTATGTAATTGACTTGAGGTTATCCTCTAAGAAAAGACCTGTGTTCCTTTGGATTAAGATAGAGGTTTGCCTGCATCAGCTGACCTTTTTCAGCTGTTAATTTAAGTTTGATGGATGTATTGAAAAATGTAGCTCTACTGTATATTAACTTATGTGATGTTCCACAGAGATATTTTAATTATTTTAGTTATTTTATGGAAAAATAGACATTTAAAATGTATGGTATTTCCTGCATTTGACTGAGTGTTGCTTTGTTTAGCAATAAAGCTCTTTCTGTTTATTTTCCTATGATGCAAAGGATTAATGTGCCAGATATCAGATACTGTCTGTGGTCAGATCTGAGCCTGTGTTGACAGATTAACTGGGCACACAAGGTATTGCAGGGGGTGACCAATGTCATTTCTGCAGATCTACTACCTTGCAGTTTCCTGTCTTAAGCAGTCATACCCGAACGTAATGCCAAAATCACAAGTCTGTGAATCTGAAATCAATAATCAATTTTGTAAAATTGTTACCTAACAAATACACTTAGCATTGCGACAGGAGAATCATTATTCACAGATTCAGTTCTTACTTTACATCTTGCTTTATAGGTTAAACAACCACCATTTTACCATTATGACTTCCATACCATTTCATGTTTCATGTTTTTTCTCCACAGTTCAGAGAACCTATCAGCTCCTTCAGCAACGCAAAACATTACCATATTGGGGTGTTTCAGTCAAAAAAGTTAAATATAAATTTTTGGATTGTATGTACAAAACCTACGTTATCATCACAACTGCAGATGTACTAATCTGCACATGGATTTACAGTTCATAAAGTTGTTATCTGGAGGCATAGTGGTGTAGTGCGTAGCATTTGCTGCCTCACATCTCCAGGGTTCCTGGTTTGATCCTTAGCTCAGGTTACTGTCGGTGCCGAATTTTGCATGGTTTTTCTGTGTCTGCGAGGGTTTCCTCTGGGTTCTCTATTTTCCTCCTTCCTCCAAAACATGCTGGCAGGTGGATTGGCTACACTAAATTCCGCCTGGTTAAGAATGTGCACATGAATATACATGTACATGGGGCCCTGTGATGGACTGGCATCATATGCAAGGTGTGTTCTCGCCTCACACCCAGTGTTTCCTGGACAGGCTCTGGATCCACTACAATGGTGGCCAGGATAAAGCCCTTACTGAACATAAATAAATAAATGAAAAATTATCTCATGGTCATGTCATAGCTCTATATCCATACCCTGGCTCTAATATTGAGATACTTATCTTTCATTTAACTGGAGCCTGTCCTGGCAACACTGGGTGTGAGAGAGGAATCCATGTAAACACACATTCACACACACCTTGGAGCATAGCCACATGCTATGCTATGCATAGCCACCTATTGACAAGTTTTTGGGAGGTGGGAAGAAAACCGGAGAACCTGGAGGAAACCCACGTAAACATGAGGAGAACATGTCAAACTCCACACAGACAGAAACATGAGCTCAGGACCGAATCAGAGACAGCATCGCTACCCACTGCACCATCATCACACTCTTCTAAATATCTTGATTAACTGAATCAGGTGTGTTAGATTATAGCTGAAGCTAAACACTTCAGGACCCCTGCTATATGGTGTGTTTTACTTTGGAACTTAGTTTTGTGCAGGTTGCTTACCATAGTAGGCTATGAACCTATTTGCTCAATACCTTCAGATAAAACTACATGTGCAGTCGTATTCCTGTATTAAACATTGTTCACTGCATGCAGATTTGGATTGCTCTATTTGACACAAAGTGTTACGAATAGGGAAAAAAAAAGTCCTTTTCCATTCTTACCCTGCCTGTGTCTGACACTTCCATTTATCAGTGTTGATGGCGGTCGCTCAGCCGTGCTTGCGAGCCATTTTTCTTATTTCATGAGGCTGTTTTAAAGCAATATGCATGGAAAGTAAGCCTGGGAAAATCCAATTTGTAATCCTGTTGGGCTGGTGAACCTCTGCGGTCTTATTTTCTCTGCACTGTTTCAAGACGGCTGTGTCTATATTAAAATTTTACAATATGGCTTTTGCTGTGTCATTCACAGAGTGTAGATTAAAACCCCTCCATTGGCATGACTGACTACATTAGTGTAATGGCTTTTTATGCATTGCATAATTTGCCTCTGTATGTCAACTCTTCTGAAAGGATGGTCTCAGTTTAAGATCTGGTTGAAATGAGCTGTTAGGTGATGGTGTGGGGTTCTAGTTACAATAATGGAAATGCACTGTGTTATTGATTTAATATGGTAAGAAATATTGCTTCGGTACACGTTAATTGTGTTAAATGATTAAAACCTCAATTAAATAACCATAAGAAAAATATCTAAATGATAATCTTAATAGATGCAAGGTCTCCTGAAATTACTTCTTGAGAATAATCCCTTAAACAGCATAGCTGAATGATGAATGGTTCAGGAATGAACCCTTAACAGATACCTAGCTGAGTGTAATGAAGAAAAATTTATGATTACTGTATGTACCATCGCTTTGTTGGTCTCTTGATTTGTCCCACCCAGAGCAGAGTGTTTTTATTCACAACATGTGGGAAGACTGCAGTAAACAGAGGTGGCAGAGATTTAAGCTGCATGTAGTCAGCTATCTCATTAATCTGTCAGACACAGGAGTGGGAGCAGCCTGACCAGAGTCGTGCACTGGATGGTGGGAAATATGAGTTATTTACAGAGTAGAAAATCAGAGGAATTCATTGTTTTCCTGGTATTATCTCTTGTCCTGTAAATTGAATGACAACCCTAATAAGACACAGCCAATCCAGATAAACAGGAAGCAAAAAAGCCAGTTTAAGGCTAAAACTAGAAGTACAAATGATTCTTTAAAAAAAAAAAAACATATTAAGCACAAAGAATATGCTCAGCCACATTTGATCAGTTAATGGTGGTATTTTCACATCTTGGGTAGTATCCCTTCACAGTTGTATGTCATACTGTAATGTGGCAAAGCAAGCTAAAAACCTCTAATGTGATACCACCTCTTAGCACCTTGCCTGACATTTATGAGCACAGTCATTCTGAGATGTAGCATTTAAATCTTACAGGGGGGTCTTGTAAATTCTGCCCAGAACAAACATACACTGCCATTCGTCCAATTCAGTTTTTCTGTTTAAGCTTCTGCTGTTTTGAACCACATGTGTTCGTACCATGTGTGTGAAAATAGCAAGCTTGAGGCAGATTTAGTATATTCACCTTTTCTCAAGTTCGTGTCAGTGACAAGGGCTGGGTGGTGACTTGCGAGCTTGCTTGGTACAGCAGCACATCAGGAGCTCTCAGGTTACGGCCTCTCAAGGCATGCGTGCACCTGCTCATGTCCTTAAAGACATACTCTGAGGTGGGAGGAAGGAAAGAGGGGGGGTGGAGGAGACCATGGTCTCTCAGTCACACCTGCTTTTTAAACCCACAGGCATGATGCTGGGAATGTGACAAGAGCTAAGACTGACTACCAGCGTGATAGCTTGGAGTGGCATAGAATCTCACTGGCTGTGGATCTAAGGGAATTAAAGACTGGGGTCACCCTTAGGATGGACCTTCCCCCCTCTTCTGGCAGCTTACACACGCCCCTCCCCATGGCCCTATACATAGACTGTGATACTGACTCTCAGCTCTCTAGCAGATGGCTCTGCTGCCGTCCCCTGGATCACTTTGCCGCAGATTCACCAGATTCCTTGGCACAAGATCCATTTAAGCAAGAAGATAGGGGGCTGGAGGTCCTTCTAGATGTGGACCACTGTAGCAATGGTTTTATAATTACAATTTTGTTTTTACTAGGACATGCAATGTTCTGTGTTTATTATATAAACATTACATTACAATCTTACATTATATTGTATAAACATAACCATGTTGTATATATGACTAAGCTGAGAGTCTTGAGGTACTTCCACTATATTAATATATTAATATATATTTTTTTATAAATCATCGTAGGTTTTGATTTTTAAAGAGAAAGCACGCTTTCTTCACGAACGAGCTTAACTTTATTCAGAGTTTTTTTTTTTGGATGGGTAATGGTTCTAGATTTTTCTTTTCAAAAATGAAAACCAGCTAATGTGATCTACATAGAACCTTTCCCCACTTACTGAGGGACAAACTGAAGAACGCTTTTGTGTACAAGATGGAACCTCTTTTCTAAGAGTGTACGCTTGATCAAATCCCAACACTATGAAATGATGGAACTGAAGACAGTGAGTGATTTGGCAGGGAGGGTCCCACAAGGCTGAAATCGATGCAGAAATAACAATATGAAAGCTAACATAAAGCTAAGCTAAGATTTTAGAAACGCTTTATAAGTGTACAATCTTTTACACACTTAAAGATTCCTTTTATTTAAATCCTGTGAACGACTTGTTTCAATAACCATTTGTTCTGTGGGATTTATTTCATTCTGATGAGTATGGAAAATTACATATGCATAAATGATATACATTCCCAGAAGGGATCTGAAAAGCTTTGTAAACATAATTAATTCTGTGCTCTACAGTAGGAATAAGCTAATTGAGGTTTTCAGCATCGTTGATTATACATTACTCGTGGCACGCGTCTGTTGAGTTCAGAGGTTTTTGATCATCCATCCAAAGATCAGAAGAGTTATTTATTAGAGCTTTTAAACTGTGGACTGCTATGCTGTAGTAATAATCATTGGATTAACCAGGCATAAAATGAGTCAGAGAATGGCTGCAGTCAAATGCACAACTGTGATTAGTGTGGGAAAAACAGTTCACACACTGGTCTTTATGTGTGACTGCGAGAGTATGAATATGTTTTTGTGTTTTAAAAGGCATGACAAAAATAAAATTGGCGTGTTGGCTAAAACAAGTTATACATCAGCTGGCTGAGGCATTTTGGCATCTGGGCTCAAAACCATAATTACATTCAGATACTCTAACTGAGACCATTACGCTACTAACAGCAGAGTTACATTTAAATGAAGAAATATTAAATGAGATGAAAGACTTATTAAAATAAATTAAATGAAGAAATATTATATTAAATGAAAATACTAAAATGAAAAAAAAAAAAACTTTATCGATGCATCTCTTGGTATATAAACATGTGTACAACTGTTCGTACTGCAAGTATTCAGTCAGTTATGTTTTAAGTCATGTGGCAGTAGCAAAAAAAATCATAAAATCATGCAGATACAGGTCAAGAGCTTCACAGAAAAACATCGCCTGTTCTTTTTCCAATCTTCAACTACTCAGTTTTGGTGAGCCTGTGCCCACTGAAGCCTTATATTCCTGTTCTTGGCTGATAGGAGTGGAACCCTGTCTTCTGCTGCTGTAGCCCATTTGCCTCAAGGTTCGGGATGCTTTCTGAGTAGCTTTTCTGCTCATCGTGGTTGTAAAGAGTGGTTATTTGAGTAACCCCAGCCTTCTTTCCTGTCCTGTTCCTGTCTCCTCTGACCTCTCTCATCAACAAGGCAATTCTGCTGCAAAATAGCTGCTCACTGGATAATTTTTGTTTTTTGTACCATTCCATATAAGCTCTAGAGACTACTGTGCATCAAAATGCTTGGAGTTCAGCAGTTTGTGATATACTCAGAACAGCCTGTCTGGCACCAACAACCATGCCACAGTCAAAGTCACTGACATCCCATTTTTTTCCCCATTCTGATGTTTGATGCGAAAATTGAGGCTCTTGACAGAATTAAGCTGTTGCATGATTGGATAATTGCATGAATGAGCAGGTATAAAGGTGTTCCTATTAAAGTGGCCAGGGCAGCACTACTGATTATTAACCTAAAACATTTCATCATTGCAAAAAGTCAGAGAAGAGTTTAGTGCCTTTAAATATTCATGTCACCTCTTGGACCTTCTTGATTCTCCTTATATCATGTTGATGGCCAAAGTGGGGGTTGAATTTTGAACGATAACCTTTCTAAGGAAAGGCTGTGTTTAATGTATGGTTATTACTCTGAACGTACAGCGCCATGGCAACCATCAGCTTGGATTAATGTGCTTGATGTGCTGGCATTAAAGAGCACAGCCAAGCAGGAAAAGCCACTGAGACCCAAATCAATAACCCTCTCTTGAGTGAAATCGCACCATAGGCTGCAGTGATGGAGTCACTGTCTGCTAAGATCTCACAGATCATTCCTCTTCCTCAGTGAAACACTCGAGGGAATCTTCACTAGACACTGCAAGTTTCAGCAGCATTGTCTCTGTGATATGTACTTTTTATTGTATAGCTCTTATTGGCTTCAGCAACAAGAAGATATTAGGCTGAATCCTGGATTCAGGTGCCAGCCTGTATAACCCTTATAAATTAAATATAAATAAAACAATATTACTGAAAAGATCTCAAATCTTCAGGAAATTCAGATGATGCAACTTCCTGTTGAACATGTGACTTGTGAAATATACCAAAAAAAATTGTTAGGGGCAAATGTGTTCAGTAACGGGGTTGAATGAATTTTGGACAAAACTAAAATGTAAATTATTATGACCTATAATAGATGGGACATGGAAGATTTAAAAAATATATATATTTACTGATTATAAAAAAGTGAAATTACAGTGGGCTGTTGTGTTGCAGGTTTTATTAAGATTTTAAATTATTTATCAGAAACATGCGCGTAAGATGTGAAGGATACTTTACCCGTGTTTAAAATGTCTTTTGCTCTACATACATATTAGTAAATGTAACATCAGTAAGACACACATGGCATCCAATCATGGGGCCTCTGTTCCGTTGCCTCCTGATGTCTGCAGTGCCCTTATTAAGAGAAGTTTTAATTAATAATAACTGAACAATAATTAAATTTAATTCATAATATTTTAATAAATAAATGGCCCTGGCTTTGATCTGTTGCTGTAGCCACTATTAATAATGTAGAGATTGTATTGTGGAGATTTACAGACTCTTGATTGTATGTATATGTATATGGGTACATCTTTAGCAATAAAATGCATTCCATATTATCTAGAATGTTGACGCAAAGCAAGGTTGTGTTACTTGTGTCAGTTTTCAGCTAAAGTTTCAATCGCACATATATTTGATTATGTGTATCTTATTGCCCTTTATTATTAAAGATATTAAATATGTACGATATAATTTGGTAAATGCCAGTTTAATCGTATAATACATGTTTTGTCATGTTCTGTTTGGATATTGGTTGCTGTAGTTCAGCATGTTATGCTGTCACTGGTGTTTTAAAAACCGATTAACATGCCAGATCCCCTCTAAGGGTCTCTGCACATTTGATAAGATTTGTCTTATCTTTCTTTCTTTCTTTCGTGTTTTAAATGAGGTAGAATGCTAAACTCTGCAGTCTCTGACCCTCTGGCACTGGAGTCTGACACCCCTAACTAATTACATTTTCAAAGTTTTGCCTTTCCGATTGTTTAAACTAACCAGTTCCTCCACCTGTGTTCCTCCTTGGCAGGATGATGAAGTGGTGCTCCAGTGTGTTGCTACTATTCAGAAGGAGAATCGTAAATTCTGCCTGTCTGCAGAGGGACTTGGAAATCGACTGTGTTACCTCGAGCCCACCTCAGAAGCTAAGGTATGATTGATAAGATTCAGATGGTTTGTTAAAGTAATCGGAATAATGGCAAACAACGCATAATATCACCAGATGCAAGATTCTCCGATATCTCCTATGAAAGAGTAATCCAGTGAGCGATACTTCTAAATTAAATGAATAAATCTCTTCTTCAGAATGCAGATTCCACGTTTACTTTTATATTTCAATTAAAATGAATACAAATATAAAAGCCGTTGTTATGGAACAGTGGCATTTTTCTTGTACTGTGGCTGGGTTAAGGGCAATAGGGTTTTGTTAATATGTTCAAAAATACCAGTGTTCATTTCCTGGAATATATCAGGGTAATGGGAAGAAATGTGTGTGGTGGAGAACCATGGCAACACCAACACATCTGAACCCCCTGTCCTTTTTTGCGTCTAGAAATGCGAGAACAGAAGATAGGAGTTCATTTGCATAGCTATATATAAATACACTATGTTTAGCATTTTATAAAAAGAGGTAATTTTACTGTACTTGGCTTTCAAAAAGATATATAGTTATATAATCATATTTCTAACACTGGACTACATGTATACATGCTCATGGCCCACAGGCCTAGATTATTTTAATGCCTAAGCCAATGAGTACAAAAAGCATAACGATTGTTTATACTGCATGACCCATGTTAGTTAGGCAAGGTACACCTGTATTCATGTACTTAGTAGATGATCTGCTAAGGTGGCCACATGCCCCAGTGCAAATGATTGGTCAAACTGGCTGGAATTGGTGCTTCTCTTAGTAAATATGTCCCTTAATCTCATAAAGTCAAGTTTATTATTCAGTTATTCATTTTTAAAATATTAGCCAGTAAGTACTATAAATTATTGAGTCCTTACAGTGAAACTAATATGAACTGTGTGCAGTTAGAAGAGTGAGAAGTGTAGCTCTGGGCACTGCTGAGATTCATATTTATAATTATCCTGGGAACAGAAGAGAATATGGTTGTACATCAGCACTATACTAGAAAAAAAAAATGTGGAACGGAATTGTTAAAGGATTTCTAGTACATTATAATCATCTTAGCTATTATTCTAAAATAGAGATTGTCTAATAGAGTCTTTTGTGCTGTTGAATCTAATTTGAATCTCATATTCAGCTGTCTGTAATATACGAGTTAAACACTATGACCTTGTACCTCTCAGTGTCTGCTTCTCACTCTCTCTGCAGTATGTTCCTCCTGACCTGTGCATCTGTAACTTTGTGCTGGAGCAGTCTCTCTCTGTGCGAGCCCTGCAGGAGATGCTGGCTACCACAGAACAAAATGGGGAAGGTGTAAGTAGCCATATGTCACCTCAGTCACTGTTAAATGTGAGTAGAAATATGAGTAGAAATGCAGACAAATCTTTATGTAATAGAGTTAATATAATACTGCCAGAGTGCTATAGTCAGTGACATGGCCAGGAATTAAATTTAGATGGGGATGAGGAATTATAGTTAAAAAAAAAAAAAAAAAAAAGATCACTGTGATCTGTACAATTAAAATGAGAAATGCGACATGCTCGTGCATTTTGGGTGGAGGTCAGTAGAAGCTGTGATGGCACAAATTTGTTATTCATTCAAGGCCCAATTTGCTGTCAGACAATCTTTATTAATATCAGACAGTACATATTAATAACATTGCTACAAAATACCTTTATGACATTTGCATTGAAATTAAAAATAACATGCTGGTAAAGGGGAAAAATGACATCTAAAAAAAACAGATCTACCCTTTTTCTCCTCCTGCAGTAAACCTCCGAAATGTCATCGGCAATCGCTCCAGTATCCCTATACTCACAGAGAAATGGGAAAACGCATGATGCCAATTGGTTAATACTGTTTCTCACTATATTGAAATCTGTAATCCCTCTCCCTAGCTATGCCTCTGGCTGTGCCTTGTAGAAAATATTTCTGCTCAATTATTCCTTATTATGAAGTTTGACTAGCATGTAGTAAAATCAAAGTTTTTCATATCTGTTATAATGCCATTGATCTCAACTCACTCAAACAGTATCTATTACTGTTATATACTTCAAATCAAGACAGTATTTATCGTCCTCTCCGAAGGTATTGGTACAGCAAGGTACACAGTACACTGGTGCAAAGTACACTGAAGACAATTTGATTTTGAGATCAAAAGAGGAATATTATCCTGATATTTGCATCTAGATGTGTTAAACAACTTAGAGCACCCAAATTTTAGGGGAGCAAAAGTATAGAAACTGATACTCTTAAAGTAAATTAAAGTAAATAACACTTAATATTGGCATATCCCTTGCTTGCAATAACTACATCAAGCCAGTGACCCACTGACCAAACTGTTGCATTCTGAAAGCTGAAAATCTATCTGAAAATCTATCATCTCATATTCATCTTTTGATCTCAAACCCTAATGTCTTCAGTGGATAGCAAAATCAAAAGAATTGGCCATGCCCTTCCAGTATTTTGGAGGGGACTATATTCTCTTCAAAACATTTGACTGTTCACTGACAGGTTCATAGCAGGTACAGGAATTTTAAATGATTAAAGCAGCTTGGCGTGCTGTCATCTGGCAGCACCCTGCTCGTGTGATTTACATGCTGTAGTTGCATTAAAAAGATCACACCAATATCCTTTCAGCTGTAGTGCTACTCGCTTGTTTATGGCTACAGGTAAGTAATTATTCTTCATGATATATATTTAGCACTGACCACCCGTAAGTCTCCACAAACACTCTTCATTACTACTAATGCCCATTTTGATATCCTTTTTGGAGAATCTTTTTGGAATGATGTTTAATTCTGAGAAAGGCAGTAAGAATTTATAAGTTATAGGAATTACCATATTATGAGTTTTATACAAGGCCTTGTATAGTTCTCCATACACCAGACATCTCCACTTGATTATCACCAGTCACTTCCTCTCACTAACACTGCAACTAAGGTACTTACAATCATAAGGAACCCACTGCCGGTTATGATGGTATTGTACCTTACTCATTAGCTCTTTATCTAAGTCAAATCCCATGAACTACCAGAATGGCTTGATATGCATTTATGCTGACTTTGTGCTTTTGCAGCAAATTCTTTGCACAAAATCTGTTTTTATTAAATACTTCTGTTTCAGCAGTTCCCAACATATGAACCTATATGTACCAAGATGTACCAATATCAATATATTGAACTTTTAGAGTGTTTTGGTCAGCAGTCTCTCTCAGTATCCTGTACACTGAAGATACTGAAAAGATAGTTGTATTTCTTTTTTACTGACTGACAGAAATCTGATACTTAGGCTGATAATATGCTAATGAGTGACAAATTAAAGGAAAAACCAACATAATATCTTATTATGTCTTGTCTTATTAAGGTGTTGGGCCACCAGAACAGCTTCAATGTATCATGGCATAGATTATACAACTGTAGTATATCTGCAGCTGTACTGGAGGGATGAACACCATTCTTCCAAAAGATATTTCCTCAGTTGGCATTTTGGAGGTGGTGGTGCTATCCAACATGTCACTCCAAAATCTCTTAAAGGTGTTTAATTGGGTTGAAATCTGGCTACTGTGAAAATAGTGTTGAATGCTGTCACAGACCTAGGGCCAATGATGACCATGGTACTATTAGAGATTGCAACCATAACATTTCACTGTGAGAGGACTGGAGGAGTCAACTGCACATTTCCTGTGTGTTTCCTAAGCTTCACAATATGTGCTCAAACTCACAACAAACATTTTGTTCAGAACAATAGGTCTTACATAAAACCCTTTAAGCAACATAGCACGAATATAATGACACAAATACTGATACCAGTTAAAAAAAAGACTTTCTTATCTTGCCTAATTATACAAATGATTCCACAACACAGTCATGTGACTTACAGTATCCTAGTAATAGCACAATAGTATCTATAATATCTATAGTATCAATAGTATTATAGTATCTTGACCTGCCTTATCACTTTTGCTTATTTCGTTAAGAAATGACAACAAAGTCAGCTGTCTTTTTTCACCACATCCATGAGGCACGTGTGACTGAGTATACTATGGTTAGTAGTTACCATTCAGTCATCATGCAAGTAAGGCAACTGTATTTTTGGAAGGGAGGTGACACATAAAGTATGATAATTTATTATTACATTATATAATTTTATTTTTATTAAAAGAAAAAAATGTGCAGAGGTGTATGCATGTATATGTATATGTATGTGTGTGTGTGTATATATATATATATATATATATATATATATATATATATATATATATATATATATATATATATATATATATACACACTGTATATGTAAGTCCCAGAACTCAGACACTCCAAATGTGAGAGGTGCCAGATCCCGTTTCAGCATGATCTGGTACAAATTAAGTACTGCAGCAAACCATTCAGTAAACACCAAGCCCTGTGGATGTGAGTGGAATCATCCTGGAAGAGACCACTGCCATAGGAAAGAAACGTTGCATCATATGATAAAGGTCATCAGTCAGAGTAACTTTGTATTGATTTGCAGTGACTCTTCCCTATAAGGGGACCAAAACCATGACAACAAAATGCCCCTAGAGAATAATATAGCTACCAGTTTTTCCATTAATGTGTCACTTGTTCGGTGTGTTTGAAACTTCATAGAGATTTTGTCTAAGTCTTTACATATGTTAATATTGGTATAATTGGTAACATAACTGACTTTTATATTTATGACTTTTGAAAGGCTCTTTTGACTACAACATCACAAATCCAATCTTAGCTTTGATGATCAAATTGGTAATTGCATTATTACTTTTATTAACTGTACATCTGTATTTTTTGTTCAACATGGCTAGAATCCTGATCATGAGCGATGGGTATGTTATGTCTACAGTTCATTCCCCATTTCGACAATGTGCACGAAGGCTAATTGAAAAAAAAAAAAAAACAAAAACGAAAACAAAACAACTAACCTTCATGTGTTCCAGAACTGTCTCACCACATAGCACCCTATAAATAAGCAGCATTTAATACTCAAATAGATTTGTTTTGTCTATAGTAATTGTTAGAATCACAAGTAGTTATTGAGACACTAACCAAACTAAGTTACAAATCCAATTAATTTCAGAGCACCAACACACTCTTTTCACAGAAAATCAGGGCACTTTTTTACTGGTTGGAAAGGGCAATTACCAAAAAAATTGGACACAAGTGCAATTGGCTAAAGCAAATTTTCCTATAATGAAAGTCTAGCAGTGAGAAATCAATGTGCTGAAGTAGGACTTTTTTCCAAACTGAAATGCTTTTGCTACAGCTTATTCTGCAAAAGTAATATGGAAAATACATGCACTACCCATCACCATGGCCCTTAGGGGTTTACGTGCTCGACATGATAACCATGTTATTCTGAAACGAGAGTGTTGAGTTTCTTTTTCAGCTGTTTTGTCTCAGTTCTGTGCAGCTCATTTGCTAACATTGCTATTTATAATACCACAAAACCTATTAGATTATCACAACACAAACCTTTAAAAAATACAAAATAACAAATAATACAACACAGACACTATAGCGTAGTTCACACTTGACATATGAGTTGTCATTGCTAAGGAATACTGGTTAATATTCCTGTTAATAATCTGCAAGACTTGTGTTAAAATGTCCTAAACTAGACTTTGTGGAGTTTTAATGTCTTTCTTCTCACAGCTGAAATATGAACCAGTCAAATTTCATGGGTACCAAAGAAGAGGAAATGTAATCCAGATAATGCTTATATAATCACAGGTTACAAGCATATGATCACATGTGAAATGTATGTGATTTTCCTGTAAGGGATTTGCAAGAGAAGCGAATGTCTGTAGTAAAATTTGCATCGTGTGGGCTTTTAATAGCAAGATATCAGAGTGACCAGCAACCGAAGGTCACGGAGCCCCATGTAGTGTGTCAGCCATGAAATATGTAGCACAGCCTTGAAATAACAGCTGGGTGTTAACTCAGTTTCTTTTTCTACATTTCATTCTTATTCTACAAGAAAGGCTAATTTCTGTGCACTGATTAATACATCTTGGGTTGCTTTCAGCAACATTTTTTATTTCTAAATCAATTTATGGTGTTATTTTGGTATTGCCAGTATATTGTAAAATGTTTTAATAAAGAAATACATTTTCCCCTAATGCTTTCAGAAGTTTATAAGGCGGGTAAGTAGTTTTATAGCTTTTCTAATCTGCATTTTTGTCAAAGTAGTGTGGTATAAATTATTATTACACTGTTATAATTTTTTATGGAATTATTATGAAATCACAGTGCATTTTTAAGGGATCTTTTATTCACATTTCCTCATCTACGGTACAACGAAATTTTTTCCTGTTCAATTAAATGAACAGGAGATATTCCCCTAACACATGCAACTGAGTGGCCCGGCATGTGCTCGGTTCATTGTTTTCATGAAAATGGTTCATACTTTTAAAGTGACAAAAGATTTTCTCTTCTCTTGTCTTACTTTTTTGAGAGATCACTTGCTGTGAAAATAGTAACATTTCTTTCCGTCAGTATTCATACTGCTTCTTCTTGCTAAATCTCTCTCTCTCTCTCACTCTCTCTCTCTGCAGGCAGGACAGGGAGGTGGACATCGGACACTGCTGTATGGTCACGCCATCCTACTGAGGCATTCATTTAGTGGAATGGTGAGAATGTGCTACACCGATTAAAGACACTGAGGGGAGGATTAGCCCCCTGTTGCAGCCACACATCAAATCTTATTATCAGTGAGCGCTGTATAAATTATACAAATAGGCTAAATAGAAATGCATGAACAAAGGATCTTATTAGTCAGTTTCACTGTTCTTAATGAATGGAACTTTGTTGTAATTCCATTGATATGCTGGATTTGAGTAGCTTTTGATGCTATCGTCATTTCAGTGTATTTGTCTGTGCTTTAGAAATGCTAGTAAGTCTTGTTGTTATTTGAGTTGCAGATATCCTTGTGTGACTTTCTGTCTTGACTATTCCCCTTACAGTATCTAGCCTGTCTAAAGACGTCAAGGTCTCTGACAGACAAGCTATCATTTGATGTAGGATTACAGGAGGACTCAACAGGTATTTCAGATTCGAATACGGAATAGAGTTCAACAACTTAAGGCTTGTTCTGAGATCACAGCTCAACAATCTTCTGTCCTTTGTGACTTTCCAACCAAAAAAAGAAGCAACTTCATTCATCAGTTCAACGTCTTGCTCTCAGACACTTGCCCTCCCCACTTGAACACTGAGCCTTTACTATTTTTATGTATTGAGAACGTCAGATGTGTTTATTTGAGAAGGCCACCACTGGAAGACTCCCATATGTGATCTCTTGATATGTATCTACGGAAATGTCGTTCACTTGGCCAGTGGCTAAAGTTTAATTTAATCATGGTATATAGTACCATCACATATTATGATTTATTCACAGTTGTGAAATGTTGGTGAAAGGACCTGTGACTTTATTCCTCTGTTTATGAGGCTTTTCTTGTTTGTTTTTCTTCTCAAAGGCGAGGCCTGTTGGTGGACCATCCATCCAGCCTCGAAACAGAGGTCTGAGGGTGAAAAGGTTCGCATTGGTGACGATCTCATTTTGGTTAGTGTGTCCTCAGAGAGATACCTGGTGAGAATCAATTTACATATGCACTCTACAAACAAATTATTATGTGTTAATACATTATTATGTGTTTAATTGTGCACTGGCTAGTAAGTTTGGAAACAGTACAATTACTTTAAAAATTGTATTATGCTGTACGTACTCTATATACACGTGCATTTTCTATATCCTTATTGCAATACTTACAAATACTGCAATAAGGATCTAGAATAAAAATACTGCACATTCTGTATTATATATTTACTAAATAAAATTAGATATTCTAAGCTTTAATTACTTTATTATTTGCACTATTTTTGTATTTATAGTCTTAATCTTACTGGCCAGTAAAAACTAATTAAAAACTTTTCTCTATAGGAGTCTGCTAAATCCCCATGAAATCAACCAAAAAGTCAAAATTGTCATGTATTCTTTATTGTTATGGAAACCTTATTGTTATTGATCTGCATAAAGACCTAATACACACACACATACACCACAAAAAATAATTAGACAGTTTTTTGCAGCATCTGTCCATCTCCAATGGAAACATACAAGTGGATGCTTCTTTCATGCAAACACTGTGGAATGTGCAGCCTACCTGCTCCGGCAGCAGTGTGGCAGTGGGTCAGTTTATTTCTTATATTAAATAATGACAACAATATTTTTCTCTGACCAGGCTGCATTCATAAAGCAGTTATTTCTACTGCTGCATTTATAAAGCAGTTCTGCTGTTGATCATTAGAAACGTAACTGTTTATGTCCTTTAGGATATTTACTGGGGGGGCATGTGATACGCCTGTTCCATGGACATGATGAGTGCCTTACTATACCAGGAACAGACCAGTCTGCCGAGCAGCAGAGGTGCGACACTCTACCTGAACTGTTAGGATTTAAAATAACAGCTATTAATGGCATTTAACATTGCACATTATGTATGAGTCACGAGCACTTGCGATTATGCACCTCTGTGATATGAGACATGTCGGCCTCTGAGTGCAGTGTCTTTCTGCAGGTTGGTGAACTATGAGACCGGGAAATCAGGGTCCAGGGCCAGGTCCCTGTGGAGGTTAGAGCCACTTCGGATCAGGTGACTGAACACACAAACACACACACATACACGTTTATCTTACTATCATTGTGAAGACCTTCCCCTAACCCTTACTTTAGTCTCAGTAACCAAAAGGAAACCTTTTGGCTCTTTTGTTTTTAATATAAAGCTGCAGTTTTCTTCATGGGGATCGGCCAAATGTCCCCACAAGGTCAAAACTGTCAAAACTCTCAGCTCCCCCAGTGATGGTTAAATTTTAAATGACCTACACATCTAAAATTTAATCCATCTCTAAGCTGTCTCTTCCAATTATGCAGGAACAAGTAGTTCAGTTAGCAAATGCCTAGGGGAATGTCTCCTATCCAAAAAACTTTATAGTGATTCTGTAACTCACAACTGGGTTTGACACTTGATGTTAACTGTTATGTACTGAGTGGGCTAAAATATCTATTTAAAAAGTTTACTAAATTTGAAAAACAAATAACTAAAGACAATATTAAGAATGATTTGTCCAAGAGATGGTGCAGTAAAGCAGCTGGCATAGGGTTCGCATGTTCCCTTTGTCTGCTTGGGCTGCCAAAAAATTCTTTTTTAAGCCCATGAAAATGTAATTTTTCAAGCCAAAACATCAGACCCCCACTATATCACCAATGTGTCAAAGTCTTCATGAACATTTCTTGGTGTATGTGTGCTGCTTATCATGTGAACAGCATCTCTTCACATTCACAATTCAGATGAAGATTTAATGGGTATTGTAACATAATTGTATGCCTTCAACATCAAGAGATAGCCTAGTTCAACTGGACACCTACTGACCTTGTCATTGCATCATTAAGGTCACTTGATTTCTTTCTTATGATGCAATACATGGCCTACTCTTTCTTAAAAGCATGTCAAATTAAAAGTCTTTTGTTGTCAGTCATACCCTGTTAGATTTGAAGAAATCAGAACTGAATAATTCAGAATTTAAAGAGTTCAATCATTTTAAAGCTGTCCCATTTTGCATGATTTTATGAATGTAAAGGTTTCATGCATAAAACCATGCCTTTTTAATAGTTTACTTAATCTCCAAATATGGTCAGATGGTCAGACCACTTGATGTTTTTTAGACTTTGGCAGACAGAAATGAATAAAATGAATATTGTTTTGATTAACTGAAAATGAATTTGCATACAGGGGATGTTGTAGATTATATGATATATGTTATGTATTTATTAAATTTATTATGTAGGAAAACATTAGACTTGAACACAAAAAAATGCATGTCATGTCATTGACCCTCCCCCTTTTGAAATGTATAATGTTTATGTCAGCCAAGAATGGGAATATGAGGCTACAGTGGGCACAGGCTCACCTAAACTGGATATGTGAAGATTGGAAAAAAGTCACCTATTCTGTTGAATCTCAATTTCTACAACATTGTAGGGTTGCCGAGAGATGATAGGGTCAGAATCCGGCATCAACAGCATGGATCCATGGACCCAGCCCACCTTGTGTCAACAGTTCAGACTAATGGTGGTGGTGTAATGGTGTGAGGAATGTTTTCTTGGCAGACTTTAATGTGCCAAGATACATTGGGCCCTTTAATACCATTCAAGCATCGTTTGTATGCCACAGCCTATCTGACTATTGTTGATGAGCAGGTGCATCCCTTTATGACCACAATTTACCCATCTTATAATGGCTACTTCCAGCCTGATAAAGCACAAGTCATATCAAACTGGTTCCCTGAACATAATAATAACAGGCCAATGTCCTCCCCATTCATCAGATCTGAATCCAGGAGAGCACCTTTGTGATGTGGTAGAATGAGATGATTTGCAACATAAATGTACAGCTGAGAAATCTGCAGTATTTATGTGAGGCAATCATGCCAGTATGGACCAGAATCTCAAAGAAATGTTTCCAACACCTTGTGGAATCCATACAATGAAGAATTCTGAGAATTCTGTTCTGAGAGCCACCCTATATTTATATACATTGTTCCTAATAAAGTGGCCAGTGAGCGTATAGGATATATGTTCATTACAGGGAGACTTACACATTTTTTGTTTGTGGGCTCTTTTATGTTACACAGCTGGAGTGGGAGCCATATTCGGTGGGGTCAGCCCTTCCGCCTGCGCCATCTCTCCACTGGCCACTACCTGGGTCAGACAGAGGACCATGGCCTGGTGCTGCTGGACAGAGAGAAGTCTGACACTGCTGCCACATCATTCTGCTTCAGGCTAAGCAAGGTTTGATTCAGTTGCTATAAAACCTTCATATCAGTTCAGGGTGGGTTTTAAAACTCATGTCACCTGCTGTGATAAATCATTTTCAAAATGGGTGATATCAATAACTTACATGGTGCCGTGTGTCTGTGGTTTACTGCACTCTCTCTCTCTCTCACTCACACACACACACACACACACACACACACACACACACACACACACACACACTCAGAAACTGCCTGCATCTGTTCCAGGGATGTAATTGCTACAGTTGCATCTCAGTTATTTAATCCTAAACAGTGAATTCATCATTATTATAGACATCAGTTAGTCATGCCTTTGCTGTAACAAGTTGTTATGTAGGAAGGTCGCTGGCCTGCTTTGCTCTGCCTTTGATTTATTCAGTCTCAACAGCATTTGCTTTTGCACTTACAAATTGCGATCCATTTAATTTAAGGCTTCAAATATTTTTTGAAGTCAATCATACAAAGTACTCCTGGAGAGTAAGCACTAATAATCGTCTGAGTCTCTAATTGGTTTATTTCTTTTGTCCATCCTTTGCAGGAGAAAGTAGACTCTGGCCCAAAGCGGGACATTGATGGCATGGGGGTGGCAGAGATCAAGTACGGTGATTCGGTTTGCTTCATCATGCATGTGGCAACAGGGCTGTGGCTGTCCTATCAGGCGCCGGATGCAAAATCCTCCCGCCTCGGGCCGCTCAAGAGAAGGGTGAGGAAATAAAGTGGTTTTATATGTTGCGAAAATTATTACACCATGCACCTCACCCTATAAGTTCATGAAGTCAAGAGTGGAATTTGATCCTTGACGCTCTTACCTCACGTGGGTTTGAATGACTGCATCTGTGTATGCCCACACCATGACCTGAGCTCAGATTAGAGGGCTTGTGTGACAGGCCCAAGTCAGCATTTGTAACTGCAGTAGACTCTGGTCCCACACTGTGCTTTAAATGTGATAATGCAGAAGGCATAGTGACACTGTGTTTTGTGAGAGTGATCAGGATTAGTCATTCTGACTCAGAGTTTGCTTCTTCAGTGCGGTGGCATGCAGCATGATTCTGGGAAGTCCAGAAACAACAGCACCACTTCTGAGAAATTATTGAACAATTACCTTACTAATGGTCATCAAAACCTCCTAGAGCAGGGGTGCTGAACTTCAGTTCCGGAGGCCAGAGTCTCGCGTAGTTTGGCAATTTCTCTACTTTAACCTGAGTGGAGTAGGACACCCCTGTACTAGAGAAAATTTATTCTAATATCTTTTTAGCAAGTGCTTAAAAATGTCCAACCACTACTTGTCACCTTTTTCACACTGGGTACAACTAACATGCAGTCTTCAGTTCCCTGTTTTCTTGCCATGGGTTATTAAATAATAAATAAAACATGATGGGGAATGAAATAATCAACAATGGTGTGGTGTGGTGTGGTAGGGCCAAAGTGGAAGTTGATTATTTTCCAATAACAACACAGCCCAAAGTAATTTTATTCCTATTATACTACAGGAAATTTTAATTATTATAGTTTATGATTATAATGATTATTGTTATGATTATAGTTTTTAATAGTTTTTGATTATAGTTACATTTAATGTTGTGCAATGCCATGAAACAAATGAGTATAATTTACATTATAGTAGCTATAGGTCATACTCTCTTTTTTCTCATGAAGGTAATAAGACAAAAAGTGTGCTTGTCATGTTAAAGAGAAAGCTGAGAATGCTAAATGCACTGTCCTGAAGAGTCTCCTGTGGTGGGAAATGTACGGAATGTTACAAAGCACTGACACCCAAGACTCTATAAATGTTAAATAAACTGTCTGTTTGCAGAAAGCATCAACAATGATTATTTTTTTATTGTAGAAGAACAATACATTTTTTAAAATCCATTTATTACTAGCCTAAGATTAAGTGGAGCGTTATGTATATATCATGACTTACAGAAAACCAATCCAATTCAGAAAACCAATCACATTCAAGCATTCAGCATTGTTGTGGTATAAATATAACTGTCTGATTATTATAAACACTTGTTACGATGTCAATCCCAGCAAGATGTCAAGCGTATGCTCAGGAGCAGGTAACACTTTCACAGTGTTTGGAATTATTACTGATAATTATTGATGGCTTGGGCTCTGGCTGCTGTGGGGCTACAAAAGATGCTGAGCTTTTTTTCTTACTGTATACAGTATAAATGTACTTCTTATGACTTTGTAGTAATCCTATAAAGGAAGACTCTACTTGAAAAGTTGTTTCTCTGAACACTGTAAATAGGTTTGTGAGTTTCCCGTGTGTTTTGTATGCAGGCCTTCCTGTATCCAGAGGGTCATATGGATGATGGGCTGATTCTGCAGCTCTGCCAGCATGAGGAGTCCAGAGCGGCTCGCATCATCCGCAACACCACACATCTCTTCACCCAGTTCATCAGGTACTTCTTCATTACCTTGCTATAGCTGCCTGGTATAGAAGGATTCTGCACGCAGGATTTGGGAGTGTTATTTGGATCGAGAATCAGTTCGTTACAAAGTAAGAAGATTGGTATTCAAATCTTATTATTTGTTTGGGCCTAAATGACTTATTTTAAGGGTTTATGGAAAGTGGTTCAATAATATTTTTCTTATATGCTTGGTTTCATTTCAACAATAATAATAAAAAAAATTGTATACACTGTATGGCCAAAAGTATGTGGACACCCCTCCTAATTATTGAGTTCAGGCATCTGAGCCACACCCATTACTTACAGGTGCACACAGCCATGGAATGTCCATATCAAACAGTGGTAGTAAAATGGGTCGTACTGAAGAGCTCAGTGACCTTAAATGTGGCACTGTCAAAGGATGCTACCTTTACCACAAGTCAGTTTATGAAATTTCTGCTCTGCTCGATCTGCCCTGCCCGGTCAACTACAAGTGCTACAAGTGCTGTTAGTGTGAAATGGAAGCATCTAGGAGTAACAACAGCTCAGCCACAAAGTAGTAGACCATGCAAACTCGCAGAGCTGGGCCGCTGAGTGCTGAAGTGCATAGCATGTAAAAATTGCCTGTCCTCTGATGCATCACAAACTACAGAGTTGCAAACTGCTTCTGGAAGCAACATCAGTGCATCAAGAGATTAATGAAATGGGTTTCCATGGCGAATAGCTGCACACAAGCCTAAGATCTCTATGCACAATGCCAAGTGTCAGTTGGAGTGGTGTAAAGCATGCTGCCACTGAATCTGGAGTTCCTAATCTGGAGCATTGGAAACGTGTTCTCTGGAGCAATAAATCATGCTTCACTACCTGGCAGTCCGATGGACAAAACCGGGTTTGGCGGATGCCAGGAGAACGCTACCTACTGCAACGCATAGTGCCAAAGGTAAAGTTTGGTGGAGGAGGGATAATGGTCTGGGGCTGTTTGTCAGGGTTTGGGCCTCTTAGTTCCAGTGAAGGGTAATGTTAATGCTATACCATACAAAGACATTTTAGACAATTGTATGCCTCCAACTTTGTGACAGCAGTTCAGGGAAGGCCCCTTCCTGTTCCAGCAAGACTGTACCCCTGTGCACAAAACACATTGCACATCAATTGCAAGCCAGGCCTTCTCGTCTGCCATCAGTGCCAACTAATGTTATCTCAACTGAATGGGCACAAATTCCCTCAGACACACTCCGAAATCTAGTGGAAAGCCTGTTATAGCTGCAAATTTGGGCCAACTTCATAATAATGCCCACGGTTTTGAATAGGATGTCCAACAAGCTCATGTAGGTCTGATGGCCAGGTGTCCACATACCTTTGGCTATATAGTGTACAGTATATTATAGTAGGTATGGTGAGGTCATTTTGACAGTAACAAGGTGTTAGAATATTCTATAATAAATAATAATTATTATAAAAGCGTGTGACGTGTGAAGAGTTTTCTACTTCAATAAATATTCTTTTTCATAATGCAATTGAACTCAGTGGATGTATAATATAATTGGTATTTTAAAATGTTACAGCTATATTGCTATAAAATCAAAAGAGGTGGTCTGGATCAGAAAATGAACTTTCACTTTCTTCTTGTTTGGTGCCAGAGGGCTGGATGAACTGAAGGGTGAGAAAGCATCGGGGGTGAGTCTGCCAGTGGGAGAGGTACTACAGACCCTGAACGACCTCATCACCTACTTCCAACAGCCTGATTCAGAGCTGGAGCACGAGGAGAAGCAGAGGCAGCTCCGCTCGCTCATCAAGCGCCAAGACCTTTTCAAAGAGGAGGTAAGTTCAGCGCATATAGTAAAGCAAAGTTCAAAATTCACCGTGTGCGTTTTTTGAATCATATGGTGTAAAGGAATATGTCAGAGTTGTTCAATCTGTAGATTACATGTATTTACCATAGACAAGAATTTTTAAATATTTATTTATTAGTATTTTTTTTATTATTTTTTTGAGTTTCACAACCTGCTTGTGCCAGCAAGAAAGTAAGTAAACTTCATGCTTTTTTGTTGTGTTCTGTGGGGTCCCAGTGCTTGTCGTCTACTCATGTATGAGGCGGGAGTACACCCTAAATGGGATACCAGTCTGTTGCAATGCACTCACAAACACACACACACACTCGGGTTCAGTAGCGAACTGGGGTCCCTGGTGCAACACAGCTCACAGCACCACCGAAAGTAAAGTTATACTTAAACTGAGATAGCCCAATTCTTATATAGACCTGAGTTGAACAAAAAATGATAGTACCCTAAGATTGAGAATGCAATGATGGATGATGTTTCCTTATTTTCCTGCCTATTTTAGGGAATGCTTACACTGGTCTCTATCTGCATCGACCGGCTCAACATGTACAATAGTGCTGCTGAGTTTGAGGAGTTTGCAGGCGAGGAGGCAGGAGAGGCCTGGAAGGACATCCTCAACCTCCTCTATGAGCTGCTTGGTAGGCGTGCCATCACACACACACACACACACACACACACACACACACACACACACCCACCCTCTCTCTTCAGTGGTAACGACTGATGACAGGAAGCTGATAACATTACATATATTTCAGTGCATGAAATATAACAGTGACGTTTGATGTTAATATGAAGGATATCAGATTTAATATAAAGGTATTTACATTTATATTGGTTGTAGCAGCAGTGCTTGACCATAGCTTTTGGTGAGGCAGGATTACATTAATAGCAATGAGGCTATCACCCTTGACTTATGCTGTAGGCTACTATCTACTATAAACCCGTAATAGGCAGATGAGATTCAACAACATATTCATCCAGCATACAAGATATGTACCTTTGTTCAGCTGTGTTCGAGGTAATATCATTAACCAGAGTTGCAAAGTTTCAGCAAAATTTCCAGCCCAACTACATCTCAAAAACCACACAAATGTGTGCCCAAAAAATTCTGGCATTGGAAAGAGAGACATTTTTCTTCTTTTTTCCCCATCCTTTTCATGGTATACAAGTATTTCTGATATAAGAACAGTACCCACTCCACAGACAATCCATGTTGCCTATATTGGTGCTTGTTGCAGTTCTCATTTTTGATCATTGGGTACAGTAACTGTGGACGCTAAATGGTGCAGTAAGCGTGCTCTGCCCTACGATTGCGCAACACCTAGAATGGCAAGCAAAACAATGGAAAATTGGTTTATATCTGTCAGTTAGAAACATTAACAAATCACTGGTCACTCCAAAGAGATAATAAGTATTTCAAAGGAATTTATGAAATGGCTGATATAAATGATGGCCCCATCTGCCCCACCTGCTCCCCGACCCCTGTGGACAAGCTGCCACTGATTAGTAGAAAGCATCAGAGCCCTTTTCCATAGGTAACATATGTTCCCTTATTCCTTGCTGATACTCTTCAGGTCTGTAAAGAGACCATTTTCAGTTCCAGCTTGTTTTAGGTGCTTTTGCCTGCGTGGGGTTTAGGTGAATCCTGAATAGGGTTTAGGTTTCCATTCTCTATACTTTGCTTTTACTTTGCGGTTGTTTAGCGCTCTATACTCTATATTTGCTGTAGCATTATTTTTTAGTGCTGGTCATGTGATAAGTAAAAGTGAATGAGTTTAACGAGATTTACTAGATTAAAAAGCAAAACATCTGTGCATGTGCTTAAAGCTCCTAATGTGCAACATTTTGACCAGAACAGAATTAAACGCATTGATTACATTAGAGGTCATTTTCTCTAATGGATAACTCTCTTTTTGCCCTCTCGTTCTGAGATTGTTGTCTTTTTGCATATATAAAAGTCGATAAGCTGTTATCTTAGTGTCTTCACCCGTATTATCCACTCTTTATTATACCCCAAGCTGCAGTTTTAATTCTCCATCAGGTTTTTTTTTATATATATATAAATCTCTGTGTAAATATCTTCCTTTTGTGACATTTTGTGGTTTTTTTTTTATGAGATTGTTATTGTGAAAACGTGCCACTGTTCACTTTAATTTCCTGACACATTCATCAGGCCCCCATGGTGACTCTAAACAAGCCTTAGGTACTCTCTCAGTAAAATATGGAGGTCACCCTCAGGAGAGGCTGTAGGGCAGGACTGTGGGCATGATGCATCAGTCTGCTGACATCAGCCCATTTTAGTGTCTCTGACAGGTTCATTTACTGTCTTGCTGCTTGGGTGTGTTCATCAGTGACACAAGAAATATAAGTCTGGATCCACTACTGCTAACTGTTTTTATCTGAACAGTAATGAAAGCAAAGAAACCTTATTACTCCAAAATACATTTTTACAACTAGGACAAATAATAATTTTCTGTGTTCTAAAAATGTTTGTATTAATTTGAAATACAATACAGTATTCAGAAAGCAGCCAGCAGTCAACACAGAGGACAGTAAAATGTGACTTGTTTTAGAAACTGGGAAACAGAGAAACAAAGAAACTGGAAGCAGGAACAGAGGAGAATCAGGATGTACAGGAGTCAAAATGGCAGTATAACCTCAATTCAATTAGATTTTATTTGTACAGTGCTTTTAACAATAGACATATACAAAAGCAGCTTAAAAGAAATATACACCGATCAGCCATAACATTATGACCACTGACAGGTGAAGTGAATAATATTGATTATCTCGTTACAATAGCACCTGTCAAGGGCTGAGATATATTAGGCAGCAAGTGACCAGTCGGTTCTCGAAGTTGATGTATTGGAAACAGGAAAAATAGGCAAGTGTAAGGATTAGAGAGACTTTGACAGCGGCCAAATTGTGATGGCTAGATGACTGGGTCAGAGCATCTTTAAAACAGCAGGTCTTGCGGGTGTTACCGGTATGCAGTGGTTAGTACCTACCAAAAGTGGTCCAAGGAAGGACAACCGGTGAACTAGCGACAGGGTCATGGGCACCCAAGTTTCACTGATGCGCGTGGGGAGTGAAGGCTAGTCCGTCTGGTCTGATCCCACAGAAGAGCTATTGTAGCACAAATTTCTGAAAAGTTAAAGCTGGCTATGATAGAAAGGTGTCAGAACACACAGTACATCGCAGCACCTACCTAAACACTGTCGCAGACCAGGTACACCCCTTAATGGCAACGGTATTCCCTAATGGAAGTGACCTCTTTCGGCAGGATAATGCGCCCTGCCACACTGTAAAAATTGTTCAGGAATGGTTCGAGGAACATGACAAAGAGTTCAAGGTGTTGACTTGGCCTCCAAATTCCCCAGATCTCAGTCCATTCGAACATCTGTGGGGTGTGCCGGCCATCAAGTCCGATCCATGGAGGCCCCACTGCTGTTAATGTCTTTGTGCCAGATACCACAGCACACCTTCAGGGATCTAGTGGAGTCCATGCATCGACGGGTCAGGGCTGTTTTGGCAGCAAAAGGGGGACCAACACAATATTAGGCAGGTGGTCATAATGTTATGGCTGATCGGTGTATAAATTCAGGATATAAATTTTAAATGGATGAACCTGACACCAGTGTGCATGTATTATCATCAGTAAATAATAACCAATTTTTAAAATTATATTAGTGAAAAGGATGAAATCTAGTGTGATAAATATAATTTGTCAGAATTTACATTTGGTATTTATCAAAACTGCTTAAATAACAGATTATCAGATTAAACAACAATTAATGCAACTCACCCCCAGGACCTTGGATCCTATTATAAATGTCCCTCCAGTCTCCTGTCTTTAGTTGCTGATTAATTCTTCCTAGTGGAAGGACTTAACTGAGACCTCAGTTTTCTGCACACTAGTATTTAACACAGTGGTAAATTGTTTTCAAGTAGATGAGTGACTCTTAGTGTAAAGGACGTGACCAAAGAATGATTACAGGTTTACTATGGATTGAAAAAAATTCAACACCTTTATTTTCTTTCATTGTTGTCCTCCAGCTGCCCTGATCCGAGGAAACAGACCCAACTGTACGCAGTTCTCCCGCAAACTGGACTGGCTAGTCAGCAAACTGGAGCGGCTGGAGTCCTCCTCAGGTACTTACAGGCAGAGTTATGTGTTTATAAGTACTCTCATTCTGTATGCAGGCTTAGTGCACTGTCATGCGGTCCACTAGCTGCAGCTGCGCACATAATTGGTTTTTGTTGCTTCTTGGCCCAGAGCACATTAATAGGAAGCTGCAGTATGCTTACCCAACCCTCTGCTCTTTGTTGGTGCCTTCGGCATTCTCTACATTATTTCAAAGTAAGTGTGTACAGACTTGCAATGCAATCTGTGTTATAAACAAATGGTTGTCTGCGTAGGCATTCTGGAGGCGTTGCACTGCATCCTAACGGAGAGTCCAGAGGCTCTAAACATCATCCAGAAAGACCACATTAGATCCATCATTTCCCTTCTCTATAAACATGGACGCAACCACAAGGTCAGCATTTGGCCTCATTTCACACACACGGAGCTGCACACCAAAACCTGCTGGTGCTTGAGGAGCCACTGATAAATGATGAATAAGTGAAAATGTAGAGGTGCTTCAAAATGGATTTTCAAATGTTAATATAAATTATTTAGAGCTTCTGTCTTCTATTTTGAAAGGTCTGTCCACTGTGATAGTTTCTGGAAATAAATGTCAGGTTAGGAAACACAGAATAAAGTTTTAATTTTTGTTTCCTAAAATGCTGGGGGAAAAAAGCATAAAGCCATATGAATGAATTCTTTTGAGAAGTTACCATGTGCCATGTGCCATGGTGACATCACAGAGGGACATTGCTAGCACAGTTACAATGGCGTATAATGGGACAACATTTCATCAATCTCAAACATAAGGTTTAATGCTCAGAATTTACTGTTAGGTCCTAATAACAAAAAAAAGCAAGAGCTTCTTTTCTCACTCACCATTTCCAGCAATGTTAAATGTCATACTACTGAGGTAATAGTGGACTAAATCTATAATAAATAATAATAATAAATCTTTTTGTGGACTAAAGGTTCCACAATGCAGCGCAGCTATACAAAACAGTAACAAGCTGCCGGTTTAAATGAACTAAACATTACATGTTGGGATATACAAAAATGAATCTGATTTCATTTTTAATATGACAAAAATAGATGTTTATAAACTTTAAATAACAAATCTTTTTTCCCCATAGTTTGTGAAAATTATGCTGCCTTTTAGAAATCTGGGTGCACACACACACACACACACACACACACACACAAAACAACGAAATAAAAAACCCTCATTATTGCCATTCCCCTCATACTGCAGTCAATCCATTCCAAGGAAGTGGTTGAAATGTATAGCCTCAAGGCCGGCATTTTGAATTGGTCATAGTTCTAATGTACTGATGGCAGTTCCAAGGCCTGAATAATAAAAAGCTGTTTTCCCACCTGCTTCCCCTGCAGATTCTGGATATTCTCTGCTCTCTTTGTGTCTGCAATGGAGTGGCAGTCCGAGCCAATCAGAACATCATCTGTGACCACCTGCTTCCCAATAGGGATCTGCTGCTCCAAACACGATTGGTCAATGATGTGCAAAGGTAACAGCAGCACACTACTGTGCGTGGGGCCTGTGATTGTCAGGTATCCACAAACGTTTGGCAATATAGTGTATTTATATTACTCTTTTCACACATATTGCTACAAATTTTCTTTACATTTAATTACATTTTATTATTTCAACGTTCCATACTGCCGTACTTCTATTGTTTAAACAATCCCTACTGCCATATGTTTATGAATTACTCTTTCTATACTGCCATACTTTTATTAATTAAACATTTCATACATTTTTCTTCTGTTGACAGCATGAGACCCAACATCTTCCTGGGCGTAAGTGAGGGATCAGCTCAGTATAAGAAGTGGTACTTTGAGCTGATGATTGATCAGGTGGACCATTTTGTCACAAGTGAAGCCACTCATCTCCGTGTAGGCTGGGCCAGCACCAAAGGCTATGCCCCCTACCCTGGAGGTGGAGAGGGCTGGGGGGGCAACGGCGTTGGTGATGATCTCTACTCCTACGCCTTTGATGGGCTTCATCTGTGGTCAGGTGCATGCACAGCTCTGACGAGCTTGTTTTTTTCTTGTTTTTTTTTTTCAAGAATCTTTTGTTGCCACACAATAACTCAGTCGGTATTTGGGTTTGGAACAGCAGTTAAAAGATTAACAGTAACAGTAAAGTAAAGTACAGGGCAAGTCAATAGGTGCAAAACATTACAACATGAATGATACTAGATTGTGAGTGGAGCATATAAAAAATAGTACTCAGTCTGCATTCTGAATCATGTCATTGCTTCAAAACTAATGCTGTAATTAAAAACTTAGGGAATGTGTATCCTTAATCTTTGTATGTGAATGTTATTTCACTTATAAAAGCCTTATGAATTTGCATAATTCACAAAAATATACTTCCTATACCATAATTGTCCTCTGTAATTTCAGTCTTACTCCTCATGTTCAGTCCACTACTTAGGCCTGTTTTTTTATAGCAACATAAATAAATAAACATATAAATTCAGCATAAAATTGCATTTAATATTTACCCCATATATCTTGTATTTATTTCAATTATTAGGAGGATAAACTGTAATTGTGGAAAATTACATACAAAAGTCATCCATACTTGGGGATCCTTCTTGAGGACTATGATAGGAGTATGCGGTTCAACATACTTAACATACTGATATTATTTGCTAATATTTCTTAATGAATAAATAACATATTTAAAAGAAGAATCATTCAGTGTTCCTAATATTTCAGATGATTTTTTAAAGCAAATGGCCTTGTATTGATTTAATAGCCTTGTACTGATGACCTCAAGTCAACTGTCAAATACCTTTGCCTTAATTTTTCACATTACATGTCATCCTGTGAGCAGGGATATGGGCTACTGACATATGCGTTCACATAATTCTATAAATATGTATATTATTTTAATGCGGGTGTGTGTTAGAAAACCATTATGTAGCCTTCAAGTAAAGTGTGACCGACACTTTATTTCAGCTTATTATTCCTAGGTCAAAATGACCTTTAAGTCAAACATAAAGTTTGAAAAATGTCGAAAAATTCATTTTTAGCATCCTTCCACTTTCATTAAAAATGCCCTGAGCAGAAGATACAGGCTAAAGTTACACTGAAATAATGGAGCTCACCATGACACCATGATAATATGTTGCAGGGCGAATCCCACGGGCCGTGGCCTCCATTAACCAGCACTTGCTGACCTCCGATGATGTGGTGAGCTGCTGCCTGGACCTCGGTGCCCCCAGCATGTCCTTCCGCATTAACGGCCAGCCCGTGCAGGGAATGTTCGAGGACTTCAACACGGATGGTTTCTTCTTCCCCGTTGTCAGCTTCTCAGCAGGGGTCAAGTGAGTCATGCAGTCAGCATCACCACAGACTGCTCACCTGTCCTGCATTATTATATTTGTACATAAATAACCACCAGGAATACAAAGACAATTTATATGCAACAGTGTGAAATTATGGAAATTAACAGGTGAAGGGTTTATTTTTGACATTGCTCTAAACTGTGTCTGTTTGAAGAGTTTGAAGTAGGACAGGAGACAAGTGTACTCAGTCACAGTTATTGATGGGGACACAGGGTCCTGTAGAAATGCTCAAAGGTAAATTTCCAGCTATATTTAGGTCAACATTGAACTTGGAGGTTGGCATTGAACCTGCAGAAATTTTTCCATTGGGCTTTTTTTTCCTATCCATTACCTTTCACCTTGAGACTCTGGAGGGGATTTTAGTGATTTATTACTTACTGAGCCTCATAGCTTATTTCACCCTCCACAACTGAGGCATTTCTGGGAAATGTATATTTCCAGTCTCTGGGATCTATACAAGATGATATGAATAATCAAAGCCCACGTCATGTCTTCCACTAGGGTTCGTTTCTTGCTGGGTGGTCGCCATGGAGACTTCAAGTTCCTACCCCCTGCTGGCTATGCACCTTGTTATGAAGCCCTTCTCCCCAAAGAAAAGATGCGGGTGGAGCCTGTGAAGGAGTATAAGAGAGATGCGGAGGGAGTGAGGGACTTGCTGGGAACCACCCAATTTCTGTCTCAAGCATCCTTCATTCCCATCCCTGTCAATACCAGCCAGGTGAGACCTTAACAAGTCATCTCTCTTTTAGTCCCCTTCTCATTACCGTCTATTCTTTTTCTTTTACTCTCTGCTGTAAGTTTGGGCACTTTTAGAAATGACTAGAAACATCATCTTTACAATTGTCAGATTGTTCTGCCTCCACACCTTGAAAATGTGCGCGATAAACTAGCCGAGAACATCCATGAACTCTGGGGTATGAACAAAATCGAGCTTGGCTGGACCTATGGCAAGGTAAGAAAACCTATATGACATTCCAAGGACATGACAGAAGATCAATTCAGCCAAAGGAATTCACATCTGAAACCAAAATACTGTGTAGGCAATGATACCATCACATTCCGCCCAGAGATTTTTATCTCTATTTCATACTGTTTTACTTCTCCCTCGAGCACTGTCCAGCTAGAAAAAGCCAGGGGAGTATAATTGAAAAAGTCACCCTGAATTTAGAGTGCTTGACTAATGTTAAGCATCCCAAACAGCTACCCAGCAGATGGGCATGTAGATCTTATTTTCAGATAATAGGACCAAGAAAGATGAGAGTGCATTGATGTAATGTGCGTCTACTGCTTAGCATGGCAGCAGCTGTCAAAAATGCTGAGCACACACACACATAGTGGGAGCACACTGCAGCTGAGCATCAGACTCCAATGGCTCTTAAAGCAAACTCAGTGAGTGGCTCATTGTCCAAGTGCTCAGCTGGAGAAATACATTAGGGGTGAACACTTTCATTACTCCAGAGGTGCAACCTAATCATTTACTGGGGGGAAAAGATTTCAAAGTTCCAGATGTTCACAAATCAATCTAGTTTTAATGAGAGCTCATTAGCTCAATGTAACATTGTCCTGCTCTTGAGATAGGAACTTAACACTAGAAGTGACAAACAATTAGGCATGGGATGGCTTTCTCGACTTGCCTTGAATTTTCAATTTTCAGTATGGTTTCCAGATTTTCAGACCAAAGGTAAAGCAGTCATAAATGTTCCACAAAAGTAAAAATACAAATTAGAAGAGCAAGACTGTTTGGAGTCAGAGAGTACAGGAAATCTATCAAGCATAATTCCTCAGTGCATTTTAAAATGCCTGCTTTTTTCTTTTTTAAGGTACGTGATGACAACAAGAGGCAGCATCCTTGCCTGGTTGACTTCTCCAAGCTGCCTGAAACTGAAAAAAACTATAACCTACAAATGTCAACAGAAACCTTAAAGTAAGTGCATATGAACAGTTGGACACTTAGCATTAAGGTTAGATTAACCATAAGATCTAGGGTTAAATGCTACATAGTGACTTTTAAAGTATTGATTAGGTAGTGTGTAAACTAATTCTTGGATTAATTAAATAGTTTTTGAGTCAGCATTATATATTTTATGCTGACCCTCTATAAAATGTGGTATTGGGAGCATGTATCTCTTAACCCTTAAATGTATACCTTGTATACTCGGTTAACAGTGTGTGACCTCTGTTCCTTACATTTCATTCACTTTTTTCACTCAGTAGTAGTCCTAACTGTTTTTGTTTTACACAACTTTCCAGTACTGAAATGTTAAACTTGTACATAAAGTGAGATTTTTCTTAGACAAATGACAGAGTAACAATGTATAGGTAAATAAATTCATTTATTTAAATGAGTAATTAATAAATTAGATGTGTTATATTTAGATGCCATGTTGCTAACGAAACAGAAATAGTTATGATGTTTACTTTTGGTGAAACATCCATGCATTTAAGAATTAATGTGCACTGTGGATCAGATCACATATATTGTAACTTTGCACTCTCTGTGTAACAATAAAATATGTTTGAATGTTTACGCTTATACTGAATCAATGAGCACTTTTTATTTTTGGTAACGCAGGACCTTACTAGCTTTGGGATGTCATGTTGTACAAATCAATGTCAATGCTGAAGATGACCTGAAGAAGATCAAACTTCCCAAAGAGTAAGTCCCTACATGCACCACTTCACTGGCCTGTTACTAGTGTAACAATGCGTATAATAAATATAATATACTGAAAATCTATTCCAGGGTATTTTATTTATATGTAATGCATGTCATTTTAGAATTATATACTTTGTTATTTTATGTGGGTATTTACATAGGACACATTCATAGTGATGGAAAAAAGAAATAACAGCAACTGGACCTTTATTTGTAGATTACTGTATAACAACAAGCAAATTAATTGATTGAAATAAAAATGAAAGTAAACAAGAGGAAACAATAACAGCATGAATACGAACAGTCGTCCATCAGTACTTTGTGTGAGTGCCACTTGAAGCCTCCATTGTTTGAGCCCTCTGGCCTGTGAGCCTCAGGCTGTGTGGTTGTGAGATGTACTAGCATTCCTGCGAAAAGGTCTGATGAAGCCGCTAACCGTTAGCAGATTGAAGTGTCTCTTAATGTTGCCATCCAGTTTCAGTGCCTTACTGAGCAAGCTGTGTGCCTACTCATAGACCAAATATGTGTTTTTCCATTGATACATTTAGTAATTATAAAATCTCAAGAAATAGGAATGTGTATGAGTGATAGTTCTAATCTTTCCTTCTTTGTCATATAGCTATGTGATGTCAAATGGTTATAAGCCTTCGCCACTAGAGCTTTCTGATGTGAAACTGACACCTGGTCAGGAAGTTCTGGTTGATAAACTGGCTGAAAACGCTCATAACGTTTGGGCCAAAGATCGCATTAAGCAAGGATGGACTTATGGTATTCAGCAGGTAAATTTATAACGTTTTAAAATGTTGTAACTTCAATAAAAGATGACAGTAAAAACGTGACGAAAAGCAAAACACTGTTGGGATATATGCAGTCTAATTTTCCATTCTTTTCTAAAGGATTTAAAGAGCAGACGCAATCCTCGTTTGGTGCCATATTCTTTGTTAGACGAACGCACAAAGAAGTCTAACAGAGACAGCCTTCGAGAGGCCATCCGAACACTAATTGGATATGGATACAATATTGAGCCCCCAGATCAAGAGGGTGAGGGTGAATCTCAAGCTGTCATTATACAAACCACTGTTTAAAGTCAAAACACAATAAAGGCCATGGTCAGCTTATGATGTCACCACTTTTTCAACAGCTGCCCATGTGGTGGAGAAGCAGAGTGTTGAAAACATTCGTTGCTTCCGTGTGGAGAAGAGCTATGCAGTGAAATCAGGGAAATGGTATTTTGAGTTTGAGGCTGTGACTGGAGGAGAAATGTGCGTAGGCTGGGCTCGGCCCAGTTGTAGACCTGACATCGAACTGGGCATGGATGACCAAGCATATGTTTTTGATGGCTACCGAGTAAGTGTTACTGCAGTGTCAGTCCAGTAGAATATCTCTGCATGTTTGGGTGTTTGTTTAAAGTGAAACTTGTCTTGCAGGGTCGACGGGTACACGTGGGCAGTCACTTCTTTGGGAGAACATGGAGCAAGGGTGACGTGGTGGGATGCATGATTAACATGGAGGATAAGTCCATGATCTTTACTCTCAATGGAGAGATCCTTATCACCAACAAGGGCTCTGAGCTCTGCTTCACTGACTTTGAGGCTGAAGATGGTGAGCATACTATAGTCACAATAGAAGGGTGTTTTTATTTCATATCTGTTTTCGTGGTCCAATCAGGGAATGGACTGAGGGGAAACTGCAGATCTTAAATATCAAGAAGTATTTCTGAATCTATGCCAGAGCTTAGTGAGCTGTCCTTTCTTCAGGCTTCATCCCAGTTTGCAGCCTTGGGCTCTCCCAGATTGGCCGTATGAACCTGGGGAAAGACGCCAGCACCTTCAAGTACTACACCATGTGTGGCCTTCAGGAGGGTTTTGAGCCTTTCGCTGTCAACATGAACCGAGAGGTCACTATGTGGTTCAGCAAACGCCTTCCTACGTTTGTCAATGTGCCAGTGGACCATGAGCACATTGAGGTATTGCTAATCAGAACAAGAAAATATTTGACTTGAAGGTATAACATTATCATTTGTTATACATGCAACTTTAGGTTTAAACAACATATTTTTTGTTAGGTGACTAGAATTGATGGAACTGTGGACTCTCCACCATGTCTGAACGTGAGCCATAAGACTTTTGGGACACAAGCTAGCAACAACGACATGATCTACTGCCGCTTGAGCATGCCTGTTGAGTTTTATTCCAGTCCCAGGAAAATCACTAATATGAACGAGATGATCACTGATGGCCAAAAAGCTAAGAAGGATGACAGCGGAAAGACTGATTATGGCAGCATTACAAAGGTACAAGTTAGATCTCAAATTGCCTGACAGAATCGGTATTAGTAGTCTAAAGCAACTTTACATAACAGATTCAATGGAATTCATCTGGAAGCTAAGGCTGAGCTTGTTTCTTTGCTTGTGTTTCAGTATTTCTACTCGGTGAGAGTGTTTGCAGGTCAGGACCCTGCCTCAGTATGGGTAGGCTGGGTAACACCAGACTACCACTACTACAGCAAGAAATTTAACCTAGGCAAAGTCCGCACAGTGACTGTAACTCTTGGGGATGAGCGTGGCCGTGTTCATGAGAGGTCAGTTCAACACCTACATGGTCAGAATGTAAGAATCAGTCAGAGTTAATAATATTCATCAAGATATGCCAGCGTAGCACAAATTACATTAGCAATGACAAATGCCAAACTGTAGACAGTGTGGAGCAACCTGGTGCAGTGTGAACTTGTGTTCAAAGTGTGTTTCAGCATGCTCTTTCAAGTACCATATCTCTAATGTATCATAATATGCACTATATGGCCAAAAGTATGTGTACACCTGACCATCACACCCATATGTCATCCTTCCCCAAACTATTGCCACAAGGTTTGAAGCACACAATTGTCTAGAATGTGCTGTATGCTGCATCATTCAGATTTCCCCTTTACTGAAACTAAGGGGCCCAAACATTCCAACATGACAATGTCCCTGTGCACAAAGCTCCGTAAAGACCCAGTTTACCAAGGTTGGAGTGGCCTGCACAGAGACCTAAACCCAACCCCACTGAACACCTTTGGGATGAATTGGTACACTGACAGCCCAACAGGCCTCCTCACCCAACATCAGTGCCTGACCTCACTAACACTCTTGTGGCTGAATAAACACAAATCCCCACAACCATGTGTCAAAATCTAGTGGAAAGCCTTCCTAGAAGAGTGGAAGTTATTATGACAGCAAAGGGGGAACTAAATCTATAAATGGATGTTCAACAAGCACATATAGGTGTGATTGGACAGGTGTCTAAATATTTCCATATAGTGTATGTATATTGTATTTCGCACCATGCTCTGATTCACTCATTGTGTTCTATCTTTGCTGTTCCTACAGTGTGAGGAGGAGTAATTGCTACATGGTGTGCGCTGGCGACATTTCTAGTAGCGCTTCTGGACGAAGTAATGCTGACCTCATAATTGGATGTCATATTGATCTGGCCTCTGGCCTTGTCTCATTCACTGCCAACAACAAGGACCTGCCTATTGCATATCAGGTTACTTTGTCTTCCAAATCATATCTTAATAATTATTGAATGTAATCAGCCATTTAAGTTCTAAAGATGTCATAAGTCCCATGGAGAAGGTCTAGTTTCAGAATTGTGTTGTGCAGATTCTTAACTTGTTTTTCTGGGTGGCCCATTCAGACTATTTAAATTAATTCAGTTCATGCAGCTGAGGTTGCCAGGTATTTGCAAGCCATTGCTTTTAACTCTGACAAAAACAAAACAAAAAACAAATAAACAAAAAATGAGTGGGTGATAATAATAATAGAAACTAATAGCAGATTGCATTTTCTGAGTAAAAAATACTGTTAATTGCAGTAAAAACATGCATGAAAACAAGATGAAATTATGAAAAGAAACTTTAGATCATATGCAGATCTGAGAAACGTTTGAATAAACAACTAATATTAAGAATACCTAGAGGTTGATGGCCATGATTAGTTCTCGTCATGTTAATCATGTAAATTTGTGTCCACTGTCACACATTAGCTGTGTATTTGATACACCTCCTTGCTGCAGTACATATTGCACAATAAAGAAGGCCATAGATTTAAAGAATAGGGGGAAAAAATCCCTCTGTTATGGACTCCCTGCAAATGCAGCTATCTAAGCAACTATCTAAGCACTTAAAACCATATTTAATTCTGAAGCAAACAAAAATGGAGCTTGTTTAACATTAGCTTGTCAGTTCCAACGAGCCTGCCTTACATGAAAAAAGTTCTTATGTGCCTCTGATCTTAATTTGCCTGAGGCTTTAAATCAAGATGCTGAACCAGTGCCAGATTTCAAATTGCCACTAGGGAGAACTTGTCTAAGAGCAATATAGATTTAATGTGCCTTCTCAGAGAACAGCACATTGTTCCTGATAGTAAAAGAACAAAAGTCGGATGTGTGTATATTTTTTCTTATTCTTCTCTCATGTGTTATTATCTATCAGGTTGAGCCCAACACAAAACTGTTCCCTGCTGTGTTTGTTCAGCCCACAAGCCCCAATCTGTTTCAGTTTGAATTTCCAAAGATCAAAGTAAGTCTTTCCTTTTAGCATATGTTCCAGCCAAATCAGATCGTAAATTTAATTCTATCAATTAATATAAATAAATAAATAAATAAATAATAATAATAATAATAATAATAATAATAATAATAATAATAATAATAATAATGTTATCTATATATTCATTCCACTCAGGATGCCATGCCACTGTCTTCAGCCATTTTCAAAAGTCTTCACGGTAACCCAGAGCCACAGTGTCCTCCACGGCTGGATGTTCAGACCATTGTAGCTGTTCTGTGGAGCAGGATGCCCAACACTTTCCTCTCAGTGGAGACAGCACGAGTCAGTGAGAGGCATGGATGGGTGGTGCAGTGTCTGGAACCCCTGCAGATGATGGCAGTGCATATTCCTGAGGAAAACAGGCAAGTAACTTTTTTTTGTTTGTTTTTTTTTAAGATAAAACTCATGTATACATAAATACAAGTTACTCAAGTTATTGGCCATATAGAGTACATACAAGTAGGAATCATTGGGTGGTTCAGCCGTGAGAAATATGTGAAGAAAAAAGAATTTCACTGTGCTGTAATGTATATGTGACAAATAAAGGCTTCTGCTTCTAATGTGATTGTCAGTGTTTATTCCTATTGAAGTAAAGAAAATATCATATTTCACTGATTCTAGGTTATGTAGATGACTTGTTATTTGTAATTGGTACAGTGAAGATGTCAAGAACACTTGTGGTTATTTAACTTCCAATGTAGTAGGATTGAAAATTGCGCACACTCAAACACACATTTTCCTCACAGCAATTAATGTGTGTTTGTTCCAGTAATGCAGATTAAATTAATGATTAATAGGTTAATTCATACATTTGTATTTTTTTTTAATGTACAGCTACATGTAGAATGTGTACATTTTGAATAATGAAAATGCCTACTGAATAGTGAAAATGCCTACTGAATAAAAAAAAAACCAAACAAACAAAAAAAAAAACAGTGACTTGTTTTTTCATATATAGAACCCTGATGGAAAGACAATAAACGAAACTAAAAATTAATTGACGTGATTTTCTTCCCCAATGGCTTCCAGGTGCATAGACATCATGGAACTGTCAGAGAACGAGGACCTGCGACGGTTTCACTACCACACACTGAAACTCTACTGCGCTCTCTGTGCTCTGGGAAACACTCGTGTGGCCCACGCCCTCTGCAGCCACCTCGACCAATCCCAGCTCCTTTACACCATTGACAACCAATACCTGACAGGACAGCTGCGTGAGGGCTTTTATGATGTTTTTATCAGCATCCACCTGGAGACGGCAAAAGAAGCACAACTCATGATGAAGAACGAGTTTATCATACCTATCACAGATGAGACCCGTAGCATCTGCCTCTTCTCCGATGACTCCAAACGCCACTCGTTGCCTGGCGTGGGACTGAGCACATCGCTTGGCCCTCGGCTCAACTTCACACCTCCGTGCTTCATCACCACTAAGCGTGAGCACTTATATAGTCCACAGATCCCGCTGGGCATTCTGAAGGAGAAGGCCATCAGCATGCTGACAGAGGCAGTGCAGGGCGGAGGGACTCATATCCGTGACCCTGTAGGGGGCAGCGTGGAGTACCAGTTCGTGCCCATACTCAAGCTGATTGCCACTCTGCTGATTATGGGTTCTCTGAGTAGTGAGGAGGTAAGAATCATCCTCCTGCTTATTGAACCCAATGTCTTCGGGGAAAGCAAGGAGGAGGAGACACAACTTGTGGCTGCAGAGGAGCCAGTGGAAAAAGAAGAGGCAAGCAGTACTGAGGAAAAAGCTGTGGAGGCAGGGGAGGAAGAGAGCAAAGAACACAAGCAGCTACCCAAAGGCCTTTTGGAGAAGAGCCTGCCCGAGTCAGTCAAACATCAGGTCAAAGTCGATTTGTAATTCAGTGGAAGCAATAAGCTCTCTGGGGCAGTGGTTCTCAAAGTGGGGTCTGGGGACCTGCAGGGGTCTGTGACATAAAACCAGTGGGTCCAAGATTTTATTGTAGTTTTGACTGTGGACAAAAAAAGAAAACCATCTTTTGTAGGGATCTATATATAACTTTTAATGGTTCTCACAGAGGGACAGCTCTATAACACCTTCTTACATTCTTCTAGGAGTGTATTATCAATTACTCGTGTTATACTTGTTATAGTGAGTCTCTAGTTATTTTAATTCTCTAGTTATTTAAGCCTAATTGACTGCTCATTCTGCCAGTCACACTAATGCTTATAATCAATCAGTCAGTCAATCAATCAAATCATCCTATGATTACATTTTAATGTTCATATACTTTATACATATATAAAAATCTAAGCTGGGACCCCCTGGCTGCAAAAACCTTTGAGAACCCTGATCTAGAGAAGCTGTATGTATGGAAATTGAATTTAGATGTTACAAAGTCACCCAAGTAGTCATATCACATAGACCTGATATTCTGGTGTATTAATTATGATACATGGAATACCGAAGCCTTAGAAAATGTAGGGTCTTGGAAAGAGTTTTCATTAGTTGTGTCATTTCACCACCTCACATTTGTCTGTCGTGCAGATGTGTGAACTCCTGCACTACTTCTGTGACTGTGAGCTGAAGCAGCGTATCGAGGCTATTGTGGCATTCTCAGATACTTTTGTGGCCAAACTGCAGTACAACCAGAAGTTCCGCTACAATGAACTCATGCAGGCCCTCAACATGTCCGCTGCTGTCACTGCCAAGAAGACCAAGGAATTCCGCTCTCCTCCCCAAGAGCAGGTAGAACCTGTGCACTTTTCCCATTAAACCAACCACATAAATATAATTTAGCGTTCTAGTTGAGTCAGAGGTAGAGAATTGGTGTTTGCCTTAATCATTTCTCTCACGCCGATTTGTGCTTAGAGCTCCAAAGCTCCAGAGCTCCAGTGGTCCAGAAATGATTAAGAATGAACAATTCCCAGAAGCCTTTACATTTCTGTTGTTAATTACACTTTCTCTGGAAAGCAGATTCATTATCTCTCGTGGCTCCATTCATCTTACAGACACTGATCGGGCACCGATGACAGAACCATGATTTGCTTTTCTGCAAAATCAATCTTTTTTTAATATCTCACACAGTAATGTGGCTCACAAATTGTGCCATTTTACACACTGGCTAGAAATTAAACTCGACTCACTATGTATCCAGGGCAACTGACAAGTCCCTCACTGAACAGATGAAGCAATTTAATATTTGCAATTTCTCAACCCTGTATATTCTTTATTTGTTTATTTAAATCCATCACCCACTGGCCATATGACAACATCCTTTTCAGGAAAGCTCAGATACAAGCCCAGACCTGCTCTTGAGCTCAACTCTTGTGTTTTCACCAGATTAACATGCTTCTGGACTTCAGTGCTGGAGAGGATTGTCCCTGTCCTGAGGACATTCAAGAGGAGCTTCATGCCTTCCATGATGATCTGAGACTCCACTGTGGTACAACTCCAGTCATAGTCACCCAATCTCTCTTTTACTCTCCACGATCCACCCACACACACACACCCACACACAGTGTACATATGTATCACATGTATCATATGTGAGAACATCTAAAATAAACAGAACCAGTACACAAATATGGAAAATCTTGTGTTGGTGTGCTCCTGCAGGTATTCCCATGGAAGAAGAAGAGGAGGAACCTGATACATCCATAAAAGGCCGTCTGCTCTCCTTGTTATATAAAATCAAAGGTCGCCCACAGAAAACTGAGGAACAACCATCAGTGGAAGAGCAAGCAGCTCCAAGTAAGCCGATATCACTATATAAAACCAGAGCTTCTTTATTAAATTGTTTTCTGTCTTCTTCTTTCTCCACCAGGATCTTTTTATAGTTTATGTCACTGCATTTGAATAATCCTTCTATATAGAAATGTATTTGAATAAAATGCAGACAAAAAAGTCACTCCTTAGAGGGAACACATACAAAACCATTTTAATATCCACTGATGTGTTCAAATTAAATTAAATTAAAATTATTTTTAATTATAATATATTAATGCAAACAAAGAACAAAAACCTCTCTTAGTAAAATGGATACTATTAAAGTATTATTGTAAGTTGGCAGTGGATTTAAGGATAAATTCACCTTTTTAAAAAAAGAAAATAGGCCAAGTTAATGAATATATTCACATAAAGTATGAACTGACTAAAACAAAAGGCTAAATGCTGACTTAAATGTTATATTTTCAGTGATTTAGGAAGTGATGACTGAAAGGTTACCTGACGAATAAAAAACCCTTTCTGCTGCATTTGCTCTAATGGGCCCCTAAATTAAACCTGTTCTCAGATGTTCAGCTGACCAAGCATCTATTCCCTCTTAACAATAATGAAGTGAAGCTGATTCCTTAACCAATGCAGATGAAAATGTGTCGTGTTTGCCTCCTCATCATCCATTTTAAAATATATTACTACAGACACAAATTGCGACACGAAGTTACAGTAGCAGATTTATGACTCTGATGTACAACTCCGCCATAAATCTATTTTGCCCAGACTCTGACGTTTTGCTATTTATCATTGTCGCAGATGATTATGTATATTTTCGAGTCTTAGCAGATGACAACACAAGCCAGATTGTAGGCTCACTGCTGAATTTCTATCACAGTGGTTCTGACGGCACACACTCACTGCAGCATCGGGCTGACCTTGCTGTAGTATTTGACACCTTCTACACAGCCCAATAACATATAAATTATGTTATAAAATCAGTAACCGATTAATTGTAGTATGTCAGTCTGTTAATATTTTTATGGTAGGCGTCCTACTCCAGCAGCTATGGGATGATACACTACCGTTAATTTGGTCCTCTAATGTGGTGCACCAAGTGGGGGTCCAGAGACCTCCAGGGGTCTGTCAAGCATAGTGGTGGAAAATTCCACCATTATCAACATTATTATATTTATTATTGAGTTCTTATAAGGCCATATTCATAGTTGAGGTATGCACACAGAGTGAGGATCTAATACAAAAATTGCACACATTTGTAAGACCTTACATGTAACTACAGACCCCTTAACAGGCAGCTCAACCACACGGTTACACACATTTATCACCATAATTCCAATATACAGTGTTCATAAAGTTATCTTCAATTTTTCTGTTTACCTCAACGGATTACCATCAGTGTTTCTGACATCCACAAGCTTTTTACTAAATTATGTAGGATGAAGTTTCCAGCTATGTGTGTAGAATCTGCAGTATATTTTATTTGGTTGTATTTGTTTGTTTTTTATAGAAGGTGATAGTCAACGTCTTCTCCTATCCAGTCTGTATGGAAGACTAAATACCGACAAATATTTGATTATAATGTTATACCTAAGCACAATCAATCAATCAAAATTCATTAAATTTGTAGTTGCAAAGGTAAAACTGTACTACTGGCCCATTGTGCTGAATAAGTTATCTAATTACTAACATTTTTTGCACAGTGCTTTACTGTGTGCCTGTTTAAGGGTTAAGTGATTCAGAGATTATGTGAGAGTATCCTAATAAAGAGGTGTGTCTCAGTTCCACAAGATTCTGATCTTGAACTTAAGCGTGTTTTCTGACATGATATTGACTTGAGCTAGGATCAGTATGAGAGTGTGCCGTCAGCTTATCCTTAAAACCATGGACCCTTTTCTTTACAGGAGAGCATATTGAGTTCATAAAATTATTGTTAAAATAAAAATTAATAATAAATAAATTATTATTTTAGTTATTCGACAACTCAAAATAATGAATTAAAAACATGACAAAACAGCCTACAGTATATCCCATGCACATATTTTGATTTCATGACTTCGATTTAATATCTTGTGTCCTCTTGAAGTTGTGCTTACAATTAAGTGTTGGAGCATTAAATGCAGAGTAATGGTATGTGCTGAACCAAGTGCTATTCTGTAAGCTGCAGAATAATGAGGGTGGAGGGTTAAATTAAACTGCTACTAGGACTATTCATGCAGCAATATATCGCCAATATATACATATACACTGTTATTGTGCACATTTAAATAGTGTTATCTGAATAATCTGAAATCTATTTCACAGTCAAGTGAGTTCTAATTGACTTACTTAAACCTCATAGAGACATTGTTAAAGACACCATGCCCTCTCAATTTATTTAATCCATTGTTCAGTAAGAATATCTTAATGTCTCTCTGTATTGTATTTTTCTATTAGCAAACCTGAAGGAGCTGATCTCACAGACAATGGTGAGCTGGGCTCAGGAATGCAAAATCCAGAACCCAAAGTTGGTGCGAAGCATGTTCAGCCTGCTGCGGAGGCAGTACGATGGCATTGGTGAGCTGCTGCGTGCCATGAGAAAAAGCTACACCATCAGTGAGAAATCTGTGCAGGATGCCATTAACCTACTGGCCTCGCTGGGCCAGATCCGCTCTCTGCTCAGCGTCAGAATGGGTGAAGAAGAGGGCCAGCTCATGATCGATGGCCTGGGGTAGGGACATCTGCGATAGGCACATTCCGTGTAGCTGGTGAAACTTTGGTGAAGGGTTTAGGAGTGGGGTAGAACTGTTCTCTTGCCAACTAACATTGGAATACTATTCACTTTTTGTCTCACAGGGATATAATGAACAACAAAGTGTTTTATCAACATCCAAATCTGATGCGGGTTCTGGGCATGCACGAGACAGTCATGGAGGTCATGGTCAACGTGCTAGGAGGGGACAAATCTAAGGTATAGTTCTCTTTCTCCTGGATTTTGTCCTTAGGTTCTGTATAGTCTGAAGTGTCAGACCTGTTTTTGTTTTAGAGAGCAAATGAACACATATTTTACAAACCTATCAGTTCTAGTCTCTGGTAATTATATTTATAGTAATTGACTATTGAATTTAAATTGTACATTAAATTGCCACTGTGTATTCACCAAACCTAACCACATGAACTCTAACCTTCAATGATTCAACTATTACATTTAGTAGTCCTGACTTTTATGTGAATTATGTAGTTATGGTTATTATATTGTTATGTTAGGATGATGGACTATCTCATGCTGTTACCCTTCCAGAATCGACTTAAACTGATCATTCATATTAACTAATGATGAAAGTATGAGATCCCATTACTTGCATAGTCTACTCTTAAGGAACTGTGTGTGACTCTTGAGGGGAACCACTGTTGACCAAAGCTTCTTGATGTGTGAGGTTTATGTCTGCTCAGGAAGTAGCTGTCTGTGGTTTAAAAAAAAAAAAAAGCCTATGTTTTTAGGTTTTCTAAGTCACAAAGCTTAGCAGATAAAGAGCCTCTCAAAGTCTAAGCACTTATACCCATGATGATTGAAGGGGTATCGGGTGAGAAGGTGAACTCTGACGCCTCTCCTTTTTGGGCAACACCAGGTGACAGGCCTGTAATTTAATGACAACAGAGAACATGTAGATGCTTTTTGGGGACAGAGATTCTGTGGTGACACATCACCCTGCTACTTCTCATTTTGCCTTGGCAGCTTCATTAAGGGGGCCTCTAGCTGGGTAACATGTACACCAGATATATGAGCTGAGCCCTGGCACTCACATTTCTCTTTTACATCTGTGTAAACCCAAAATGTGTTGCTTGCATGCACGGTTGAGTCTGATCCTTCAAATGTGGACTTAGAAAAACAGAAAAAATGCACCTTTTTAAAAGGTGTAGATTTACACTTAATGATTTGGTAGACACAGTGATTCAGGGCAACTTATGAAAAAGGCAAACAGCTGAAGATGCAACAATACAGTGTACCTGTATAACCTGTAAGGATTAATAACCTTAAGGAGTAAAGTCATATGCTGATTCATACAAGTGTTAGTGGTAGTAGAGTTAGTCTGTATATAAAAAGAACCAATTATAATCACAAAACGCCAGTGCAGAAAACATAGCGTTATGCTAGATATAGTAAGACTTAAGTACTCTGGTGACACAGAACTAGATTGAAGAGTTGTCTTTATGGGGGCATAGGAAAGCTGAAGGATTTTTTTTCTATCTCTCTGCAGGAAATTGCTTTCCCCAAAATGGTGGCCAGTTGCTGCCGCTTCCTCTGCTACTTCTGTCGCATCAGCCGTGAGAATCAGAAAGCCATGTTTGAACACCTGAGCTACCTACTGGAGAATAGCAGTGTGGGGCTGGGTAAATACACACATCTACACACACAGATGCTTTTTATTTTACACTGGACACGTGGGGCTGGGTAAATACACACATCTACACACACAGATGCTTTTTATTTTACACTGGACACTGTGTGTGTGTCAAATATGCTAGTTGTGGGATAATCATTACTGTTTTCCTGCACCGATTTCGAAAACATGACATGAAAATATCTGTTTATTACCACCTTTTAAGATCATATAAATTTCATTAATCCAATAAATTTGGTGAGGTTTGCATTTTAACTGATGTCAGAGGCTATAAACTGGAATATACCTCATTTTACATTGTGGGTGTACAATGCATACTGTAGCAAGAATATCGTATTCTGTATTGTTTCTAACTAGAAACCTGCCATCTTTCATGTGGCACACTACAGAAATGGAACTCAAGATTGCGCTTGGTGCGCTCATTGCACATTTCCGGTGTAAAATGCCACACTGATTAACATGGGAGCGTATTGGAAGCCGTGCTGCTGTGGTTCTTGGGCTTGAGTTGTTACTGTGAGGAATGAGTCAGGCTGCTAAGACTACCTGACTCTGCATGAACCTTTCCCCATATCCATATCTCAGCACTATTGAGAGCTGCCTAGAGCAAATTCTCATTTTCCTCCTGTCAAACTAGCAAGCAGTCAAATAATTAACACGAACTCTTAAGCCCCATCTGTACATGGTGAGAGTGTGACCTGTATAATGCAAGAAACGTCCATTCATAACCGAGTAGTTAGGGAAATTTAGTACTAGTAGAAGTTGGATGGGAGAACGTTACTATGCTGGAGGATGGGAGAAAATAAGAACGAACATAAATATATCTTCATTTACTTGCTGTTAATTTTTCAAATGGCTTCTATTTTTTCATGGGTTACAACATGTACTTTTATCTCTGATGCATTTTCATACTTTACATTTATAAATCTATTAAATACTGTACAGGTTCATACACATTTTAAAGGCGCATCTTACAACATTTAGAACCCCTGAGACTAATCACATTTGGGTAAACACTGAAATCCTTCCTTTTCACCCCAACTGATGCCAACCCCTCTCTTGACACTGCCTTGAGAGGAACATGGGAGGAACTGAGTAAGTGGTATTGCGAATTTCTGGGCTAGCAAAATATAAGCAGAAGCCTGAAACATGTGAACTAGTGAAACTGATTACACTGAAGTATTGCAAATCACAGTTTCTCTAATGTCTTTTTGTAATTATATGGTTAAAAAAGGTCTAGATAATATTTTCTAAAACATATACTGCACCTTTAAATGCATTCTTATACGTACAAACAGGCTAATAAAGATTCAGGGATGTCTTATCATTAGATACATCCCAAACCTACTATGATACCAAATATAGCAACATAGTATTTTGTCCTTTTTTTTTTTTGCATGCCATTTTTGCAAAGGTGAGGAATGACTGCACCCTGCTGGTGAATATACTAAAGAGCATAATGGAATGAGAAACTATAACACCTTCAACTATAACCTATAAACTACAGCTATAAACTATAATTATAAACTATAACCCCACAATCTACAGCCTGTCCTGCCATGAGGGGCTCCACTCCACTGGATGTGGCTGCGGCCTCAGTGATGGACAACAACAGTCTGGCCCTGGCTTTAGAGGAACCAGACCTGGAAAAGGTAATGTACATGATGATTTGATGATATATTAAATAACACTCACTTATATTTTATAGATCCAAATATATTTACTTAAAAGAAATGGAATATGCATAAATAGAAAAAAATTGATACTGATGCTTGTTTTACTGTTACAGTAAATAAGTGTCTAATCAATTTTTTGCATTAGGGTTTTTCCAACAGACCTTAAATAGATGGTTGAGTACCATGAAGCTAATTCCCACATTTAATTTGTTCAGGTGGTGACATACTTGGCTGGTTGTGGTCTTCAGAGCTGCCCTATGCTGGTAGCTAAGGGATACCCTGACATCGGCTGGAATCCTCTAGAAGGAGAACGTTACCTGTCTTTCCTCCGATTTGCTGTCTTTGTCAATGGTGTGCTTTGCTTCAGTGTCCCAGATCTCCTGCTATTGGTGAATAGAGGGTTACTGTATAAAGACACCACAGATATGTTTGCTGTTGTTTTCTTCAGGTGAGAGTGTAGAGGAGAATGCCAATGTGGTGGTAAAGTTGTTGATCAGGCGTCCTGAGTGCTTTGGCCCTGCTCTGAGGGGAGAGGGGGGACAAGGTCTGTTGGCTGCCATGCTGGAGGCCATCAAGATCTCCGAGGACCCTGCTCTCGATCTGCCCAGCCTGTCTGAAGGAGGAGCTCCTGTGTAAGATCCCACATGACCTCTGCCACTAATGGTTACATTTAATATTCGTTTATTGTAGTAGACAGGTACTCTAAGTCCCTGCTAATAACACAAGCATCTCCAAGCCATTAGCTCTTAGTCCAGTCTATGTCGTGCAGTTCCTGTTGCCCTGCCTCTGACCTCAAACTGAAGGCCATGAAAGTGATTGATTGAATGTGTACTCTTTGTGTGTGTGTGTGTGTGACAGGTCTGGGGAGGATGGGGAGGAGGAAGAGGTGGCACACATGGGCAACTCTATCATGTCCTTCTACTCAGCCCTTATTGATCTACTGGGACGCTGTGCCCCTGAGATGCATGTGAGTTCTGCCTGCCGATACTGAAACAAAATAACTACACATTTAGAAGATTTAAACCTATGTTTTCTTTAGCAATTTTAGGTCTTTGGTTTAGTGAGTAACATTCAGTAATGCTTTGTCAGGTGGTTGATACAATTCACACTATGTATGAACATTGTACTACTGATGCTTCACAGTTAATCAACGCAGGCAAGGGGGAAGCTTTGCGTATCCGTGCCATCCTGCGTTCTCTAGTGCCTACCAAAGACTTAGTGGGCATCATCAGCATACCGCTCAAAGTGCCAGTAATCAACAAAGGTTAGACACATTTCATCTGAACTAACCTCTTAAAGACAACCTGAAATCAAAACTCAATTTTTTTTTTTACTTAGTCTAAAAGTCCCTGGTCGTATTGTGAACTATTTACCAATAGCAGTTTCCTTAAAGCAAGGCTCTTCTTTCTCTGTAATCTCTTGGCAGAATACTCATGGGTGGGGACAAAAAATATTAATACATGTTTCACCTCCCCTAGCCCAGCTATTATCAAGCAAAAAATGCTACTGACTGTGTACTAGCATCAAGTCTGACCCAATGTTCATATTGGAATGCCGTCTTTTAGCAATCAAGTTAAAGCCTGTTGGATAAAATCAGAGTCTTACCATAAATTCTTCCCTGGTCTGTGTGTTGCACTGTTAAAAATCCCATTATAACACCTTACTGATACTGCATCTGTGGCCTGTGTTCCATTTTTTTTCCCTTCCTAAAATGTTTTCCTTTGCATCTCCAGATGGCAGTGTGACAGAGCCAGACATGAACGCTAGTTTCTGTCCGGAGCACAAGTCACCAATGGTGCTCTTCCTGGACCGTGTATATGGTATTGAGGACCAAAGCTTCTTGCTAAACCTGTTGGAGGTGGGCTTCCTGCCTGACTTCAGGGTCTCAGCATCTCTGGACACAGTGAGTGGCTCACCATTTTTTTTTTTTCGGAAATTGAGTTCCGACCTTCAGTCGAATGCAGCATAATGCCAGAATACAAACATGGTCTGACCTCCATCTGCATACTGCAACATGATGGGTTCTTATAGTTTATGAAGCAACAACACTTGCAGTATTCAGTACTATTCGAAACATGTTCAGTGTTAACTCAGATTTTCCAGTGAGATTTTCAGCTACCCTTGTGCCTTCAATTTTTCTGCAGTGACCTTAGTGAATTTTCAAACAGCACTCAAATTAATTCAGCCCAAAAGGAATGAATCATTAAAAACACATTTTGTAATATAATAAGCTGATTTCTTTCAGAGTGATTATTATTGATTAACATTGTGTTTTGCTCCACTGCAACTAGGAGCTGCTGAGCACCACAGAGACAGCACTAGCCTTGAACAGGTATATCGGTTCAGCTGTGCTGCCTTTGCTGACACGATGTGCGTCTCTCTTTGCTCATACGGAGCACTACGCTACACTCATGGACTCCACACTTCACACCATCTACAGACTGTCCAAGGGCCGCTCACTCACCAAGGCCCAGAGAGACTCCATCGAGGAGTGCCTACTTGCCATCTGCCAGTAAGAGCCATGTTCTAATCCAGCCTTTCATATGGAGATTTAACACTTCCATAGCTAATTCGAGAGTCTGTATAAATATGCTTTAATTGCTTATCTGCTCAGACACCTGAGGCCATCTATGCTGCAGCAGCTCCTGCGCCGTCTGGTCTTCGATGTGCCACAACTAACAGAATACTGCAAGATTCCCATAAAGGTGAGCATTTCATTTTAGTTTCTATATTAAGTTCATTTATTATTAATGAAATACTGCATCAATATAAAAGTATGTTTTTTGTTTTTTTTATGTTGTGTTAAATTATAAAATCTAAGATGCCGGTCCATGATTAGACGCTGAAATGGTGAAATGATTTAAGCCTATAGGTTTTGTGTTTACTTTTCTATTATTCTTTCCTATGTAAACTGCACATCAGTTCCATATTCAGCACCATTTCTAACTGACTTGGGGTGCAAATCTGCTGTTATTCCTATAGGCTTCTGTAATGTATATTGGAAGGCTCAGTGCCAGATAACAAAGTGTTAGCACTTCACACCTACCACTGCATATCCACACACATGCACTCATGCACACCCCTAAGGGCTTACAAGTCACCTGATCCAGCTGTCATCATGGAACCGTCATGATCTTTTGTATCGTAGGTGCAAACACACTCTTGACATCTCAAATACCAGTGTGTAACAGCAACCTACTGCCTGCCATCAGTCTCACACCAAGCCAGCTACCACTATGATTGAATATCTACATACGACATTTACTTACCCCTCAAACATCCAATGATCATAAGCTATCTTATTTAGCTGATTTACTTAGATCCAAAATAATAAACCCTAATTTTCATGTGCAATGGAATAAACTGCATATGCAAATAGTGGGCATGTTGTGTAGTGGTTTACAAATAAATAGTATGAATTGCATCACATCCAAAATAGGGGTAGGAAACAATGCGTAAATAATATTTTGTTTAATATGGTATTGGTATCCAGGGTATGTTCAGAAATTTAAGTATAAAGTTGATTATTAAAGGTAGAATGCCTTGCACTCTTTGTCCCCTGGAAGCTGAAGATCAGCACCAACTATGGGCTCACTGCCTCAGCACTGACCATCTTAGAGATGCAGTGTGTGGTTCGGTGACCTGACCTGACAGTTGAATCCTGCCTGTTTGCATGTGATGCTGACAGACTCTAAACTAGCCATGCCAGCCACCCTCAAAATGGTTGCAGCTCAGGTGGGTTTCACTGACACATTACGAGGATTTTATGATGAAATTTAAAGGGGGATTTGAACAAACAGCTCAGTTCTAAGACTTTGGTCCCTTGGAGTGAATCGCTTTCTGAGAACTGTGACTTAGTAGTCCAGGAAACTGAACTCAAGAGCCCCTGGTCCATGGGTCTTGTATGCCCTTAGGTGGAAGTGAGTTTTCTGAAGGTGTTCTTCGAATGTTCTGCATCCCATCCCATTCAATTCAATTCAATTCAATTCAATTTTATTTGTATAGCGCTTTTAACAATGGACATTGTCACAAAGCAGCTTTACAGAAATAAATGGATTCACAAAAATATATTGTAAATATTCGAATTTATCCCTAATGAGCAAGCCAGTGGTGACAGTAGCAAGGAAAAACTCCCTGAGATGATATGAGGAAGAAACCTTGAGAGGAACCAGGCTCAAAAGGGAACCCATCCTTATCTGGGTGCAACGGATAGTGCGATTATAAATAAATCCCTTCTATTATTGTGCGCTATAAGGACAAATAGTGCAATTATGCAACCAATAAATTCATCACAGTTTTCGCAAGAAGTCTGGTTGGTTAAAATCTAGCCACTGTCCACTGATGGAGTCCTGAGTACGAAGGTGCTCGTGGCAACCGCAGCCCCAAAGCCACTACAGCAATCGCAGTCCCAAGCCATTACAGTACAGCTCCCCATATGTGATTCCCAAGCCATCTCCACAGCCCCCAGGTAGCACCATCCCCAGCAATCAAAACAGTTCTTCAGGCCGTCCATATGGGGCCACCCCCAGCAGCAGCGAGCGAACTCAACCGATGAGAACTCCAACCAGCAGTAGGGCATCAGGATGGGTCAAGCAGCGAGGAGGAGCAGAAGGGGCATCAGGATGGGTCAGGCAGCGAGGAGGAGCAGAAGGGGTCAGGATCACTGGCATCTCAGAAGTAGCATGTGTAGCTCAACAGAGAGTGAGGGATGGAGAGAGAGAAAGAGATTTTTAGGTAAGCTTTGTCCTCTAATGGTTAAAAACAATATACTTTGCATGCAGAGTGCAATCAGGGACTCCGGCAAGACTAGCTATGACAGAATAACTAAAAGGGAGAGCCAGAAGCTAACACAGACATGAGGGCACCCTGGGACATAAGGCAGCCAGCCACTCCACCGTCGACAAACCTGAGTGAACTTGAGAGAGTGGGGGGGGCGACAGCAACCAAACATCCCAGTTCACCACAACACTCTATGCCTGTGAACCCTCCAGACCTGCCCCTGTACCTAAGCAAAAACTATTCACAAAAGGCTTGACTAAACAAATATGTTTTCAGCCTAGACTTAAACACTGAGACTGTGTCTGAGCCCCGAACACTAAGTGGAAGGCTGTTCCATAACTGTGGGGCTTTGCAAGAGAAAGCTCTACCCCCTGCTGTAACCCGCATTATTCGAGGTACCGACAAATAGCCTGCACCTTTTGATCTAAGTAGGCGTGGCGGATCATAAAAGACCAAAAGTTCTGATGAAACAGAAAGGCCATCCAGAGTTATTATGTAATCAGAAAGCTTACTTCTAACTGCATGTGGTCCTAGTACAAGTACTTCTGTCTTGTCAGAATTAAGTAAGAGAAAGTTAATAAGCATCCAGTGTCTAATGTCCTTTACACATTCCTCAACTTTATTAAGCTGGTGTCTATCATCTGGCTTTGCTGAAACATTCAACTGTGTGTCATCAGCATAACAGTGGAAGCTAATACCATGCTTACGGATAATTTTGCCCAGAGGTAGCATATATAGAGAAAAGAGCAGTGGGCCTAAAACAGAGCCTTGTGGAACACCAAACTTTACCTTAGTATGCGTAGAGAAGTCACCATTTACGTTTACAAACTGATAACGATCAGTCAAATAAGACCTGAGCCAGGAAAGGGCTGTTCCCTTAATGCCTACTACATTTTCTAGTCTATCGAGGAG
>CM040993.1:9750791-9768190 GCA_022985145.1 Pangasius djambal | reverse complement strand
TTTTGCCCAGAGGTAGCATATATAGAGAAAAGAGCAGTGGGCCTAAAACAGAGCCTTGTGGAACACCAAACTTTACCTTAGTATGCGTAGAGAAGTCACCATTTACGTTTACAAACTGATAACGATCAGTCAAATAAGACCTGAGCCAGGAAAGGGCTGTTCCCTTAATGCCTACTACATTTTCTAGTCTATCGAGGAGAACAGCATGATCAATGGTATCAAAAGCTGCACTAAGTTTAAGCAGCACAAGCAAGGAGACACAACCCTGATCAGAGGCCAGTAGTAAGTCATTTACAACTTTAACCAGTGCTGTCTCTGTGCTATGATGAGGCCTAAATCCTGACTGATACATTTCATAAATGTTATTCCTATGTAAGTATGAGCATAGCTGCTGTGCTACAACCTTTTCTAGGACCTTGGCGATAAAGGGGAGGTTAGATATTGGTCTATAGTTAGACAGCTGACAGAGGTCAAGGTCAGGTTTTTTAATCAAGGGCTTGATAACTGCTAATTTAAAAGATTTAGGTACATAGCCAATGCTAAGGGAAGAACTGATTATCTTTAAAAGTGGTTTGATTGTTTCAGGAATTATCTGTTTGAGGAAACAAGTAGGTAAAGGATCTAGTAAACAGGTTGATGATTTTGATGATGAAATTTGTGAAATTAGTTCAGTCTCTTCAAGGGGAGTAAAACGCTGTAATTGTTGATCTAATATTATTATATTATCATCTACAGGGTTAGTTATAAAACTGTCCAGTTTTAAATTAATAGTCTGAATTTCTTGCCTGATATTTTCACTTTTACCATTGAAAAAATTCATGAAGCCATCTCTGCTATATAATGATTGTGTGCGTGTTTCTATTGTGGTCTTATTCCTAGTTAATTTTGCTACAGTATTAAATAAGAATCTAGGATTATTTCTGTTATCTTCAGATAGGGTGGAGAGATACATTGATCTAGCAGCACTAAGAGCTTTCCTATAGCTCAAAAGGCTCTCCTTCCATGCTATTTGAAATACTACCGATTTAGTTTGACGCCATTTACGCTCTAGTTTTCGAGTGGTCTGTTTTAAGGTGCGTGTGTGATCGCTATACCAGGGTACTAGCTTTTTTTCTCCCTAATTATTTTTCTTTTAAGTGGAGCTACCTTATCTAGCGAGTTGCAGAACGTTGATTCTTAGCATTCAGTTGTCTGGTCAAGTTCCTTGGGATCAGACGGTGATCCAATCATGGTTGATAAATCTGGGAGATTACTGATAAAACTCTGTGCAGTTGTTGACGTGAACGTACGTTTGACACGGTGACGCGGCAAGGTGCTTATATTATGATTGACACATTTTAAATGAGGTAATGATCTGAGATAGCTTCAGACTGTGGACATGAGACTATATTTTCTATATTTAATCCGAATGTTAGTATTAAATCAAGAATGTGACCACCACTATGGGTGGGTCCTAATACATGCTGATTAACCCCTACCGAATCTAGAATGGACACAACTGCTGTTCTCAGAGAGTCATCTGGATTATCAAAATGAATATTAAAGTCTCCAACAATTAATGCTTTGTCTAAAGAAACAACCAGGTTAGAGATGAAATCCGCAAATTCGCATAGGAATTCCGAATATGGCCCTGGGGGTCTGTAAATAATAATTAGTGGAATCACCTGGGTAGACTTATTTTTAGTGGATACATATGTTATGTTAGAATAAAGAACTTCAAATGCGTTGAATTTATGACTAGGTTTTTGTGTGATGCCTAGATTATCATTATAGATGACTGCGACACCTCCTCCTTTGCCAGTTAGACGGGGCTGATGTATGTAACTGTACCCAGGAGGACTAGCTTCATTTAATGCTACAAACTCGTTTGGTTTAATCCACGTTTCTGTTAAACACAGTACATCAAACTCCTGATCAGTAATGGTTTCATTAACAATAAGTGCTTTAGATGTAAGAGATCTAATATTCAACAGTCCTAGCTTCAGATCAACGGTGCTGGCTATGTATTCGGTTTGATTTAATTTTATGTTAATTAGGTTACTAAAACAAATTGTCTGAGTATGTCTATAATTTTGTTTAGCTCGGGGAACAGACACAGTCTCAATACGGTGGAACCTAAGCGACGACTCATTGCAGCTAGCAGACGGTCGGTTTAGCCAACTTGTCTGCTCCCTGGCCTTGGCTCTGGAGTGTCACCGATTAACTAGGCCTGTTCTGAGACTATGTGCTATGCTGCAAGAAATGAGAGCAGCACCTTCCCGAGTGGGATGGACACCGTCCCGCCCTAACAGGCCAGCCTTGCCCTCAAAGTTAGTCCAATTATCTATAAAGCCCACACTGTTTTCGGAGCACCACCTGGACATCCAGCAGTTCAGCGACCATAACCTGCTGTAAGCTACATCGCCACGCCGCATTGGGATGGGGCCAGAGCATACTACTGCATCGGACATCGCCTTCGCTAATTTACACACTTCTACCATGTTACTCTTAGTAACCTCAGACTGACGAAGGCGTATATCATTAGCTCCTACATGAATAACTATCTTTGAAAACCTGTGCTTGCCTAAGACCCTAAGATTACCTGCTATGTCCGGCGCCCTGGCTCCCGGTATACACCTAACTAAAGCTGCTGGTGCCCCGAAAGGCCTGGCTAATTTCACGTGCCGCAAGATAGAGTCACCTATAACCAGAGCTCTTTCAGGTTTCTCAGCGGGTGCTTCACTGAGGAGAGCAAACCTGTTGGACACGTGAAGCGGAGAAGAGTGGGGCTCCCGTGGGCTAGCCTTAGCGTTAGCTTTGGCTTTGCGATTATGCCGCCGAAGCGTCACCCATTCGCCCCGCTGTGAGGGCTCTAATGCCGGAGTTGGGGGATTGCTAACTCCGCCTAAGGCATCCAGACTTTCCGCTACAGAAACTACGCTGCTCTCACTCACTAATGCTCTCTAAAGTCTGGATGCGCACCTCTAATGCTGCAATCTTCTCCGTCAGAGAGCTAACTAACATACATTTATCACAAATAAAGCTATTACTAACGACGGAGGAAGAGTGACTAAACATCCCGCACTCAACACACTGAACAAGCTGAATGTTGGACATGTTGTTTAACGCACCTTAGTCGGAGATTTGCTGATTTTATTGTAGACGGCGTGGATCCGGTGTGGATGGCCTCCGCTCGCTGTCTTGACAAAATACAAAAGCGCACTTCGAGAGAAAAAAAAATTAAAATACGGTAGAAGAGAACGTGAAAAATACAACAGCTGAAAACGACAGCGCAAAATTATTGATTAAAAAAAGAGAAAAACAGTATAGTTAAGACGCCGACGCAGGCAAGAAACTCCCGGCAAAACGATTCGAAAACAGGAAGTGACATCAAAATCTGACCCAACGTATGGAGTTTTTTGATTTGTACACTTGTACACTTTCTGATCCCCTAAGTACTAACTTTTGCATCATGTCTCTTTGGGGACAATAAACTTGTTCTAACCATTCTGAAAGGGGCAAGGCACCTTCATCTACTACAATTCACTAGGAGTTGTGTGTGGGATTGCCCCATTTTGCCAGTTGAAAATTGCCTTTTTGTTAGCAAATACCCTAAACCATCCAAGGTGATATAATGACCTCATGTAAGGTGATCTATTGACCTTGCAGCTTTTCTTGAAGTTGAGTCTGTAGAGTGTTACTTCTTGTGCCCAATATGTGGGACCTACTTAGACCAGACCTACTTAGAGCCCTATTTAGACCAGATGGTGGCCATTTGATCTGCAGACCAACTGTTCATTTGGAAAAATCCAAAAGAGGCTTCCTTTTTTAATCAGAGACTGGCTCATTCAGTGGACTAAATCAATACCATGGCCTATGGACAGGTTCCTGTGACATGACGCTCCATTACTCACATAACTTAGAGGTGTGCACCTCCGGGACGTCTGCAGTGCTGCTATCTAGGTGTCACATTTTCAGGTTCTTCAAGGTTAACATAACTCCTCCCAGTGTGGTGTGCAAGGTACAAGGTATGATGGCTGGTATCACAGTGTATTTATTGCAAACGCTGCATCATATGTCACTTTCTGACTTTGTTGGAAGACCTCAGCACGTGTACGCACATGCACTAGAAGTATCCAGGTGATTCTCGCTAACACCAGTGGTTATCTAGAGGTCATAGAACCACAGTTTCATACCTAGTGCTCTAGTGTTCAGATCAGTTAGATTATAAAAATCTGAATGATTTAAATGCAAATAATGTGGTGCATTTAAATGGATTTCTTGAAGTTGCGCTTTTGATATGGGAAGGCAGACATGCAATATTCTTACTGCGATTGTGCGTGAGGTAATAAAGACACTGTTTTTAGGCAATTGGAAAATATGGACAACAAGCATACACTACATACCATTAAATGTTTTATACAAACATTGTAGAGTCAGAAACAAGACAAAATTGTTGGTAACACCAACATTTCCCTCAGACGTGCTGGTAAATTTCTAAGAAGAGACTGGATATGAGAAAAATCTAATTACACTTAGCATTGGTTACTAACTATACCTACATGGGCTTCACCTTATTACCAGGAAAGAGATGTGTGGGCTGTTCAGACGGAGTCTTCTTGTAAATATGATGAACATAGCCCCATATGAATGAAGGAGTACTATGCTGCTATATATGTTTGTTTCATAACGTGCATTTTTGTCATTGTAGCTTTTGACCAATCACTATGAACAGAATTGGAAATACTACTGCCTGCCCTCAGGCCTGGGCAGTTATGGCATGGCATCAGAGGAGGAGCTCCACCTCACCAAGAAACTCTTCTGGGGTCTTTTTGATGCACTCTCTCAGAAGGTACTGAACAGTTCATCAGCCAGTCAGTTGTTTTATAAATATATTTCTGTATTTTGTAAATTAATGTACAATGGGAATATTTTTTCAATATATTCATATTTATTTAAAAGATAAATCTATATATAACCTTTTGCTTTTGTCCAAGTCCTGAACCTAGGCCTGAGCTGCACAATGAGGCTTGCTCTAACAGATTGTTGTAAACTGAGAATCACTGAGATATTCTGGCATGCTGACTTTTACCTGTAAAAAGTCAAGCGAATAATGAATCATTTCATTTACAAGTACTCATACCATATTTACCTCCAAGGAGTCTATGTGCTTACTCAGCCTTTACCCCTGCTTTCTATTCATAGCATGGAACAGCACAGATGTGTAGCACTCCTTACAATTCCTCTCCTTCCATAATCTCTCCTGCAGAAATACGATGCAGAGCTTTTCAAAATGGCTATGACGTGTCTGAGTGCCATAGGTGGAGCCCTCCCCCCTGATTATGTAGACCTGAGCCCAGCCACCACTCTGGTAAAGCAGGTGTCTGTGGATGCTCAAGGAAACTTTGATCCCAAGCCTATCAGCACTGCCAAGTAAGCAATAAACAGTAATAGTAAATCTACCTGGAATTCCAGGCCACTCATCAGAGGGCCTTCATTAGCTTTACTAAAGGTACACAGCGGGACACTATTGGCATTACAGCTTTCCCTCTTCATCATGACTTTTCTTTCATGAACTTAACAGAATCCAAATACGGATTCTATATATATATATATATGCAAATTAGAAATGCACACAGTCTTACTTGCCCCTTCCCCTGCTTAAATGGTGTTGTAGCCTCAGAAGAGATGCAACAGCATGAGATGTTTTACAGCATGAATTTGCATATTGGTGAATGATGGGCTTATGTTGTAGTATACAATACTGGCCTGAATAACTATAAAATCTTCAGAGAGATTTTTATGGAAAGCTATTTGTTCCACCAGGGTTTTGATGTAATCTTCTATTTTCAGCATCTCACTGCCTGAAAAACTGGATTACATTGCCAACAAGTATGCTGAGCATTGCCATGAGAAATGGTCTTCTGAGAAGGTAGGTCACTGGCTGTTCACGTGGAACAACATTTGAGCTTTTTCAGGCGAAACTGTGGAGAATCACCCAGTGTATGACACACATGATCTGATGTTCTGTCATCTGACAGTTTGCACTAGGCTGGACTGCAGGTGAGAAAGTGGATGACCAAGCCAAAACTCACCCTCTACTGAAACCATATAAAGCACTGACTGAGAAGGTACCCACGTGTTTCCTAAATATCCAGTGCAGAGCAGTTATTCACAGAGATGATAATGTGCTAATTCCTCTTGATGTGCTGGAATTGGTTCAGGAGAGGGAAACCTACCGCTACCCGGTGAAGGAGTCTCTGAAGAGCATGTTGGCTATGGGTTGGACCATCGAGAGGACCAAAGAAGGGGAGGCCATGTTCCAACAGCGTGAGGCAGAGAAACAGCTTAAGATATCAGAGGCTTCCCAGGTAGGAAGATTTAAGATGCAATGAAGCAAATACAACTATTTAATGGAGATGTATTTGATACATGTGTTCTTTTGAAGGGAGAAGGATTTCATCCAGCACCTGTGGATTTGGAAAATGTAACCTTGTCTAGAGAGCTACAGGTATATTCTGGTTTTAGTCCATATTATTTGCTTATTCATTAGTGTGAATAAAAAAAGTTTAGAATGATGGTAGTATAATGTTTTGAAGCCTTTTTATAATGTAAGAACTATTTTTTTTGGTAATAGACTTTCCACTTCATTCTGCACTATTTTAACAGGCTTCATTTGTTCAGGAACCTTTTCCATTTAAAAAAAAAAAAATCTTGGTCATATACATGAAAAAAGCCTACACAAATCCAGAAGGAATGTATTTATACAAATGCTAACACAAGGGCATTTCTAAATTAAAAGAAAGCATTTGACTCATAACAGACATATTATATTTCACCTGACCACTCACACCCTATGTGCTTGTTGAAAATTATAGATTTGCTGTTACAATATTTTTCACATCACTGTGAAATTCTAATAATATGCTATTATTGTTCTTATATTGTATACTCTTACGGATACATGCCTATCAACACTGTCTGCAGAGTATGGTAGAGATTGTAGCAGAGAATTACCACAATATTTGGGCGAAGAAGAAGAAAATGGAACTAAGCAGCAAAGGTAGCATTGTTTTCTTGAGGACCTACCTGTACTGTCTAAGGTTTCACAATTCACCACATAACTTGTGTTTCTATTTGCAGGAGGTGGGACTCACCCACTGCTGGTACCCTATGACACACTGACAGCGAAGGAGAAGTTCAGAGACAGAGAAAAGGCTCAGGAGCTCTTCAAATTCCTGCAGCTCAACGGCTATGCAATAAGCAGGTATGTATGTCTCTGCAAGCTTTGTCATGAACATTCCTTACAGTAATGATGCATACTGGGTATCACTTGTATTGATCATCCACTGACGATTTTCCTTACTAGAGGTTTGAAGGACTTAGAGCAGGATTCCTCCTCTATGGAAAAGAGGATCGCCTACAAGTTCCTTAAGAGGCTGTTGAGTTATGTAGACTCAGCACAGGAATTCATAGCCCATCTGGGTGAGTTAAAATAAAGAACATTTGTAAAAACCTGGTACAAATATCTATATTATGCATCATTTATGTGATAATCATTATCCACTACATGCTTTGAATACAATGAACAAGAATTTAGACACATTGCCCTAAACTGAGAAAAGAACAGATAACCTGTATACTCAAAAATTCACTTGTTGAATTTTGATAATAAATATTTAAAATGTGTTATTTATACAACACAAATCAAAACTACAACCTAATTATACTCTAGTGATTAATGGTGTCTTAATTTGAGACAAACATAGAGAATATCTTATTAAAACTGTTCTGATATAACTCTGTTCATTTTGGTGGTATCCACAGCAAACACTGATGGTGCTTAATTCGAGCTATGTGGGTTACTTGGTAACACAATCACAAGCCCTCTTAAAAAAAAAAAAAAAAAAAAAAAAAAAAAAAAAAAAAAAAAAAAAAAAAAAAAAAAAAAAAAAAAAAAAAAAAAAAAAAAAAAAAAAAAAAAAAAAAAAAAAAAAGCAGCCTCATCTCGTCAAGGACAAAATATACAGATATTAAATATATACACAGAATATACACATAGCATCAGTTCCAGATACCTTTGACTGAAGAAGTCATGAAAGCATTCTTCAAAATACCTGTTTTCATATAAATGTTTACTGACTGTCCAAGCAATTGCCCTTTATTATTGTCTGGGATAACTGCAGAAATGCAGATGTAGAGCATCTTCTTTGAGCACTTACAAAACTTACAAAACACTTTACAAAACTTTTACAGAGGCTATGGCCACCAGCGGAAAAACTGACAAATCGCCTCATGAGCAAGAGATAAAGTTCTTTGCGAAGGTAAAGTAGGAAGTGTGACACATCTGAAGATCAATTTTCTCGAACATACATTAATGCATTCCTAGCCACTGATCATTCACACAATAATAAACAAATAAATATCCACTTCACTTGCTATAATCAGTGAATATGATCATTTATATGTCTGCTTCTGGTGTCTGTTTACTACAGGTCCTGCTGCCGTTGCTTGACCAGTACTTTAAGAATCACTGCCTTTACTTCCTGTCTTCTCCCAGCATCAACCTGAGCAGCAGCGGTTATGCTTCTAACAAAGAGAAGGAGATGATCACCAGGTTTAGCCTTTTTATTTATTTTTTTAAATGTGCACACACACTTAGAATTAGGCTCTGTTACTAAGATAATGAGGCATGAAAGCTCATTAGAAGTCAGTTGAACATGCAAATGCTCATTTTCTCATTGCTGTCTTTGACCCTCTCTTTTTTTTTTTTTTTTTTTTTTTTTTTTTTTTTTTTTTTTTTTTTTTTTTTTTTTTTTTTTTTTTTTTTTTTTTTTTTTTTTTTTTTTTTTTTTTTTTTTTTTTTTTTTTTTTTTTTTTTTTTTTTTTTTTTTTTTTTTTTTTTTTACAGTCTTTTCTGTAAGCTGGCTTCTCTGGTTAGACATAGGATTTCTTTGTTTGGTAAGGCCAAATAAGGCTTGATCATTATTCACAGCTTGATCATCATAATCATTCGTTGTCTTGGGTAATTTATCCAACTTCTAACGCATGTAACTTCAACGACCCTACTCTGTCAGGAAGTGACTCTGCTACGATGGTGAGCTGTCTGCACATCCTGGCACATTCACTGGACTTTAGGTAAGAGCACATACATATGGCTTTACTGCATTTGTGGCCCAGATAGATGAAAGAACTTTTTTTTCCCAAGTCAAGTCAAGTGGAGTTTGTCATTTCAACCATATACAGCCAGTTAGTACATAGTGAAATGAAACAACGTTCCTCCAGGACCAAGGTGCTACATAGGACAAACACAGAACAACACAGAGCTACAAGGGACTACATAACTTTATACATAAAGTGCACAAGTGCAAACATGTGCAGACAGCACAAGGCAGTACAATGACTACTGATATAGACAATGGGCACAGTAAGTCCCAGTGCAGCGCCGACCAGTACACAGTTCTATTAGAAAGTGAGTCCAGTGACAGTAGTGCAAAAAGAGTACAGTATAAATTGCTGAAATAGGTGTAAACATAAGAAGTAGTAGAAATTTTGCTATGAGGTCATGATTTGACTTTGAAAAATAAGGGATAAATCTATTTAAATTTAAATTTATTGCTATTAATAGTGAATGAAGTGATAGCAGTGAATGAAATGATAATCACGATTATCACAGTTATGTTGTTAATTTAGAAACAAAATAGGTTAATTGTGCTTTATGATTTTATGACTTAAACAGAAAACAGCCTTGTATGCTTTTTTTTAAACAAATAAATCAATACAATTAAATTAAATTAAGGGCAACACTATTTAATGTTTATGTATATTAATAATTTTCTGCAAAAATTAACAGCCTTTGGAAGCAAAAAAAGACCCATTTTGTGTTTGACCTGTAAATCTTTAAAATTACATAGGACAGCTCCTTGGTCATGGTAGTTAGGTTAGCTCTTTAAATGCAAAAACAGGGCAGCACGGTGGGCAGCTCACAGCCACAGTGCTGCCGGTTCGATCTAGAGCTCGAGTTACTGTCTGTAGAGTTCTGTGCAGGTTCTCCCTGTGTTCAAGTGGGTTGCTGACAGATTGTCTGGTTTCCTCCCACCTTCCAAAACCATACTGTTAGGTGGATTGGCTACACTAAATTGTCACGATAACTCACTGTCACAATGGCTTACTGGATCATGTCTCCGAATTGTAATAGTAATTGTAATTTTGAACATTATCATCATTCTCTGAGAGCACAACATGATCGAGCACAGCATGGAGTGTTGATTTTGCTGGGCTGATAATGTGGTCCCCTTTTCTAGGACAGTAATGAAGTCTGGCTCTGAGCTGGTGAAGGCTGGAGTCAGGACGTTCTTTGAGAATGCTGCAGAAGACTTGGAGAAGACTGTGGAGAACCTGAAGCTGGGCAAGCTGGGCCAATCTCGCACCCAGATGAAGGGAGTGGCTCAGATCATCAACTACACCTCAGTGGCACTGCTGCCCATTCTTACTGCTCTCTTTCAGCACATCACTGAGCACCATTTTGGGGCAGACTTGCTGTGTAAGTGGACAGTCGGTCATTTATCACACCAATGTAAATGAGCAGCTACCAAAAAAAATGAGACAAGTGAAGTGTCATTTTGATTATGTTAAATCAGTTAGACATACAGGACAAATGATGCAAAATACTGAAAGGACCACCATTACCTACATTAAACCCTGTCAGAAAAAAGTTCAGCAGAGGTTTTTAAGGTCACTTAAATGATTCTCTCTATTATTAAGTTTATCTAACTAACGGTACAATAGACACACCCTTAAATGTAGCACCACAGTGACAAACATTTGTACCATAAACTCCCAGTTTAGTGCTTTTTTAAAAGTGGGATCTTTTTTCCATGAAAGTACTAATATTGTTTTATGTCACTGCATTTCAGTGGATGATGTTCAACTGTCCTGCTATCGAATTCTGACCAGCCTGTACTCTCTGGGAACTGGCAAAAACATCTATGTTGAAAAGTAATGTACTTTTCTGATTGCTTTTTTGATCAGGCTGTTAACTCTTTTTTTTCTGTGTTATTCATGTCTGAGTTCTGCATTTAAACAGGCAGCTTCCTGTGCTAGGAGAATGCTTGGCTACTCTGGTGGGAGCCATGCCTGTGGCTTTCCTGGAGCCTCATCTGAACATGCACAACCCACGCTCTGTCTTCAACACCAAGACACCTCGAGAGAGAGCAAGTGAGTGCACGTAGTACTATAGTAAATGCATGTACATGTATGTATTCATTTTTTTTAATAACTCGTTCAAAGTAATCCATTGAAGATTCCTATTGTTCTAACAATGTTGGACCTGTCTGCTTCTAGTTCTGAGCATGCCTGACACTGTGGAGGAGATGTGTCCTGAGATGCCACGTCTGGACGGCCTGATGAAAGACATTCATGACATCTCGGATTCTGGGGCTCGCTACACCGAGATGCCCCATGTCATCGAGGTCATCTTGCCTTTGCTGTGTAACTATCTTTCTTACTGGTGGGAAAAGGGCCCTGAAAACTCCCCCAGTCATGTGAGCTGCTGTACCACTGTCACCTCTGAGCACCTCAGCCTCATCCTCGGCAACATCCTCAAGATCCTCAACAACAACCTGGGTATAGACGAAGCCCCCTGGATGAAGAGGCTTGCAGGTGAGTGTGATTTCACTAAAAACCCAATTATCTAAAATATTATTTTAGATATTTCTGTTTTTTGTTTGCTTTTTTGTGTGGCTGATATCATACTAAAATTGACATCAAACTGCAGGCAAAAAATGTAAACACATACATCAACACATTGCAGTGTATTCATCAAAATCTGTTTTTTTTTTTTTTTTTTTTTTTTTTTTTTTAAATTTTTTTTTTTTTTTTTTTTTTTTTTTTTTTTTTGCTTAAAATCATTATTTGGCAATTAGCTTGATGGCTACTTTTATGACCGTACTGGCTCTATGCCGGAGGAATGAAGGGAGAACATATCAGTGAAGGGCTGCTTATGAGAATCTGACTTGATTGCAATCTGCAATTTATGCACATCTATGAAATGAGGACTTCAGGTTCAGTGACTCCAGGCTACACACTGGGGTTACTCCTTCATGAGAGCCAACAATGTAGGAATTATATAGTTTGTGTCAATATATTGAGGTTTTATGAGGTTTCTAATAATAATAGTATTATCATGGAGATGTTATCAGAACAGGTTTTCCATATATCTCTTTCTGCCCTACGTGTGTAATTTACTTCACTAGCCTCAGGTGGCCAGATGTTAAGTTTTCATTATTCCTTGTTTGTCAGTTCTGGCATCAAAATGATAGCTTCTGATTCTCTTCTAGCAAATGATACAGCAACATAGTGAAAAGAACATATGTTGCTACTATCAAATGCATATACACAATAATTGCCTCAACTAAAAGAACGCATTTAACCATTTTGAATTTTGAGTTTCATAATCCTGGAATGTGCAGAAACAGTTTTTGTGAAAAAGTTGGAATTGTTGAATCCTGTTTCCATACAGTGTACACGCAGCCAATCATTAGCAAGGCAGGAGCAGACCTCTTACGAACTCACTTCCTCCCCACCCTGGAGAAGCTGAAGAAGAAGACAGTGAAGATTGTGGCTGAAGAGGAGATGATAAGGGCTGAAAGCAAGGCTGACACCCAGGAGGCCGAGCTGCAGATCCTGGATGAGTTTGCTGTCCTCTGCAGGGACCTGTACGCGTTTTATCCCATGCTCATCCGCTACGTGGACAACAACAGGTATCATCACTGTTCACTGAATAAGCACTGAATCAAACACAAATCCCGCAAGGTAAAAATTCAAGCTAGAGCTCCTTATGAGCTGGCGCTTACAAGAATAGAAGAAATAAGCTCATTCATTCAGAAGCTCAATACTTCTACCTATACCTGTCAGTGGTTTTTAAAAAGAGGACGATGAGTAAGCGCCATTTGGAAACAATGTCATAAATCTTCTCCTCTACCCAGGTCCAAATGGCTGAAGAAACCGAATGCAGATTCAACAGAACTCTTCAAAATGGTGTCAGAGATTTTCATACTCTGGTGTAAATCTCATGTAAGACCTTAATATGAGTTCTGATGGAATTTCTTTTATTGTGATCTACATATTTTCACAACACCTATTGCTCTTTACAAACAGAATTTCAAAAGGGAAGAGCAAAACTTTGTGGTGCAAAATGAAATCAACAACCTTGCCTTCCTCACTGGAGATAGCAAGACCAAGATGTCAAAGGTGAGAGTGAGCGTTTAACAAATTTATCCAGTTGTCAGAAAACCACGGTCTTGATATAGCTTTTTACTTGCCTTTTTTAAGAGAATTCCCCAAAGATATCCCTTTGCATACTTTGTGTCAAAGTTTCATAAGAAGAATGCTTATCAAATGGTAATTCAGTTTTAAATATATTCCCAATTGCTTCTTGTAACTTTGCCCAGAAGTATTTTATTGCTGCGCACTCGCAGTGTTCGATTTTCTGTTTCCCACATTCCCTCAGACATCTGTACTTTTTTTCCCAGATTATCAAGGTTTTTGTTTTGAGTAATGATTGAATTTCCAACCATGTTCTTTTTGGAATTTTATGGAGAGCTGCGATAAAACAACCACTGATCATTGCATATAAAATCAGTGCTAAAGGGAAGAGAAATTAGTACTGAAAGGTGAAGGCAGTATTGGCTCGGTTATATTTAAATAAGTTACGTTTTAAAAAAAAGAGTAGTTTATACTCTTGCTCGAGTAAATATGTAAAGATAGAAATGTACATGCAATATCATGCGCCGCATATAGCTTATTTTTTCTTCGATTAAACCCAAGTAAAATCGAAATATGATACCATTAACAAAATTGATAGACAACAGGATGTTAAAATGATCAAAAGGAACAAAGTGCCACATGAAGTGTACATTCTTATGCTGGGGAAAAATGCAGGTGCAACTGAGGGTAAATGAATTCATAGCAGTATCCCCTAAAAAAAAAAGCATGCTGTGTTTGTGTGATATGTTGCAGTCAGGAGGCCAGGACCAGGAGAGGAGAGGGAAGAAGAGAAGAAGAGAATTGTACTCCATTCAGACATCCTTAATTGTGGCAGCTCACAAGAAACTGCTGCCTATTGGCCTCAACATGTGCACAGCTGGAGACCAGGAGCTCATCTCTCTGGCCAAGATCCGCTACAGTCTGGTGAGCATGACTCTAATTGTACTTTCAGCCCACATTATCTTAATACGCTAACTGAATTGAGTGATTTTGAATTCTCGATTCTGATTGGTCAGAAGGTCTTGATCAATTTTCTATAACAGCAGCTCCAGCAGTAGTGCCAGCTGTAATTCAAGTAGTTTATATTAATGTTCTCATGTAATGTGTTATCATTTTCATAGTTCTACGGCTCATTCACAGGGGGTCGTATGGTGGATGATCCACATAATCTAAGGCTAATAATATACAGATTAAAATGTGCTGATATTTAACAAAGAAGAATATATAGTTGTGGATATTGTGAAGTTTTCTGTGAGAAGACATTTATTTAACATTTGTGAAAGGAGCCATGGGTGTCAGCACTTTGTAACAGTCAGTAAGCTTTCGGCCACAGGAAAGGGGACTTTCCGGACTTTATAGTTTCTCGGTAACATGACAAGCTGCTGTGAGAGGCTGATGAGGGAACGACTGTTTATAGCTGCTATGAAGTAAATGATAACATGAACTAACTTCTCGCTGATGTTCCATAACAATAAATGCAACTATAAATGGTTAAAGAGCATGACATTTTCGAATAAAATTTGTAATAATTGGCAAATTGCTGTAGTATAGAGAAATAAAACACTGCAGCATGTGCTCTTATTAGAAATTAATCAGGTGGTAACAGATCAAACCACTCTGGCGTTGAACCAACAGCACATCTTGTGGTGTTTTATTCTTTATACATATCATAACTCTGTTGGAGACATTTTAGAAGGCAAATCTTGAGTATTTTGGCTTTTACAGAAAGACACAGATGATGAGGTGAAGGATCATCTTAGACAGAACCTACATCTTCAAGAGAAGGCAAGTTATGTATAATCAAGGTATGATAATTACATACAAATGATAATGGCATTAGTTGATTAGAGAAGCTGTCTATACGTGCTGCAGACAGAGGACCCGGCAGTGCAGTGGCAGCTAAACCTCTATAAGGATGTGGAGGTGAAAAGCGAGGAGCCTCTAAATACTGACCACATTATCGAGAAAATCCAAGGCATCTCAGCCGCCGTCTTCCATCTTGAGCAGGTTAGAGGCACACCGTCTTCACACACTTCTGCTACAGCAAACACTACATCTTTCCTGAATACACAAAGCCTCAAATGCATTGCGTTACTCATCACTTGATTAGCTCGGTCCCCAAACCCAATCAGTAAAACTGTACTGAAATGCAAGAACACTGACCTTCAGTCTTCCCACTGGACTATAAGATCGTTTGCCCCTCAGGTGGAGCAGCCTCTCAGGTGTAAAAAACTGGTATGGCAGAAGCAGCTGTCCAAACAGCGCAGGCGTGCTGTGGTTGCCTGTTTCCGCATGGCACCTCTTTACAACCTACCTAGGTGAGTGCTGAAGGAACTTTCTTCATGAACTGTTCATCATAAGAGAAGTATGATCATGTTATAGGCATAAAGAGATAGATTATGTGCTATAATCTTTCTTGATTTTGACCTGTGTGGCTTACGCTTCATCACCTATTTACTTTAGAATCAATACTGAATTGTTATATTTGCTCTTGTTATTTCTAGTCCTCTTTCCTATTCCAAACCCTGTTATGTTTTAACATCCTGTCTGACAAAGTGAAATGTCCAGTATTTCAGTATTGGCCATTCCATACACCTTTCCTATTAGTTCTAAAACATTTCTCCTCTTTGTTGTCTCTATAATACACTTTAGATTCAAAAATAATAATTACTTCCTGAATGGCTATGGGTACGTTTGGCTGGAAAAGTTGTACCAAACCTCCAGCTTTGACGGTCTGTTCTCCATGCTAACGGTAAAGTGAGCCTAAAAGACCTCATGATTCCAACATCTTCCTTCAGTCCATTGTCCAACCTAAGGACTAAGCACAAGCATTCAATTTTTACTGCCATTCTGAATGGTCACCTTCCAGTGCTGTCCTTTACAGTCACATTAATAAAGTCATTAACCTGGGAGAGTAATCTACTTTCCAAATATTTGATATGGTGAGTATTTAGACAAAGCAGCTTGTTGGAATAAATGTAGGACAGGGTCAGAAACCAAAAAAATTCCTTGCCTAATTTTCACCCACTTAACATTTGAACTGTGCTGATTTCCTAGGTGTACCTCACTCAGTTATTGAGGTGGCCAATCAGATGAGGCCATGGGCTGTACATCTCTTTCACCCCCTTCCAGAATGCACCCCTTTTCCTCGTCCCATTTTCCCCCCTTCCTTTTTCCCTGCCTCTATCCTTCCTAACCTCCCTCTCCCCCCTGAATCTTCAGGCATCGCTCTATTAACCTCTTCCTCATGGGCTATCAGAAACTTTGGATAGTAGCAGAGGAGTACTCCTTTGAGGAGAAGCTAGTGCAGGACCTGGCAGTAAGTACTGGGCCAGCCTTGGCGCTGCCCTGTGTGCCGTGTGTGCCCGCTGGCGCCCTCTCTGTCACTGTTTGCCCTGCGGCCAGCACCTTGCCCGCTGAAATGCGGCAGCGCGTCCCTGCTCGCCTCACGTCTTCGTCCTGGCCCGTGTTTGGCTCAGCTGGTTGTGTGCGCAGCCGACAGGCCCTGCATGAGTTTGGGCTGAGCCTGAGGCCGCGTAGAGCAGTGTATCTCAGCGTAGCAGTGGTAAGAGGGGCAGATCTGCCCTGTGACACTCTGCCTCTCTGTTTGGGTGTCGTCTTTCCTTTCGTAAGTCTCGTACTGTAAGTTGTGAGAGTCGGTGGCATGTTCACCTCATCTAGAAAATCATGTCTCTGTGTAGGTACAGGCAGTACAGTTGCTATAAATGTCACACAAGTGTTGAAGGAATACTCCAGCATTTTTCGATCTCTATCTACTGTAGCTGTCATGCACCTGTGAATTCCACTGACAAGAAATTCTCATCTGTTTGCCTGTACTGAAAAAAAAAAAATGGAAAACTGTTTTTATCAACATGCACCTATGTCTAAGTCTAAGGGCTGTTTTCAGGGTAATCAATGAATATTTATGTAAAACAGGTAATATTGCTGAAAATTTCCATGAATTCGTTGGATTATTTTAAACTAAATATTAAGGATCATATTCAGAGTTGAGTTAAAAAGTGATTTTTATTTTTTTAAGAAGCTACACAAGAGTTAAGAACTTGAGTTGTAAGTGTAGAAGATGAGTGCATACTTATTCTTCCATTGGTGGCATTAGTGTTTTTTTTTTTTTTTTTTTTTTTTTTTTTTTTTTT
>CM040993.1:9537902-9745160 GCA_022985145.1 Pangasius djambal | reverse complement strand
AAATAAATAAATAAACAATACCTTCAAACTGAACATCTCTGACATAACCATGCCACCTCATTGATTAATTTCCCTTATTTGTAAAGAAATTTGGCTTGTGGAGTTTTTTAGCTTTGGAAATTATTTGATCACTGCTTTATTGAAGACAGATGTGATGATTTTATAAGAAATTGGTGCAATTATACATTAACATTAGGCTAGTTATTTATGTAGCTAGCTAGATAACAGTGTCAGTTAATCTTGTTAATCATATCCTTTCTAATAAGGTGAAAGGACTATAAACTCTGAACTAAAGAGATGGCAGTGTGCATTTTGATAACCTGGATTTAAAAAAAAAAAAAATTAAGCTGTGCTCCATGCAGCAGGATTGGTTTCTGTTTCCGGTGTCACAGATGGGGTAATATCATTAACTGTCCTGTCTGCTGCCCCTCCACCACCCATAAACAAAACGTACAAAGAGCGACCATGGGGCACAGTGATTTCTGCCCCAATAGGCCTCTCTTGGTTCTTATTGTAGCTCCAATTTCTGACCATTAATTGCAGTAATAACTCTACCAAGCTAAATGGGACAGTGAGCATGCTGCCCAACGATTGTGCAACATCTAGAAGGTGACCAAATCACCTTATCTATGCCAAATAACAACTTTTTTAAAAATTGGTGGTCACTCAAAAGAGGTAATTAGAATTTCAATGGAATTTAAAGTGTATAGAGTTGTGAATGTGGACTTTATGAAGGTTAATATTTGTTGAAAGGCTGAGATGTATGCCCCACCTGCCCCTATGGACAAGCCGCCACTGGTAACAAGGAACATTCTAACATGCATGAAGGTTTACCAGAAGATCTAAAAAGGTCTACCAGAAGACAGTTCTCGTTATAATAAATCAGATTTTTAAAAATAAGCTTTTCCATATTTTATTCTATTCTATTTTATATTATATTCCAAATTCAATATTTAATGTATTTATATAAAAAGGTTTATATATATATATATATATATATTACTTTATTGATCACATCAGTGTGATGCTCACAGTTACTGAGTACCAGATGAAAGCACAGAACCTCTCAAGACCTTGTTTTTTTTTTTTTTTTTTTTTTTTTTTTTTTTTAAAGCAGCCATCATTCAGTTATCTCTTACTGTGTCTGCCTGATTAAGCAGCAGTCGCCATGCATCACCAGCACTGTGGTGTAACTGTGCTCGTTTGGTGGTATCATAAACATAAGCTACAGATTGAAATAGTCACATAACATTAGCTAGCTAAAATATAAGCTCTGGTTGAAGGGGAAATGTTTGCTCTGCTATAATCTCACAGCGCGCTGCATGCACCAGACCACAGGCTGAATGTTAGGGCTTTACCTGAGACACTACTTAACTCCAGGGCTGATAGATGAGGCTAGCTCACTATCTCTAGCTATAATATAGTTATGGAATAAAACTGTAATGCCTGGTAGTTTCCAATGCTTTACTCGAGCTGTGTTCACTGTGTATTTTGTTCTCCAGCCTGTCATAAAAATTTGACATGAGCCAGATAGTGTTAGCATCATCAGTTCTGAAAGCATTTTCCTCTTATATTATAATATTAGACTCTTAGACTATTAGACTTTCACTCTCTTACCTCTGTTTGTTTACACACTCACTCTTCCTGTTTACTGATTGGCTGCTGACTCCTGCTTGTCACTGTGCGGTCAGATTCCTTGGTGAAGCATGGTGATTTTTGACGTGTATAAGATAGTGTGTGACACTATCTTATTTACTTCAAAAATTACATACAAATTACACACAGATTTCCTGCCAATTCCGACGCAACACCTCTGACACTGATTGTGAAATTCTACAGGATTGTCAGTGTGGCTTCTAGCAACTCAAGAACATCATATTATAAAGTATTTTTTTTCTCTCTTTTTTTTTTTTAATTCTATCAATTTCTAACACACTGTAGCTAATGGAAAAAAGTTATACACTAATTTAGTATAATCAGAACCAGGAACTGAGAAAAGTTCCTGAGATTTCTATATCTTGTCTAAGATATATATCTAAAATATGTTTAATATACTAAATGCAATAAGGGTGCTTCATGAAAAAAAAAATTGCATTAAATATTATGGAAAAAAGTTTGTAAGGAAAACAATGAAGGATGTCACATGACTTGAGATAAATACGATTTTTTACAGACTATAACTATATATTACAAATAAAAGCACTTCCTTACTATTAGCTGCACAATGACTTATTTTACTCATCACTAAATTAACTAGACCAATTCTTCAGCAAATCTAACTTAATGAAACATACTATGCTATGTGCTGAACTGCTATGTGCTGCTGTAAGCAATTTATCTGACCAGCTTTCCATCAAAAACATCTCTAATCTCCTAATCCAATGTAACATTAACATTAACTGCATGTTCCTTAATTAAAAATTGTCACATTCTTCCATTTTTGTCTAAATTTCAGTGTCTTCTCCTTTGCTTATGTCTGCTTTCTTTGTGTGTCTTCTATCATTTTATATTCTTGGATGGCAGTCAACGTGAGTGAGCGGGGTAAATACAGTTTAGCTACTCCTCATTTCGCTTTGCTCTCACTTCGCATGTAACCATTTAAAAATCATCTTTTCTTGACCTTTTACCTCCATTGACCTGGATGTGCTGTCTTAGTAAACTGCCCTGCGGAGATTCATGCATGGTAACATACAGAATGAAGCTACAGGGCCAGGCAATACAACTATATAGCTTTAGCTAGAATGTGTTCATTGGCTGAGTCCAGCCTGTTTAACATCACTAAGCACTTACGGTCACACCGCATTCGCTTAGATTAATGTTCTATTCCAGGTCAAATTCAGTCCAAAGTTCTAAAATAAACAGTGAGCTTTTAATAAGTTGTGACTCTGGGGCCTATTTCACACAGCTGGTTTTGTGTATACTTTCACAAATATGACATAGTATACTGTATATAACAGTGTGTTTCCTTCCAAATTTGGCATATGCATGCCATTACTGAAAGGAATGCCTTGTTGTAATATTTCTGTGAACGACTTTCACAATATTATACATGTACATACACTGTGTGATACTTGTGAAAGAAACCTTGCTAACCCCAGCTTTTAGAAATCTCCTTCAGTTGTGCCTATTAATCTCCAAGCAATTCTTTCTCTCGTCAGCTCTTTGGATGCAGTTGCAAGCCTGCAATCTAAAGTTCCTTATTTTGGGGCTGTGAGGTTCTAGTGAAGCAATTGATCACGCTTGCTTGACACTCATGTTGAAAGCTATTAGCTTTCAACTCGGTTCTGTAACTATTTCCATCTTTGTTTTCCATCTTTCAAGGTTCCAAAGTACTACAAAATGATGAATTTACAAAGGATTTATTTAGGTTTTTGCAGCTGTTATGTGAGGGCCACAATGATGGTAAGACTCTTGTAATGTAAAGTTGCAAACAATTGCTTCAATGTCAAATCTTTTTAGTAATGGTGCAGTGTTCTGCAAGACCTTATGTCTGTTAAAATCTGCTTAGTAAGAAAGCCGTTCATCAGAATGCCTCATTATTGTTCTTTAAACGTTCAACAGATTTCCAAAACTTCCTGCGAACTCAAACAGGAAATACAACCACAGTCAACATCATTATTAGCACAGTGGACTACCTCCTGCGTTTGCAGGTAACAGGCACATATGGATAAATAGATCTAAATGCAATCGGCTCTCGACACTACACTGATGTAATATAAAATGTCTTGGTTTCCAGGAATCTATAAGTGATTTCTACTGGTATTACTCTGGAAAAGATGTCATTGACGAGCAAGGACAACTGAACTTCTCCAAGGCATTGGCAGTAGCTAAACAGATCTTCAATTCACTCACTGAGTACATTCAGGTATTCACCAAACAACTGCAAGGATGCTTGGCAGAGACTTAAAAGGGTGTTAAACATTGCTATTTTGGTGTGCTTCAAATTAAAAGTGGTGTAGTGATGTGGAGAAAACACAGCTCTTCAACTGGTCAAGTGTAACACACTTTAGCATTGTGGGTGGTAATTGTTACTTCCTTTTCAGGGTCCTTGTATTGGGAACCAGCAGAGTCTGGCTCATAGCAGGCTGTGGGATGCTGTGGTTGGATTCCTGCATGTCTTTGCCAACATGCAAATGAAACTATCACAGGTAATCCCGCACATACACTCTGTGTAGAGTGGTTTAATACATTCAGTACACAGTACATGTGTTTACACTTAGCTAAATTTGTCAGTAAATCAGTAGTTTTTCATGCTTGGAACAAACTCTCATTTTGGCTTTGTACAGGACTCTAGCCAGATTGAGCTGTTAAAAGAATTAATGGATTTGCAGAAGGATATGGTGGTCATGATGTTATCTCTTCTGGAGGGTAGGCACTCTTTGTTTCTCTTTATGAAACAAGTGGCAAAAAAAAAACTTTTGTGAAAACAATGCATACAGTGTGTACTGAAATTCTTGTTCACAGGTAATGTGGTGAATGGCACAATTGGGAAGCAGATGGTCGACACATTAGTGGAGTCTTCGAGTAATGTAGAAATGATCCTCAAATTCTTCGACATGTTCCTCAAGCTGAAGGATCTTACTACCTCTGATAACTTCAAAGAGTATGACCCTGAAGGGAAAGGAATTATTTCTAAAAAGGAGTTCCAGAAGTCAATGGAGAGTCAAAAGCAGTACACACAATCTGAGATCGAGTTTCTTCTCTCTTGTGCCGAGGCTGATGAAAACGACATGTTTAACTACATGGAATTTGTGGAACGCTTCCATGAGCCGGCGAAGGATATTGGCTTCAATGTGGCTGTACTGCTCACCAATCTGTCCGAGCATATGCCCCATGATTCGCGCCTTGCCACCTTCCTGAACCTGGCCGAGAGCCTACTCGGTTACTTCGAGCCCTACTTGGGCCGTATCGAGATCATGGGAGGTGCCAAGCGGATTGAGCGTGTCTACTTTGAGATCAGTGAATCTAGCAGAGAGCAGTGGGAGAAGCCTCAGGTGAAGGAGTCCAAGCGGCAGTTCATCTTTGACATGGTCAACGAGGGCAGTGAAAGTGAGAAGATGGAGCTGTTTGTAAACTTCTGTGAAGACACGATTTTTGAGATGCAGCTGGCTTCCAAGATATCTGAGCCAGGGGCTGCAGAACGCCCCGAAGAGGAGGAAGAACAGCACAGTCTGTTGGAGGATCTGTCTGAAGAGGAAGATCAGTCCCTTGAGTCTGCTTCAGCTTTCACTGTTGCCTGCACTTCTGTGAACAAAAAAGTATCCGAATTCCATCAAATGCTGACCCTCAAGAGCATGCGTAAACAGTTCAAGAAGTTTAAGAAACTGACCATTAAGGAAATGATCACAGGGTTCTTTTCGTTCTTCTGGATGCTTTTCACTGGCTTCTTTAAAGGCATTTTTAGCCTGATCTTCGGATTCTTTCATGTAATCTGGTCCTCAATGTTTGGGGGAGGCCTTGTTGAAGGGGCTAAAAACATGAAGGTAACAGACATCTTGGGCAACATGCCAGATCCCACTCAGTTTGGAATTCATGGTGACGTCATGGAGCCAGAGAAAGCAGAGAATGGTGATATAGTGATATCTACAGAAATGGTACAGATGGCTGGCACAGTGGACAAACTGGAAGCTGATGCCATCATAGAGCTCATAAGTCCGCCAACTAAGCGAGAAGGAAAGCATGGACATGAGCCTGGACTCGGGGATGTCTCCGAGATTTCGACAGAAGCCAGCCCTCACGTTGAAAAGAAGAAGCGCCAGGTGTGCATTAACAACATGTTCTTATTTAGTCGTTTTCACATTCTGTTTAAAAAGAATTTAAAAACTAGGGGCTCCCAAGTGGGGAAATCGTAAAATGATTTATTCATCTTCAGTAACTGCTTTATCCTGGTCAGGGTTGCAGTGGCTCTGGATCATATTACAGTCTTAAGTAATAAAAAGTATTGTTTTGTGGGTTACACAGAAAGCTGCAGCAGAGGAGTCCGAACCTGAGAAAGCTGAGTAAGTCTTAAAGCATACTGTGTACTGTGAATTTGCCTCACTTTGACAATGTAAATGTTAAATGTTACAAATGTGATTTTTTGCGAGGTTCTGTAAACTAAGTTTAAATAAGGATGGATCTTTGAATTAACAGCACAGAGAATCGTGAAAAAGAAGATAAGGCCAAAGAGGAAAAGCCTGAAGAGCCAGTAGTGGAGGAGATGCCAGCTCCAAGAAAACGCCATGGCCCACCAAAGGAGGAACCTCCTGCATTAATGGCCACCTTCTTTGCTGGCCTTGAAGTCTACAAGACCAAGATGCTAGTAAGTGATTCATATAAGGCATTTAAATTAATTGAAATGAATTGTCTTCACATCTTTACAACTTATAGCACGAAAATATTTAGAACATACTGTTTGTTGCTAAAACTGAACCATTCAATTTTCATTAAATGTTTATGAAGGTTTTTGATTTTTACTTTCCAGAACTACTTGGCTCGTAATTTCTACAACCTTCGGATGCTGGCGTTGTTTGTGGCATTCGCGATCAACTTCATCCTGCTCTTCTACAAGGTTTGTTTTATATTGTCTTTGATTTGCATTCTAGCTTTCAATAAATGAGCAGTATGTATGCATTTATGAAAATTGTATCACTAATTCACTTAAACCATTATTGATGGGATTCGTAATGGTGTCTATTGTAGGTGACTGGTGAAGCTGAGGATGAGGAAGAGGAGGAGTCCTGGGGTGGAAGTGATGATGATGATGAAGACAGTGATATGGAATTCTATGTACTTCAGGAGAGCACTGGCTATATGGCTCCCACTCTGACTTTCTTGGCTGTATTGCATACAATTATTTCTCTCCTTTGTGTGGTGGGATATTATTGCCTCAAGGCAAGTCATTTCTTTCTTCACAATTCCACATAGCATCTAAGGAGATAATCTAATCAAATACTGAAAAAGCAATGTGTCACAATATTTTCTTGTTGTAGGTCCCTCTGGTGGTGTTTAAGCGAGAGAAGGAGATCGCAAGGAAGCTTGAGTTCGATGGCTTGTACATCACTGAGCAGCCATCTGATGATGACATCAAGGGTCAATGGGATCGTTTGGTTATTGCCACTCCGTAGGGCCCATTTAAAAACACTTTCAAATGAACAATATCAGATATTGTGATCATATATTTTTATTTTTATAAATGAATCTGTTTTGCTTCAGGTCTTTCCCCAATAATTACTGGGACAAATTTGTCAAGAGGAAGGTATGGCACAGATAATCTTCAGATGAAGTAAATATATCTCTGCTCACATGATGAGTTTGTATGTCCTCTCTCTCCTGCTGTAATTCACATCTTCAGGTCATCAATAAATATGGAGATTTGTATGGAGCTGAGCGTATTGCTGAACTCCTCGGTCTGGATAAGAGTGCACTTGACTTTGATCCCACAGAGGAAGCTGTGGTGAAAGAGGCTTCTCTGTTGTCCTGGTGAGCTTGGAACAAACACACAGAGTTAAATAAACTGAAGAAGGTTTACACAGCTTTTTTTTGGAACACTGTTCTCCTTTTCAATTGCAGGTTGAGCTCTATTGACACGAAGTACCACATCTGGAAAATGGGAGTTGTCCTAACTGACAATGTATGTAAAACACCAAAACAGCCTTGGGATATAATATGCTTTACATACTACTGAGACTTGTAGACTCCCCTGCTACTTTAATAGGCTCATTTATGCAATTATCCAGTCAGCCGATCATGTGGCATCATGCAGATACAGGTCAATAGCTTCGGTTAACGTTCACATCAAACATCAGAATGGCGAAAATGTGATCTCCGTGACTGACCATGGCTTGGTTGGTGGTGCCAGATGGTCTGGTTTGAATATTTCAGAAACATTGATCTCCTGGGATTTTCACACACAGCGGTCTAGCGTTTACATTCAATTCAATTCAATTTTATTTGTATAGCGCTTTTAACCATGGACATTGTCACAAAGCAGCTTTACAGAAATAAATGGATTCACAAAAAATACCTTGCCTTGCCAAGTCACTGAGATCACATTTTTTCCCCCCATATTTTGAACCTCTTGATTTTTATCTACATGGTTTTATGCATTGTGCTTCTGCAGCAAGAATGGTTGATTGGAAAATTGAATGAATGTGACGTGAACACGCTTCTAATAGAGTGGTCAGGGAGTGTACATTCATCAGAAAACCTTTTTCTCTTGATGCAGTCTTTCCTCTACCTGATCTGGTACACCACCATGTCTATTCTGGGCCATTACAACAACTTCTTCTTTGCTGCTCACTTGCTGGATATTGCCATGGGCTTCAAGACCTTGAGAACTATCCTGTCCTCTGTAACTCACAACGGCAAACAGGCAAGTCTCTACCACCAGGGGGTGCATGCGCGTCAGCCTTGAAAAGCGATGCGTGTCTATGTGTTTGAACCTGAAATGGACATCCCTCTGCTCCATATTTAAACAGTTGGTGTTGACTGTGGGCCTGCTTGCAGTCGTGGTTTACCTGTACACTGTTGTGGCGTTCAACTTCTTCCGCAAGTTCTACAACAAGAGCGAGGATGAGGATGAGCCTGACATGAAGTGTGATGATATGATGACTGTGAGTTAAGGCCCAGTTGCTTGTTTTGCATCTGATAGCAAATGATTAATACCCAGAAAAAGTAATTAGGTATACTTCTATTTCTGGAGAGAAAATAAAATATGAAATTCAGTGTTTGTAATGGTGTATTGATTTAAGAATCATTTGCTAATTAGCTAAATGAATGAAGTCCCTGTCTCCCCTCAGTGCTACCTATTCCACATGTATGTGGGTGTGAGAGCTGGTGGAGGCATCGGTGATGAGATTGAAGACCCAGCTGGTGACCCTTATGAGCTTTACCGCATCCTATTTGACATTACATTCTTCTTCTTTGTCATTGTCATCCTGTTGGCCATCATTCAGGGTAAGTGCAAGGGACAAATCCCTCGGCATCTAATTTGGCATTTTTTCTGCCTCACTGATATAACACCGATCTTTCACATGAACACAGGACATGTCTCAACATATGTACATATGACGCTTCACATAACCTGCCAACAGAACCTTGCAGAGACTCACCTTTGATACTAAGAATGTCGGTGTTGAATCAGTACCTTGCTGAAAATCGGAAAAGTAGAATCAGTTTATCCTTATCCAAGAAATTACTGAAGCCAGTCATTTGAATTTGTTGTTTTACCGCCTCATAATTAGATCTTATTTGTATAGAACTGAGAAAATCTCAATTCAAATGCTTGGTGTTGTTGCTGAAATTATGGCTCTTTGCATTGGAAGTGGATGTCATGTTATTTGCATTACATTTCAAACTAGGTTTGATCATTGATGCTTTTGGCGAGTTGAGAGATCAGCAGGAACAAGTGAAGGAAGACATGGAGGTGAGTGCTTTGTGTATTCTTTTTTTTTTTATGATAAACTCTACCACAGCTCTGATAAACGCTCATTCTAATACATTACTGTTTCTACAGTATAACAGCTTACACAGGGACTGACTGTACACTGTGTGTAATTGTTAACGATGGCGAAGCTTTCTGTGAGATGTTTGTTTTAGTATTTTTGGAAGGAATCTCCAGTGTCAGCACTTTGTAACTAAGTTTTCAGACAGGCTTTAGGATGGGGCTCTTTGTGCTTTCTGGTTTCTTAGTAACATGACAAGCTTCATTTTTTGTCTTGTTGTTATAAGAGAGAAAAGCAGGCTGGTGAGGGAATCACTGTTTGTAGCTGTTATAAGTTACAACAGGAACTAACTTGTTTCATGAACGTTCCTTCATTCTTTAATAAATAAATTGATACGGTACAAGATGAATAAAACACTGTGCTATTACTGAATACTTTGGGGTCATCATAATAGTCTGTTTGCACCCCATCGTTGATCATTTTCCTGTAACAGCATGCTCCATCATGTTTCACTCCTTTCCTAACTGATGTGAAGGCTAATTCAGTTTATCGTACTTTTTTCGTCCTAAATTAGACAAAATGTTTTATCTGTGGGATTGGAAATGACTACTTTGACACAACACCGCATGGCTTTGAGACCCATACTCTACAAGAGCACAACCTGGCCAACTATCTGTGAGTGTACACCCTCCATTACGCCTACAGATGGACTATCAGTCCCTCTCTGAAAATTTGCTGTTCCTAAAATGGATCATTGTCTGAAATAGAAGGAAATTGAAAAATATTAAAATGGACACTCTCCACTTCACTAAACCTAACTCGCCATGACCCTTTCATTTCTTGTGTCTCCTTTGACAGATTCTTCCTGATGTATCTCATTAATAAAGATGAGACTGAACATACGGGTCAGGTGCGTCCTCAGAATAAACCTCTCCCCTCTTGAATAAAACAAAAATGACTAAAGGTTGTGCTGCCATTGTGGTGTTCTTGTTTATCCACAGGAGTCCTATGTCTGGAAGATGTATCAGGAGAGGTGCTGGGACTTCTTCCCCGCTGGAGACTGCTTCCGCAAGCAATATGAGGACCAGTTGGGCTAGAGGGACTGTAACTGTCCTTTACCCACGTACTAATGTGATTAGAAACTCCAACCTGAACAAGAAGCTCAAACTAGTGTAAAACATGCTGCTGACGATTCTTTTCATTTAAAAGGCACCGCTACGGGATATGAGACTGATCACCTGTTTAGGACAAAGAAATTGAGCCACAAATGTGAAATGTACACACACACACACGGTGCCAAATTCCAACATGCCAAAACATGACCTTTAATCTTTTAAAGACCTCACTGGTACTTTTGACATTTTATTGCCTTTTATCTGCTGATATTTAAACACGCTGCGCAGTGAGCTGTGAGAGCACACACCCAAGGAACACGTTATACAAAATAAATAACACAATATATCAAATATAGCTATCAGTGAATGATGCTAGTCAGGACCAGTTGGCCCACTGTATTTCACATAATGCTAACAGGAACCTACCAGCTACCTATTATTAATAGCTGAAATATTTGCGTGAATATTTACTTAGACACGCTGAGTGAATGGAGAAATATGCACAACACCCTTTTCTTGTTACTTACTAAAGAATGGACATTTCTGATGTGGAATGTGCAACGCCTTATAAAATAGTAAAGCAGCATGCAGAACGTCAAAGGCAGAACATAGATCCATGAGCCCATTAGATTAGTTCATCAACAGTCAAAGTGCCTTATGAAAAAGACTATGCAAACCATTTTGTCCCTGCTCATATGTGTAGCAAGCCTGTATTTTAGGTTATCTTACCTAGATTAGTTTTGTGGCTTTAGTTAAAGATGTCCTGAGTAAAATGCACAACTGCTGTTATGTTTTGTTTGATTTCTTTTTAATAGGCAAAGCTTACAAGCTTACTATCTCTGCTGGTGTTAAAGGAAATCAATACGACAACCCAAAGCTGAGAACATTAGGGTAACACACCATAACAGAAACAAGGCAAAATTGTAAACCATTACTGTTTGGCCATTTGTATGTCTGAAGCTTTGGTGAATTGTGTTTCATCTGAGAGGAGAGGACAAAAACACAATAAAGCGATCAATGCAATAAATCCCACCTGTCATTTACTGCACAGATACACAGCTCATAATCCAGACTGCACTGATTCACATCACACATTAGTAACAGCCTCTTACTGAAGGCATCTGCCTTCATCAGTACGGCATCATTAAACAATAACAGCGGGTTATTCATTTATTCATTTATACATAGATTTTGATGTTGATGGAAGCTCAGAGATGAAGTGTCATCAATAGGACCCTAACGGCATGCCGGTTTCCTTGCAGATAGCAGTACAGTCTCATTGTTCATGTCCAGAACTGCTTTTTCAACACACTCAGAGTCGTTGTTTAGGAGATCATACTGTCTAGCCAGTCTTCAAGATCTTCCTCAGTCATCTCCTGCTTTACTGGCTCTGATTCTTGCTGCAACTCTTCAGGCTTCTGCTGGTTCCTATTAGTCTCCTCTTCTGTTTTAGCCTGGTCCACCTCAACCACCTGCTCTTCCGTCTCCTCTACCACTGACGCAGCTGAAATGATCAAACATCGTCAAGACAAATTCACAATAAGGAAGGAATAATACACTTCTTATTGTGATAGGAGTGGGCCATTGTAGGAAAAGCATCAAGGACATGGTGGTGCGAGCTGTTACCACGCTGAAATTGATTATTTTCCAATAACAGCATGTCACAAAATTTTTATTCCTCTTATACCACAGCGAATTTGGCAACGATAAAATTTTTTATTTGTTAATGAACATGTCATGCTTTTTAACCATTTACAGTTACATTTAATGTGCAACAGCCACTTGAAATTAATACTGTTATACAACAGTTAGTTCCAATCCAATAATTTTATTGGACAAGCGGCATTCCAAGAGACTGCAGGCATCAACATCATCTAACCAATAAGATTCAAGAATTCAACAGTGCTGTGCTGTGGTATAAACACGTTTTAATGCATTAGCATGAGCACTCACCTTTCTCTGAGGTAGCAGTCACTTCCTCTACAGTATTTGAGGTCTTTGACTCAGCTAAATTAAGGCCTGTGACAGGTTTCTGTAGTCCCAGGAGAAGATCCAGCTCCTCGTCAGCATCGTCCACGGGGCTGATCACTGCAGTGGAGGTGTGGGAGCACACGCTGGTGCCTGGAACAGACTTCACAAGTGAGCCTGGCTCTTGATCTGAGTGTGCTGGAGCAGAAGGCTTAAAGCCACTGAGTACTGGATCCGCTTTGTTCAGTACCCCTACTGAGGGAAGTTCTACTGGAGTCACCTCCTGAAATGACAAAAGCAACTCAAAATGAGACACTGATTAACAGCTACTTTATTCTTGTCTTTTTTTTTTTTTTTTTTTTAAACCTGAACAAGGCTGGGTTCCAGGTCAAGCCTCTGGTGCAGTGGCAGCTCCTGAAGAGAACGAGCTAAAACTTCCAGGTCCACAAAGAGAGCAGGCACCTGCAATCAGAATCCAACATCAGTCTGTCAGTTTGAGTAACAACACAATTAAAAACAGATACATTAGGATTAAACAATTAGTCATTGGGACAGCCTGTGTCACAGAAATAAGAAGGAAGGCAAGATATAGTGCAAGACATACATTCAGATGTGACAGAACTCTAATGACTAAGCCAAAACAATGAATGTAAAAAGGCAATGGGACAACAGGGTATAATTTCTGGTGATTCTTGAATTAAAATGTAGAAAATGTAAGCCACAGTCACACTAGGAAAAAAAAAAAAAAAAAAAAAAAAAAAAAAAAAAAAAAAAAAAAAAAAAAAAAAAAAAAAAAAAAAAAAAAAAAAAAAAAAAAAAAAAAAAAAAAAAAAAAAAAAAAAAAAAAAAAAAAAAAAAAAAAAATGCAGTTAGAGGCGTGCATCAGGACTACGAGCCTGTGGAACCTAAAAGGTCATTTTTACGCTCAGTCAGGAGAAACACTCACAGGACAACAACAACAACAACAACAAAAAAGCCACATCAGTTAATATCAGAGTGTGCTGGATGAAGTGTGGCACTGTACTGTATTCTGCATTTATCCTACAAATACTATTCATTCATCCTGTAAATGCTTTGTCCTGGTCAGAGTTACTGCGGCTTAAATGACCATTCCTTTATATTTTGGGAAACAGAATCGACTAAGTTGATTAGAAAATAGTCCAGGTGAGTACAAACAAAGTAACCGCAGAAGCAGGTGGGATTGGTCAAGAGTGTCGGATGTGTGCAGGATTGTAAATAAAAAAAAGTACTATGCACACTTATTGTTTGCATATCCTGGGGGTACAGGCATGTGTAGGAGGAGAAGACTGATGATGATACAAGACATAGACTCTGCATTCACTGTGACTCTGACCTTGATAAAGCGGTTACTGAAGATGAAGCTTGCGAACTATAACTGAAAAAACCCAAGAGCGGCACACGCAAAGTGCTTCCTCCATTCTGGATAGATTTTGGATGTAGTCAAAGCAGTTATTCGATTGGTTGATGACACACAGAAGTCCATGTAACACTATTAAATTCAAACCTTGACGCCACAAAACATTTCGAATTCACTGCATCAAGTTTGGATACACAGTGGGAGGCAGCGAGGCCACTTTGGCTGCCGATAAAAAAAATAATAAAATGGAAATCAAATTGCTCGGACATGGCGTTGTATAGATTTGAATCGGAAATGGATGGACTGAATTTAAAATGTGCTGTGCCAAGAAAATGCTAATTTGAATTTTATACATCTGATTACTTAAAAAATACATTTCAAGTTGGAAAAACAAACAAACAAAAAAACCACAAGCATAATTAAAAATCAAAATGAAATGAAACATTTACAAAATTAAAATCCAAATCCTAGTGGTACAAATATGTGTGTGTGTGCTGGAGGAGCCTACAAGTAGGTAAACATGAGATACAAACGTATTATATTATAATGTTAATTACATATTTTACTATTAAAAGCCAAATTTATTTGGTAAAAACTAATCGTTACCAAATAATCTTACCTGATTAGTTCCTAGTGAATCCACCTCCCAGTCTTTCTCCTCAGAAAACCTGAACTGAGTGAAGGAGTCACCTAAAATTGGGGACAGTAAATGATGATTAAAAATAACTGATAATTAATTAAGGTGGATAAATTAAACCACAGAAAATACTTAAGCATGTATACACAAGCGAAGGTTTTATGGTGAGACGGTGGACCAATGGGTGTTCAGCTGAATTGAGATCTGGTGACTGAAGGTCAAGGCATAGAATTTACATCAATTTCATGCACATCAAACCATTTAGTGACCTCTCGTGCCATGTGGACAGGAGCAGAGTCAAGCTGGACGAGACCACGCCCATCAGGAGAGAAATGCACAACATATATACTCGTTGTTATTAAATAAAATGTAGCATTGTCACTAGTGCGACGCTAAGGGATCTACCGCCGCACATTTCTCATCTTCATTTACAACACAAAGTGACTTCCATTTTACAAAAAAGCAGTAAGAGATGACAGCAGGAGAAAGACACAGCTGCTGTGTCACACACAGCTGTGTGAGTGAAGAAGAGGATGTGATGCAGATCTCTCTGTGTGTGTGCGCGCGTCTCAAAAACAGGCTTTCAGCTGCACCTCACTTGCCAACTGCAGTCGGTGATGTTGCTTATAGAGACTCGTAGTGGGAGCAGGGGGTCAAGTGCACACAGCGCTCACACGCCTTTGCCTTTTTAATGTTTCCTAGATTTTAGTGGTATGTTACTAAAGTGGTAAACACACACACACACACACACACACACACACACACACACACACACACACACACACACACACAAACTGGTGTCGGTGAAATATCTAATGAGTGAGCATTCTACCAGCTAGGAAGGCAAATTGCTCCTGGACATGTTTAGTTTATTCGGGTTTGTTCTGCTGAGAGATTAAGTCTGTTTTCTCTACAGTGTGATTTTGTTTTTATGTTCAATAAGAAATCAAATGAATTGAAAAGAATGCTTGACTTTAAAATATTTGACTTTTATAGCCAGTATCATTTTTGGTGTTTTATTGTTTGGTACAATAAAAATATTTTACTTCTGCCAATAAATACTGTCATAGCAAAAAAAAATCATTATACCATAATTATACAGTATATCAGTACTGCTGAAAATGTAAACACTACAGTTTTACAGTTAGGGTCCAAACGTCTGAGACCACAAATGAATTGTTTTTTTGTATTCTTTTCTAATTTAATACAACAATTTTCATTACAAATTATATTACTGACAACACCTTGAGTGAAAAGTAGAATCTTTGAAATATTTATGTGAATTTCACAGTTTCTGAGTATTTGGTACGTCCCCTTTTTTTGCTTTAAAGACTGTGCACTCGAGTTGGCATGGACTCCACAAGTTTGTGCAAAACCTTACGGTCCATTGTAGATCACATCCGTCAGAGTGTCGTCTCAACACGTGCTTCAGGAGAAGAGATTAGGCATGTGGAAAATCTGACCTTTTGCACAAAGCAGTTAACATGGTCGATATCACACATTTGCTTACATTTATACAGGGACCTAGAAATAGTGCAGAGTCTTGAATATTAAAATATTCCAGACATTGACCATTTGCTTTCACTGTTTATATATTTACGAAAATTCTAAAACCTTCTGAACCCCACGGTATATCTGCAAAAACAATTTCTCCTATGATTCAATGACTAATGACTCATAAGTAATGATTCTTATGACTCGGTCTTGAATCACTGAAATGAGTCAGTATCGGGCCGTTACCCTATTTCAGCAATTAACACTGTGTGCTTGGAGAATAAGAATGTGGTGTTAGAACTGTATTAAATTCCTGACGTCAGTATATGTGAATGGCATATTCAAATATACTTCAGTTCAAAACAATTGACCTAAGCATTAATTGATGCATTCTTGAGTGATAGTTAGTAAAATGTTGAGCAATAATCATTAATATGGTCACCTAAAATGTTCGGTTGATGGAAAATCCATGAAATACAAAAAGTACAAAAACCCTTGGGATAGTGAACACAGTGGCATGGTCAGTATTTTACATTAAGTTAAAGAAACTATGTCGGTTAATTTCAGTTACAGGTAAATCACTCCATTAAATACAGTTTATACAAGTTTATAATCTTTAGTAAATGAAACATTAATGACATTCTAAATATCCTGAGAACAAAACAAAACACAAACCAGCCACATGCATGGCAACCTATTAAAAACGCCAATATTAATGATAGATCTCTCTATAGCACTTTTCCCACAATGCTCAGAATGGAATCTGCTAAAAGGTAGTTTCATGAAACAATTTTTGCTAAAAATCAGTAGAACAAAATACATGTAATCTACCTCCTGGTTAGAAGGTGGGAATGTAGTTTACTTCATGTGATTTCAGTCAGCCTTCTGCTTCGTCATTAAAATTAATATGCAAAACTGTCTCGATGTTTTCAAATGATTAACGTTGGTGGATGTCTCACGGCACACTCTTGATAAAGTTCCAAGAATGCAATTTTGTTTCAGTGTCTACACTATATGGTACTCTAAAAGTTTGTGGACACCCGAACATCACACCCATATGTGGTTCTTCCCCAACCTGTTGCCACAAAGTTTTAAGCAGACAATTGTCTAGAATGCCTAGAATGAAGACGTGGTTTGTCAAGGTTGGAGTAGAAGAACTCGAGTGTCCTGCACAGAGCCCTGAACTCAACCCCACTGAACACCTCTGAGATGAACTGGAACGCTGACTGCACCCCAGACCTCCTCACCCAACATCAGTACCTGACCTCACTAATGCTCTTGTGGCTCAATGACACAAATCCCCACAACCACGCTCCAACATCTAGTGGAAAACCTTCCCAGAAGAGTGGAGTTTTTTTTTTTTTTTTTTTTTTTTTACAGCAAAGGGGGAGACAAACTTTGGAATGGGATGTTCAGCAAACACATATGAGTGGGATAGTCAGGTGTCCACATACTTTGGGCCATATATTTTATTTCCACTCATATTTTGCTTTAAAAGTGGGATTTGCAAACTTTAACGCAGAACCAGGGATGAACAAATCAGTAGCCTGTGCCCCTGGGACAAGCAGATGTGTGTCTGGAGAGTTAGTCTTGGAGGTTCAACAACCGGAGGGAAAAACAAAACAAAACAAAACAAAAACAAACAAAAAAAAAACCCAACATACTTCCTATTGAGTTTTGGAAGAAAAAAACAAAACAAAAACATTTGTCACACAGCTCTCCTGCTAGCACATGGAGTCACCTCATAGTTAAATATGAAGATGCTAGTTAGACTAGGACTTTTTATATATATATTTAAAAAAAAATAAAAATAAAAAAAAATAAATAAACACACTGCAGCTCGCTGCAGAAACCTTCGCCAACAACTTACTGAATTTTTGTCTGACGCAAATACAACATGCTTACATTAGAAACTTGGTTAGCAGAGGCTAATAATCATCACATTGTTTGCTTCTCTTAGCCTGTGTTAATGCATTTAACTAGAAAACTAGCTCACCATATATAATTACATTATGCTAGCTACCAGTTCTTAGCCAGGTCAGTGTCTGGGCAACCAAAACATGCGACTGGATAGCACACTGGAGAGTTTACGTGTCCGGCTGTCTAGCTATTAAATTTAGTGTTTGTTGTTTGTCCAGCCCTGAGAACACTTTTTTGTAATATTTCCCTGCCATTCCAGCAGCTGTGGATCACTAAGTCACTACTCCCACTCATCTCTGATATCTACATGAAAAGGGAGAGGATGAGAGGAAGGTGAGAAGTATCATCAAGCAACAAAACCCAGCCAGGACCTATTCACATCACTGCCAGTACCAGCTGCCTAATGGACAGTTTCAACCTCCAAGTCATCACATTTTTAAACGAGACTTCCTTCCCAGTTCACTTCCTGCACTGACGCTTTAACCATGTTTTAAACTCTCGTTTAACATGAAGTTTTGCACTGTGTTTCACTTTAATATCGCTTTGCCCTGGTAAATGTCTGCTGTTTTTTTAAGACAATATCTCATAGCTCGTCTTGATATTAGACTTAATATGATCTACGGCATCTGTTGGATTTTCCCCCTAATATATGCTACTGTGTAAATATAGCCTAATGCATCACTGTAACCCAGAAACCCAATTCATTAATGCTCGACATATGTGCTTCATAAATGCGCCTTTTAATGTGTCCATGCACTTTTTCACTGAAGGAAAAAAAAGCCAGGCAAAATCTATATTAAACCGATTAAAGCAGTTTAGAGCAGTAAAACCTCTTAAACCAACAGGGACACAGAAAACCAGTATTAACTGTAATCTCTAAAGGACAAGGAGCATGAAGATTAGATACTACATGATTGTAGGGCAAATGCTATGACATGGCTTATGGAAAATAAAAACAGAAAACACATAGTAGACTGCACTCGAAGAATAATTGCGGCTCTTAAAGTCAATGCTTCTGAAGACCAGAAGATGAAAGAACGACAAGCGGAACAGACAACATGCATTCGGGGAAATAAACTGCCCTTAAAATGACTGTTCCAGTGGACGGTGCTTAAACACAGAGGAAAGCATAATGGCCCATTAACACTGCGGTTACAACTCATACCTATCATCAACCAAATGACATTGTGCCACTGCGTAGGCAGCCGAGCACACAGATGCTTTCCAATTATTTTCCTTACTGAGGAAAGACAATACCAATGTGTGTGCGCGCACATTCAGACACACACACACACACACACACACACACACACACACACACACACACACTTTAACTCAAGTACTGGTGAGTACTGCTGAAAATATCTGCTTATGCAACAGAAATCTTTTTATTTTACCTGCTCAGACTTCGAAACTAAATAGCAGCATCATTTATTCAACACACACAAACGTATCCATTAAACTTGGTTACAGCTGACATTAACGTAATACTCCTGTGTTTTCAACGCACACCTCTATACAAGGCTTGTAACTAGCTACGAGGACACAGAGGTCCAGGGTAAAAGGGGAGGTTAAAAATAAATAAATAAATAAATAAATAAAAATACATGTAGTGTCTCCACTTGACAGTGTCAGAAAGTAGCCTACTATGAGGAAAGAAATTTGTATTCCACAGCCCAATCAGCAACGATAACTGGTTCTCCACTAATTTATGATGTTTGTGTGAGAACAGATCATATAAAACTGAGTGGGGGAAAATGTGTTGAAAAATGCAAACTACTTGTAACTTTGCTAGCCAAATCGGCAGCCATGTTAGCTGACCACGGAAATGTTCGCTGTTCGATGTATCCCACGTTAGCTGCATTTTTAATGTATGCTTCTTCCGTAATCAGAAAAAGGAGGCGCTAGATCACCGTACATGAAAAATATTGAACTCAATAAAATTAAACTCTGTAACTTGATGTTGAGCAGTTCATGAAAGAATGGAAGCAGAACATTAAATAAGCAGACAGTAGAAACGAGCAGTTTGTGTAGTACATGGCATTGTGGTGTATTAAAAACTAAGTGGGTCACATTTCTGTAATGTGGATCTCACTGAAAACTTTTACCGTGGTTACTGCCCTGTCTATATACAGCATATCTGCAGAATATGCGTGATTATTAGAGAGAAGAATTGACATTTTTCAGTACTGGAGGAAAAAAAAAAAAAGGAAGGAAAAAAAAAATTTGTTCACTCTTAAGCTTACTTATAAAAGAGGTCTAGGAACACTTCTTAAAATCTGCCAATAAAAATGTAAAATTCACAACTACGTAGGTTTAATGCTAATTCAAAACCATAACCATTACAGCTGTAACGATAAAGGCCTTAGGATATGACAGATATGAGCAAACCTCCTACTAAAGCTGCTTTTTTCCTTCTTTTTTTCCCCCCAGTTTTATCCAGTTGTGGTATCCATGCTCAACTAAATTTGAGACACCCAACCACAAAATGGTCCAATTTCCTAAAGGACAAATGATACAGAAGAATTCAGGACAGCATTCACACATTCATCTTCAGTAGTCTGGTCACTGTCACCTTGCAATCCCAAGAAGACTGGGTGAGAGGCAGGGACACACGCTGGATGGGACACCAGCTCATAGCAGGGCATCATGCGCACAAACATTCTCACACTCATCCATACATAGGGACAACTTAGAGTAGGGCTGCATGATATTGAAGAAAAATGCGATATGCGATATCTTGTTAAATAATGCGATATATATATATATATATATATATATATATATATATTATATATATATATATATATATATATATATATATATATATATATATTTAAAAGCTGAAAATGACATAACCACCATAAATGTTTCATGTTCTTTTGAGGAAAAGAAAGCAATCTCTGCTGTCTACATTGCCCTAAAACTTTGAATTTTTCACAATCACAATCGCGGCAAATTCACGAACAAACATATGTTTCACATAAATGTTTACTGACTGAATTTAACAGCTGCCCTTAGACGTCTACAGTGGCCCCATAAACCACACTTACAAATATATGAATCACTGCATTAGAAAACAACGTGTCAAACCAAGATACCACAAGCTCAGTTTTCAAGCAAAACATTTCCCAAAAAATAGATTATTATGTCTGAAAATATAAAAATAAAAATATACTGTTGAAAATTCAACAAAAAAAAAAAAGTATCTGGTCACTCAGTAGTGGCTTCATTAAAGATAACAGTGTTTCACAGAACTTCTTGGCAATGTCTGAGCATGGAATCAACAAGTTCCTGTAACAGCTGTGGTTAAAGTTTCCTCCAAGTTTCCACCAACAAAAGTGTCATTTGTAAGTGTGGCTTAAGTGTCCAAATACTTTTTGGGACTATGTTTTCTGTACGTTTTCTGTTCTTTTCTCAGTACAGAGAAACATTTCAAAATGATTGTCCACAGAAATTGTACATACACATGAGATTCAGTGGATATAGACTAGGCCATAAAATGTTGGAGTATTCTTTAATAGATTTTAAAAACAAAACAAAACAAAACAAAACAAAACAAAACAAAACAAAAAAACACCCATTCTCTAGTAGTGACTCATGCAGTCAGCAACTGAGGGAACTACTTTCTTGTCAAATCTGGGAAAGTGGGCTGTAGTTGAACTTGCTGAGCTGAGTGGTGTTTCAGCCTGTATACCATATGCTCCTTAGGTGACACTCGTAGACAGACACCTGTGCTTCAGCGGGCAAAACGCAAAATGGTAGATAAGAAGCCACAGAGTGTCCAGTCCTACTCTTTGTGTGGCCTCTGACAACCTTGATCATTTCCCACCCATGTATTTTCATCGTCTATTACCTGTGTGCGCTTGTAATCTTAATTTCACCTCATTGATCTACTCGAGGTTTTCCTTTGATGGTCAATGATGAAGCTAATTACAATGATGAGGCAGAGAAAAAAGGATTGTCCTTTTGAGAAAAAAAAAATAGCTCAAATACATACAAAGAAAGGGGGAAAAAAAAGGAGTAATTTTCATCTTTTCATATTTTCCACACTTTCATCTTTAACTGCCTGAAACACACACACAGAAAATAAAAATGATCATCATATTATTTCAAGAAACATGAACATGTATAGTGGGATTTTCTATCTCTCCGTTAGGTCTCTTGTTTTTTCAGCCTAATGATGGCCTCCTTCACTTGCATTGAGATCTCCTTGGACTTCATATTGGTAGCTCCAGTCGAACAGCTGCCGAATGCCAACTCAATACCTGATATCAACTCCAGACCTTTTATCTGCTTCATTTGTCTTGAAGTAATGAGGGAATGGACCGCACCTGGTCAGTTAACTTCTTGTCAGTCAATTGTCCAAATACCTTTGAGCCCCTGAAAATGGAATTACTTTGTTGAAAATGGCTGTAATTCCTAAATGCCATATTGTTGTGGAGCCTCTTAAAATAAAGCTGAAAGTCTACACTTTGAGCACATCTTGATTGTTTTATTCAAAATCCATTGTGGTGGTGTATAAAGGCAAAATCACAAAAACTCTGTCGTTGTCCAAATACTTCTGGACCTAACTGTGTGTGTGTGTGTGTGTGTGTGTGTGTGTGTGTGTGTGTGTGTGTATATATATATATATATATATATATATATATATATATATATATATATATATATATATATATATATATATATATATATATATATATATATATAAAATCAATATGTTTATTATTAACATTAAACATTTACCAAACAGTACCATTAACTGTTTCTTCACTAGTTCTTGCATTTCACATTTGAAATTTAGCGCTTCACTGTAATTCATAAACATCTGATTCTCACATTTAAATTCTCTCAAAGGTGTTATTGACAAATCAGGTGTTAGGAATCGGGGTATAATTTCGACTCGGACACCTCGCTTTCGGTCTAGGTAAATGGAGGATGTTTTTAGTTCATTAATATGAAATTAAATCTATCAATGCATGTTTGAATTATCTAACATCATAAACGTACAATCAGTTATTAAGAATGTCACCAAAATATTTTGGAAAAAATGGTTAAAAATGGCACTTTTTTTGACCAAAAAAAAAAAAAAAAAAAAAAAAAAAAAAAAAAAAAAAAAAAAAAAAAAAAAAAAAAAAAAAAAAAAAAAAAAAACGGATCGAATTTTGACCTGAAATGATTAAACATGCCTGCATTGAAGTATCATATCTAACACTTTACAAATATTGCTGACGGTGATTATAATTAGAAAGTGATTTAATACATTGTTTTGTTTTCTCTCCTGCACTGGTGTTGTACTGAAATACAACAACTCTTGCAGAATCTGATTCCCCTTTCAGCTCATTTACTCAAGATTTCTGTTGCTTCTTTTGTTCTGTTGTTCTAATTATTTAACAGTCCATTTTTCTATCTCCTACATAGTAAAGCAACAGAACAATGCTAAAAAGCCCAAACGAAGAGCGAGTCAGTTAAAAAGTAAATTTAATCGAATGATATGAAGACTCTGCTGGTGTGGTGCAGACTCCGACTGCCCTTTGCATACGAGTACCGCACAGCTGCTAAGATTATTACGGCTCCTCATACGATCATTAAACGTGACATGGTGGCAATGGACGCTTTCCTGTCCTTTTTTAGGTTATCAGTTCTGGATGACCATATCATTTATCATGCATCGCTATATCATTTTTCTAAAAGGTAACATCACAAGCAGGGACAAATCTATTTCGCGCAAGCCTACCGCAAACCAATGAAAGCATACGATCATAGTTAAACTACACGCCAATAAACATGAGTTGCTTTGAATGTTAAAATTAAACTGCCTTAATTCTCCTGAAGATTTGAAAAGTTCAGCAAAATCAAAATTCGTTCAGAGGTCTTACACACAGGAACGATTTGTACAGATAAATAAAGCTTTAGTCAAGTAGGTGTCATGATTCAAAGACTGATGTTCATTGTGGCTGTTATTTGTCAGCCTGCTGTATGTGTGTCATGATGTAAAATCCATGCTCATTACAAGGCTCTCCCAGTTCCATCGCACACAGCCATTTCTCTCTCTGTGCTCTCTTATTAAAACCTACGCCTGAAAATTATTTATTATTTCACAGCTACTTTCTAATTTTTATTTGTTGTCTAGAAAATGCAGAGGTCAACACTGGATTTACTTCTGTATGTTTCTGATATTAGGAAGGATTAGGAAGCAGCTGCTTATAGTTTTAAAGTCAAGACCATTCGTGCATTTTTACAGCCATAATACTGAATCTGACCCTCAATAGTTGATGAACGTCTTATTGATTAAGGGGCATCTGGTAGCCTTCCTGACATTAAAGGAAGAGCTCGGAATATTCAGTGGGAAGCGGGGCGGGAAAAAAAAGCTTTAGCATAAACACAAACCTGGACTTTTTTGCGCATGTATTTTTCTTTTCATCAAGTCTTGGTTAAAAGATTGCCTACATTTTTTTTTTTGGTTGCTACAACACTGCTTGGAGGCTTGGAGGCTTGGGGTTTGGGGAGATCCTCAGTGACTGGTCAATCTGAGATGCATATCTAGAATCTCAGATCTCGTGGGGGTTTTTTTTGCCATTGAGACTGTGTCCAAGGCGGACATGGACATGTGCTCTGGTTGCGGTGTCATTATTTAGAGTCTTGGTCTTCTTTATCTCTTTATGGCAGACTCTTTCTATAATGCTGAAGGTGGCAATCACCTTTTCCAACAACCTCGAGGAGTCATTAATCTCCAGTCCTTTTGTTGTTCATGTACAATAGGGAATGGTAGACGCACTATATACAATAAATTATGGTACAACGGCAGCAAATATTCATCTGGGTTTATGCTGCCGAGATACAGAAAGATGGGCTGGTCTGGCGCTGGTCCTGATTACAACTCTGGCGCGCACACACGCGCACACACACACACACACACACACACACACACACACCAACCCCTTAGTTTTGTCAGCAGTCTCTCCTCCTTCTCCTTTTTCAGTAGCTACATCACACTGACTATCCTAAACGATGACGAACAGCCCAGCCCCTGTGGGAATAATCTCCTCCCTACCAGTCTGCTACATATGTGTATTACACACAGACACACACACACACACACACACATGCACAGATGAACTGCGCAGAGGCTACAGCAGCTGAGCACCTGATCATCTCCCTCCACTGCCGAGGAGCATCTGCTCCAACCCCTCAGAGCATCATCTTTATTCTTCTGCAGCCTAAAGACAGTCAGCCTTCATATTTGGGCACCTCATTACTTTTTGCTTTCGAGCACTGAAAATGCATCTTTGCCAAAAGGATGAACGCTGTGAAGTGTAACAAAAAAAAGGATATGCGGCTAGATGAAGTGAGCACTTTGGTGGACTTTTCCAGTTCAAGAGGTTCAGGATGAAGATGGTGTGTGATCAATACAGAGATGGACAGGCTGGCAGTGTAACTGGACACGGACAATAGTGAGTACCCTTTTCTTTTAAAAAAAAAAAAAAAAAAAAAGTTCTCTCTCTAGTGGACAGTCAAGAATGAGCTTTGCGAGAGGTTCTGAGAAAAAACAAAGTCACAGGTGTGTGAGAAAGTCTATGAATGGTGAAGTGTTATCCTATAGACACAAGACAGGCACTGAAATACCAGACCCTAAAAATTCTGTTCAAACCTGGACACATCAAATAAGAAGGGTTTACTAGTAAAGAAAAAAAGGTTAATTTGTTAGTCTTAATTTATTTATATAGATATAATATTACACGCACACACACACTCGCGCACGCACGCACGCACGCACACACAGGGGTCTGATGCCACTAGTGAAAAAGCTTGCATTTCGCATTCTTTTCTAAATTAATACAACGTTCATTCCAAATTATATTACTGACAACAACTTGAGTGGAAAGTAGAATCTTTAAAATATTTACATGAATTTTAAAGTTTCTTAGTATTTGCTATGTCCCCTTTTTTTGCTTTCATGACAGTGTGCACTCGAACTGACGTGGACTTGGGTTTGTGCAAAACCTGCCGATCCATTTTAGATCAAATCCATCAGAGTGTCGGCTGAACACATGCTTCAGTAGAAGAGATCTTACATCTAATCTAATTTGCTTACATTTAAACAGGGACCTAGAAATAGTGCACAATCTTACATTAAATGAACCCCACTTAAATGTTAAATTAAATATGGAAGATATTAAACATTTACTTTCTTCCTTTTTTAATATTTCAAAATTCTAAAACCTTCTGTTTATTTCCAATTTTAAAAGGAAAAAAAAAAAAGGTTTGTCATTGAAAAAGATTTTCAATGTGGTCTCAGACTTTTGGACTCCACTGAGTGAGTGAGTGAGTGAGAGAGAGAGAGAGAGTGTGAGAGAGAGAGAGAGAGAGAGAGAGAGAGAGAGAGAGAGAGAGAGAGAGAGAGAGAGTGAGAGAGATGTATTTGCTCCAAGGAAAATCAGACATGTATTAAACAAAACTATACTGTCAAAAGAAATTTTCTAGGACGGAAATTTTTGTAGTTTTCAGTTTGTAGAAAACTGATCATTTAAGTGCTCATGCAAATGACAAACAAGGTTAAAGTCCAAAAGTCGGTACACTAATAAAACATTACTTTGAGCATGTATGATGGTTATTACTTGGATAAATAACTAGTGATTAATCCATTCAATCTGCAAAAATGCATTACAGATGGAAACACGGTCATATAAGTCTGCTTCAGATCCATATTCTCCTGTAGAGATTCAGCCTCAGAAAGCCACATTCAGTACTGAAAGGTGTGTGGGTGTCATGTCTGTTCAGAGGCACTAAATAGCCAAAGCCATTAAGCAGACCATTGTCCGGAGCGCTCTAGCCCTAGCAACAAGGCAACAATTACATGAGCACGGCGTGGGTAACACTGCTGAAATGCAAACTCCCCTCCCGACAGAATGGAATTTTATGTTGCTAAATTCAACTTTGATCAAGGAAGCAATGGCGGGTTCAAAATCGACTTTTAATTCCCCTCGGAGGGGCACGTCTTAAATGGTGTTACTTGCATCATAAATCCCTCTATGTGGTGACACCATTTAATTAAGGGGCTGCTGATAGAATCACAGAGGAGCATTTCCTGGTAAACGGGCTGAATGTGCTCTGTGAAAAGATCACCGTGTCTCCACCCAACAAATCCTCCATTCCACAGGAGAATGCCTTCAACAGCATAGACTTCTTCTGAACCGAATTTAATTATTTAAAATCCCTAATTTGGGCCTAAATCAAAACATCGTGGAGAAAGACACAGACTGATGCTGAGGGAATCCTAAATCTAGTGAATGTGTAGTGAATTCAAGTAGTGAATGTGCCTTTTAGAACATATTGAAACATAAAAGAGAGACTTTAAAATGGATTTCAGTAAAATAGACCAACTGAGCTCATTAGTTAGTAAAGATTAACATCTGGATTTCAATCAATCCTTTCTTCATTCGTAACTGCCTGTAGCTAATGTTTATATGCAGATCATTTACACTGACATCATGGGCACAACCCTGATCTGTGTATCGACCATATAAAGTGCTGCTTCAAATGGCATACTGGACTGTAGCATTTTAGATGACTGAGTATAGATGGTATCTAAGAAAAATGAAAAATGGTAAAATGAAAGAACAAAAACACATGTAGTTGCCAATAGCATGGTCTGTTACACAGACATTTCCCTTCGACACATGGGTACATAATTGCTAGTATTGTTTGTATTAATTGTTAGTAGGAACTCTTGTGTGTGTAGAGCAGTGCTTTGTTTTCAACTCGGCATAAAGTGGCTCCTGAGTGCAGCAACTGAAAAGCGTTCGCCCGCTTATCGGGAGATCGCAAGTCCAAATCCTGTCGATTCCACTTAGGACATGCTCACAGCAACACAAGGCAACCGTACGCATCTGAAAACTCCTGTATGCGGAAGAGGGCAGATAGCGCTTTCCTCCGAGTGAGTTACACTGCCCTGTGATGTAGTATGAGCAGTACTTCAAAAAAGATGCAGTTGACAGGCTTGACAAGACTTGGAGGAAGCACTTCACCCTCCGCAGGAATTTGAATAGTCACTTATTTTCATTAGACAGCATTAATGCTTTTGACTAGATAACTAGGCCAGAGGGGTTAAATTACATTAGTTCCTTTTTTAAAGCATAGTTAAGTAAAACTGTAAGACTGGGGAAGCACACTGGGGGTTTGACTTGCCTTGTGGGCTAGCTATTAAATTGATCATATGTCCACTTCTGCTTCTTGTCTATTACATAGTACAATACTTTTAACTATTAGGTATGTGATATGTGACACATCTGGCCTCACAGCCAGAAGCTAATCGATGTTCTGGTAATACATTCATTTGAGTGCTGTTTTTTTCATATATGTAATGTCCTGTGATTTGTCCACTTGCTGCGGGGGGGGCGGGGGGAGTATTCTTCAAGGGTTTAAGCGCCATAAGCATCCTAAAATGGTTCTACTTCTGCACAATATTTTACAAACGCGTACTGTGACATAGTTTATAACAATACTGCTCGTATAATGTCATATTTCCAGCTCTAATTCAGATCTTAAAAGAAACATGCATGATAGAGCTATTAATACTGTAACACTTCCGGTACTCTTAGATTACGCAAAGAACCCTTGAGGATATATAATGGTTATGACTGTTCATTATAGTCACTGCACCAATCGATATTGTGAAATGTCTCATGATAATGGAGGGCAGAAAATAGTGCTACTCTGCTCCAATCTCTGAATGAACTCTGAATTACACCTCGTCAGTCAGCCAAGAGCTCAGTTTCCAGATGTTATGGGAACTGAACAGATTCTTAGAATTAGTGCCATTTCACCCTGCAGTCTCTTTTTTTCAACACACAACTACTGTAGTCCTCCTATTACAACCTGTTTTACATCAACATGCCATTTAGATTAAAAAACAAACAAACAAACAAACAAACATGAGTTATAATTGAAATTCCGCACAATTAGGGGTGTAACAATAAGCAAAATTTGTCTCGATACAATACATTTTCAATACAGCAAAGCTAAGCACTGGATGAATATGTGCCTTAGGTTTCCATTTTGACCTGAAAAACATTTAACGGTATAAACGAGCAATAATTGCAACGTGACGCAGTGATTCATTCATAATTCATTCAGAATCTTAGCAGCATATAAGATAATGAAACAAAAGCTGTGCATTAGAATGGAAAAAAAAATGGAAAATAAATAAACGTCATCTCTCTGGCCAGGCTTTTAGTGCTGTGCAGGGTTGCCAGGTCTCAGTGAAAATTCAACATCTCAAAAACCACACAAAAAGTCCTGAAAGTAGCCCAGAGAAGTTCAGGCACTGGAAAAAGGAAGACACATTTTCTTCTTTTCTCATACTTTGCATCTTAACGTGCTAAAATCTTGACGTGCATTCATGTTGCAAAACTATCCCAATTTGCCGTAAAAACAAAGTGAATTGTGTCTGAACTTCTTGAATCTTAAATAAGGCAGCACTCTGTGACTCAAATGTGTGCTTGAATCCTGTGTTCTTGAGTAGTCTCATATCTGCAGCTATGAACTTCCCTACTGTCTGCTGATTGCTTGAACCTGGAGGGAATCAGTGAGGAAAGGCTGTGCGAATGCCTTGCTAGACACTGAAGACATTTTGGTTTAAGATCAAAAGATGAATATGAGACAATAGATCAGAATTCCAGATTTCATTTCCTGATATTTACATCGAAACATGTCAAACAGCTTAGACCATGACGCATCTGGTGGCAGACCACTCAATCTGTAGGTGAGCAAAAGTACAGGAACAGATAGTCTTAAAGTAAATTAATGTAAATAACACTTAATATTTAGTTGCCATAACAGCATCGAGCCAGCGATCTACTGCCATCCAAAATGTTGCATCCAAACAATGCAACCAAACTGCTGCATTCTTCTTTTGTGATGCTTTTCCAGTCTTGTACTGCAGCTTCTTTCAGTTGTTTGTTTTGGGGGTTTCTCCCTTCAGTCTCCTCTTCATGAGGTGAAATGCATGCTCAATTGGGTTAAGGTCTGGTGATTGACTTGGCCAGACTAAAACCTCCCATTCGGTTGTGTTGGCAGTGTGTTTTGGGTCATTGTCTTGCTACATGATGAAGGTCCTCCTAATTAGATTGGATGCATTTCTCTATAAATTGGCAGACAATGTTTCTTTCTCAGGAAAGATTAGTTGAGCCTGTTCCAGAAGTAGCCATGCAAGACCAGGCCACGACATGACCACCTCCACCATGCTTGACTGATGAGCTTGTATATTTTGGATCATGAGCAGATTCTTTCTTTCTCCACACTTTAGTAGAGGTTAATCCAAACTGACATTCCAAATTGTTGTGTTGGCTATGACCAATTCCCGATACAATCGCTCTGATCAACTTTCCCTCTTTTCTCAGCTTCAAAATGGCTTGCTCTCCTCCTATAGACAGCACTCTGGTCTTCATGTTGGGTTATGCTTTTTAAAAAATGCGGTCTTCCCAGGTGAAACCCCGGGGGCTCAAACCAAGGTGCCATGTTCTAAGTTGTTTACCACATCTAGACGTACATATCAGGAAATGAAAGCTGAAAATCAGATCTGGTCCATCGTCTCATATTCATCTTTTGAGCTCAAACCCAAATGTCTTCAGGGTGTAGCAAGAACAAATTTTTGCCTTGCTGTTCCAATACTTCTGAACGCGACTGTATAAACACTGTTTATGGTCATGTATAGAAGGAAGTAAGAGAAAAAGAAAAGCATTCAAGTGATCTGACAAGTGTACAGGTCTTATAATAAATCAGATGTTACCTATAGTCCATCCAGTAACATTTTCCCCAACATGATTATTTTGCTGATAGGATGTCACCCCTTTTCTGACCCATAATTATATCCACCCCTCCTGCAACAAGCACTACGACCACTTCAAATCCCTGATACAGAACAACTAACAAGCAAAAGCTCCCAATCACACTCAGGCAGTGCTGCGAAAACACACTGTTATGCTGGAAATGACCAGAGTGCTTGTGTCCAATTCCTGATTTCAGTTGCCATAGATAATGCCAACAAATTACGCCCACATTCAATTAATCAGACTGCGCTAAATAGAGCGGTGGTTTCGCGGCACAGGAGGTGACTAATTGTTCGTGTGGGCAAAACAAACACAGTCAAATAATAGGAATAAGAAGCACACTGTGGTTCTGTGGGTAGAAGATCTCGACTAAATAAAGAAGTTTCTCTCAGCATGCAGTTGAAGAAAAATGGGAAACTGTAGCATTAGTAGCTGTGAGTAACGAAACAGTTTGATACCAAGATGAGAATATAAAGAGAAATATGCCTTTAATTTGTATTACCATGATAATTAGATTAGTGTTCTCTTGATTCAATAATACACCAATACACTCTTTAAAAAAAAATAATTACATTTAGAACCCTAAACAACTTTTTAATGACTGTTCATACCACAGCAGTGCTGAATTCTCAATTTTGACTGGTCGGAAGGTGTTTAACTTTCTGCAGCAGAACGGCTCTTTACAGCTTGCTAACAGGAACACGCTGCATCTTTGGTCTTGTTCCGCACACGTTCCACACCATTAAACATGCCTATAAACAGCTACACAAATCATGTGTCATTCTTTAATGTAATCTCACGTAAAAGATTCTATTCTGAACCCTAAAACACATGGTATCATTTTTAGGAAAGCTTTCAGGCCATACCTCTTTAGAAAGTAAAAACCCTTAACCATCCAAAGAACCGTGTGTATGATGGCATACTGTGAGAAGGAAAGTAGTCTATATAAAGTAATTATAATGTTTATTATGCTAGAATCGTATAGATGATATTACAAAAACATTATTTCTACGTATAGCTTGCCATTTGATTTACAGAAAACATTAAAAACATATTTAAAAAAAAAAAAAAACATGCATCTACTTGGTCTTTTTAAAGGACAAAACAATACTGATAAAATTGTATTTTACAATGATTTGGTAAACAACTGAAAATGTAGAATAATCCTCTTAACAAGACCATTATAAACTATTCTAGCAGTTTCTATAACTAAAGAGAAACACTGTTTCTGCCATAAAATGTAGAAATTCAAAGCAGATTAAAGATGCAATAGGCGGTTTTTTTTATTTTTTTTATTCCTTACTTGTACAATGAACCTGGAAGATATGTAGAACATGATAAACAGTGCATTAAGCCATGACCTCAACAAAAGTTTATTAACTTGCTGAGAAAACACTACTGGAAGACTGACTTGTGGTCGGGAGTGTTTGATTGTGTTTGGATGCGCCTCCTGTCAGTCATTTTGTAGACACGACTCCACAGGCCACCGTACATCCTGGGGGCCGAGCTTCGTGAGCACGGGCGAGAATCATTCAAATATTGAAACCATCTAACTGTTAGAGATCGAGTCTCTAGGGGGAAAAAACACTAATCTTACCTTATGCACCTTTAAGTCACATGCGGAAAATTGGGATATCAGGGTCTGGGGTCACGCCATCAATTTTCCCATACTGTTTCACATTGCTCTTGGGCAGAAAAAACTGCTTTACTGCAGGGCAAATACCGCAGTGGCTAAACAAGCCCCGATGTTAAACTGCAGTGTAACCTCTACCAGAAAACCACAAGAGGGAGTTCAACACCACTGCAGAAAAACAGAAACTTTAAAATAGAGGACACAAATAGTCCTGGTTGAGTAGCAGTGTGGTTGTTGGGGAAATGTGAGGCAAATTATGCGCAGGAGAAAAAAAACTCGAGAGAAAGCGGAACAAAAAAGGATACCACATGATTAAAATAGATAACAATCAAGTATTGTATATATAGACATCAGACGAGTCACTGAAAGGCTTTTTAGGTGTGTACTGTACATCCAGCCAGGAAAGCAAAACTAACTGAAAACACAAGCAATGCACAGGGCTTAAAGCTAAATTCCAACATCAATATTCTTATTAAATTAAAAACTGACTTGTTTTAAGAGACGAACCAGCTCACGTATTGGGATAGGAGATTTTGCGTAGCCGGTTTGCATGTTTTAATACAGAGGTTTTGTTAATTTAATGAATGCAAAACGGACAGAAATTGCTACAGAAAAAAAAACAAAAAAAAAAAAACATCAATAAGCAGACAAAACAATCTGCCATTGCGCTTTGCTGATAATTTAATCAATAGTAACTTATAAATAGCTTAAAAAAAGACAAATATAAAAATATAACCACCACCACAACAAAGCTATGAACCAGAACACACTGATGTGCAATAACAAAGCTGATTTTAAGCTAGAGATGTAACCGAATCAAATCTATTATTCACAACGAACAGATAATGTGTTCTAAACAGATACAAATACAGATACAACTAGGAGGCACACAATTCGTTTGTTTTGTTTGTTTGTTTGTTAGTTTTGCCAGAACGGTTCGCAGGACATTTGGTTGAGACTAGAGGTGTGTATCAGTTGTGCATTTAGCACAAATCTCTAACTGAGACCAAATATGAACTCGAGTGATGCTGATGAGGTTGAGGAACTGTCAGAGCCAGAATTCGTGTTTTCCAGTGTTTCCGAGTACATAGTGGTAGGGTTCAGATTTAATTTAAAAAACAAGCTTGAATACTAATAGATTTTAAAATATACAGTTATCATATATACTCATCTACAATATTATCCTTTGATCCTTCAACCTAAAACGTCCACAGATTACAAACTATATCATGTTATTATGTATTACTCCAGAGTACTGTGTATACTTTGTATGTTACAGAAAGATTTGTGACAGAATATCAGCAGTCATATTTTATAATCGTATTCACTCATCAGAACACTCTTCCAAATCACATCCAGCTGTGCACCAAAAATGAAAGCTTGCCCAGGGCTGTTTCTTAAAGTCTGACAGGCCACAGCAGGGTCTGATGACAGAAATATTCCTAAACTGGCGTTGTGTTTATACCCTGGTGTGAGAGCATTATCTCAGATGTGGCTGCACAGCAGGACACTCGTTTTACAGTGATGAGCAAGCGGATAGCGCGGCTCTTACCTGCTGAAGTGAGGAGGACGTGATAGTCTGTCCCTCTCTGCACTGGAACATCATCATTCACCTCCACTTTCTCTGATTCCTCATAACGATCCCAGTTGGACTCCAGCTTTCTCCTGGAATAGATCGCTGGCATCTCGTCGTCAGTGTTTTCTTTGTCATCTTGTTCATCCTGACCCTTAAAAAACAAATTTCACATTAACCACTAGTTGAATTGCAGCAAGCTAGTTTAAAAAAAAATTAATTGTTAAATCATATTTAATTAGTTGTGGGGCAGTCCGGTGGTGCAGTCAGTAGCAAGGCCACCTCACAGCTCCAGGATAATTGTCCTGAGATCGAGTTACTCTCCGTGTGGAGCTTCCGTGCTCCACGTTTTCTGAAGGCAGTTCTACAATACACGCTATCTATCACTGCAAAAAAATGTTCGCTCACAAAATGCCAGCAAAACAGCAGTGTTGCAGCTAAAAAACATGTTTGTTGATATACAGAATGTCTACAAAAATACATTTTTGATTTATTTCAAGAAATAAAAAACATAGTTAACATTGAAAATTATTAATAATTAACATTTGAAAAAAAACTTTTTACATTAACATTTAACAAGTTTAACATAACATTTTACAGCTTTAAAGATTAAGTGTGCCATTTTAACACCAAATCAGCTGGTTTCAGGCAGTCTGTAAATAAATTTACTAAAAAAGCCAAAAACAGATCATGATATCTCAGAAAAGCACACTGTGACATAATTCATGATAAATCATGATATCAGTATCATATTTTATTACATATCTCGCCTCATTAACTTAATGTTCCGTAACCTAAATGACTCGTTTGTATAATCTGGGGAAATCCCAAATGGATTTTATTGCTCAGCTTATGTTTATTGTCCTAATTTTGCTTCTTTCATTTGCACTGGAAATAATAATTAATGGAAGTCTACACTCACTGTCCACTTTATTAGGAACACCTGCACATTCATGCAGTTATCTAATCAGCCAATCATGTGGCAGCAGCACAGTGCACTGAATCATGCAGATACAGGTCAAGAGCTTCAGTTAATGTTCACATCAACAAACACCAGAATGGGGAAAATGTGTGATCTCTGTGCCTTTAACCGTGACATGGTTGGTGGAACCACAAGGGCTGGTTTGAGTATTTCAGAAAACTGCTGATCTCCTGAGATTTTCACACACGACAAGTCTTCAGTGTTGTATGAACGGGGTGAAAAACAAACAAAAAAAAACATCCTGTGTGCAGTCTGTAGGACGAAACACCTTGTTGATGAGAGAGGTCAGAGGAGAATGAACAGACTGGTCTAAGCTGACAGGAAGTCTATATTAAAAGTCTATATTAACTCAAATAAGCCATTTTCCAACTCTCTTACCAACAAGGTGTTTCCACCCACAGAATTGTCACTCACTCAGTGTTTTTTGTACCATTCTGTGTAAACATTAGAGACTGCTGTGTGTGAAAATCCCAAGAGATCAGCAGTCTGTGAAATACTCAGACCAGCCCATCTGGCACCAACATCCATACCGCAATCAAAGTCACAGACATCACACTCTTTCTTCATTCTGATGTTTGATGTGAACATTAACTGATGCTCCTGACCTGTATCTGTATGGTTTTTTGCATTGTCTTGCTGCCACATGATTGGCTTTTTAGATAACTACGTGAATGTGTACGTGTACAGGTGTTCCTAATAAAGTGGACGGTGAGTGTATTGTTCTGGCGAAGAATTTTCAATGCCTTTGCCAACCTGCTGGGATGTTTAATTAGTTTAACTTTTAGATAGCAGTTTCTTTAAAAAATAAATAACTGAAATATTAGTTATGAGATGTTCAATATGACATTAATGTTAAAATAGAACAAACAGTGCTAAGGTTAAGTGTCCTGAGAGGTGGGACGAATCACTAAAACTGTGGTACATCACACTTACAAGCTTAGCTTGTCTATATGTAGCCTTGGGCCGTTTAAACCCATCTATATCCTGTTAGTTAGCGTTCACACACAGCCAGCTAACGCCTCATCCCAAACGCCTCTCTGGGCTATATGAGTAGTGCACTACACTGCTTGTGGAGCTCTTATTTATTACCCTACATAGTGCCATATAATAGGAAGCAGGCAGCAGTTTAGAAGTAGAGTTATTCGAAACTTGGAGTTTTGGCTAAACAAGCACTCACTCGGCGAAAAAAGTCTGCAGCGCCATCCTCGGGAGGACCGCGGCCTCTTCCGCGGTAATGGTCCCTTTTCCCTCTTCCGCGGTGATGGCCGCCTCTCCCGCGACCTCTCCGCTCTCCGGTACTCCCGCTGTCATGACCACCAGCACTGCCGCCTCTTCTCCAGTGACCACCGCGACCCCTGCTCGGTCTAAACTCCATCACTGATAAAGCCGACACCGACTGCAACGTAACTCCTGGTTGTTACACTAAAAACATTCCCCGGTTTCCAAAGAAAGGTTCCGCCCAGAAACCGCACACAATAATAATGACTGTGCACGTGGCTCTTAGAGTGGAGACCGAGACCCCAGGGGTGCGCGTGACCTTTTATAATGATGATGATGATGATTGTTGTTGTTGTTGTTGTTGTTGTTATTATTATTATTGAAGAACTCTATTGTCATATGCACAATATTCCTTGTACAATAAAATTCTTAGTTCGCGTTGTCTCACGGATGCTGCAACAGATTTCAACTAAAATAAAAGACAAATAATAACAAATAAAATAACGACTTTTTTTTTTTTAAAAAGTTGATCATTAACATCATCCTCCACAGAGATTGTACTGAGTTGTGTGAGGCATTTGTGCAATATTGTGCAATATATTTGTGCAACACTGGAACAAATGAACGGTATGGCATTACATTGGAAATAACAGTTCACACACAAAAGTGGTGGTAAAGAAAATGCAGTTAAATATATGCATGAGGTGAGGTATTGTTCAGCTTCAGGCAATGTGCAAATTAAGTCTTGATGTGAAGTTTGGTCTAGTCAGATACATTCTGTAAAAATGTTTAGGCCTAACTGACTGGTCACGTGATAAATTATGCCATTTACACTGATGTGATCTCACAGAACATTGTTCATTTCCGAATCAAATCAGTAGCTACGTATTAGTAATAATGATAACTTTGCTCTAAGTGCACTTTTAACTAACTAGACTGTGCTTTTTAGATAATACAATTGTTTCAAACATTTTAACACATTGTTAAATGGTTTAGATTCTGAAAGATTAGGACTTAAAAACTCATGGATCCAATTAATTGTGATGGTACATATCTATTTTATGTGCTTGATATTTGAATAGTTTGAATAAAATAATACTGAAGTGCAGCTGTGATCAGAATAGGGAATTTGTACACTTTCTGCAAAACGTTTCAGAGTGTCTCTGATCACCTCCTTTCAAATCAAGAAGGAATGCAAACCTCAAAACAAAATGAAAAGTGTCCAAATCTCTTTCTCTTTTCTAATTCCAGGTTATCCACTGCTAATTCAACATGAAGTACAAAGAGGACTGTTTATCTGGCATTTGTTTTGAACAGCTTCACAACTCCACAGCGAGTGGAAACACATCAGTTGTCCTGTCAGTTCCATATAATCTTTGGGAAGTCATCACTATTGCTACTGTGTCTGCTGTTGCAAGCCTAATCACCATAGTGGGAAACGTTTTGGTGATGCTTTCTTTCAAAGTGAACAGCCAGCTGAAGACAGTGAACAACTACTATTTACTAAGTTTGGCTTTTGCAGACCTCATTATTGGAGTGTTCTCTATGAACCTTTACACTACGTACATTCTGATGGGATATTGGTCTCTGGGAAACTTAGCATGCGATCTCTGGTTAGCTCTGGACTATGTGGCAAGCAATGCTTCAGTAATGAACTTGCTGGTGATCAGCTTTGATAGATATTTCTCCATTACGAGGCCACTTACGTACAGGGCTAAACGAACACCCAAGCGGGCTGGCATTATGATCGGCTTGGCTTGGCTTATATCCTTCATCTTATGGGCCCCTCCTATTTTATGCTGGCAGTATTTTGTGGGCGAGAGGACAGTTCCTCCAGACCAGTGCCAAATTCAGTTCTTCTCAGAACCTGTGATTACATTTGGAACAGCCATAGCAGCCTTTTACATTCCTGTCTCCATTATGACCATTTTATACTGCAGAATCTACAAGGAGACTGAGAAGCGTACAAAAGACTTGGCTGAGCTGCAAGGGATCACGTCTGTGGATAGCCACGACAACCCAAAAACACAAAAACAACGATCTTGCTTTGCTTTCAGCACTGACCGGAACAGAACACACGGCTCGTGGTCTTCGTCGAACCAGAGTAATGCGACTAAGACTACAGCACACTCTGAGGACGTGTGGGTGAAAGCAGATCAGGCTGCTGCTCTCAATAGCTATACATCCTCTGAAGATGAGGAGCGCCCTGTTTCGGAAGCGCCATCTCAAGATTCCTACAAAAACCAGGATGAGCCGTTGAACTGTTATGAAGAAAGCCACTATCTTGCTAATTCCGCCAAGTACTGCTCGCAAAAGAATAAGAAATGCATCTCCTACAAGTTCAAGCCAGTCATGAAGAACATCAGCCCCCAGAAAGCCAACAGTGAACCTGTTACACATCCTTGCCCATCATCACAACAGTTAACACTTACATCTGCGTCCTCTTCAGCCCAACCTATGGATTCCAGTCTCAAAAGTCAAATCACTAAACGGAAGAGAATGGTTCTCATCAAGGAGAAGAAGGCAGCTCAGACCCTCAGCGCTATTCTCCTGGCCTTTATTCTGACCTGGACTCCATACAATATCATGGTGCTCATCTCCACCTTCTGCTCTGACTGCATTCCTCTGTCCCTCTGGCACCTGGGCTACTGGCTCTGCTACGTCAACAGCACCATAAACCCCATGTGCTATGCCTTATGCAACAAAACCTTCCAGAAAACCTTTCGAATGTTGCTCTCCTGCAAGTGGAAGAAGAACCGAGGAGAGGAGAAACTGCACTGGTGTGGGCAAAACCCACCAATGACCAACAAACTGACACAGCAAGCAGACTGAGTAATCTGTCTGGCAAAAAAAATGATACCTTAGCTAATAAGTATCTTGACTATAATCTAATTTATCTCATATTTCTCATATTTTTTTCTCATATATTTGTAGACATTATTCTGTTTTCAAATTTGAAATATTCTTTTTTTTTCTGCAATTAACAGATATTTTGCTTCTTTCTAATAAATAAGCTTGAAATAAGCAAAATTACCTGCCAACAGAACAAAAAATTTCAAGCTATATATTATATTTGATGATATAATCTCATAATGAGAAATATTTCATAAATTTGCATATATTCAAGATAGTTTTCACTAATATTTACAGTAAAATTAAGTGCCAGCAATGTAGATGTCCTACAGTGTGTGTGTGTGTGTGTGTGTGTGTGTTGTTGTTGTACACTAATGTTTCTAGCTGTTGTAATATATTGTATCCTGCCTAACCTTTGACATTCTTTTTGTAAATTTTCTTCTAAGGGCTTGGGTGGCATGCTTATTTCAATATCTGTCTCAAAATCATATTTTGATCAGTGTGTTTAAATTAAAGCATAGTAAATGTGCCTAAAGTCTGCTTAAACTTACTTAGCATTAGTGTTAGTTACTAAACGCTGATAAATAAATAAAAAATCACTGGTTATAGATTCTGATTTTCAGGTGTTACAGTAGGCAGTGAGCAGCATTTACTATCACTCTGCTGCTGCATATCTGCTTTAAGGTTCAAAGTGTTGTATGTTCTGAGATGATTTTCTGCTCATCATGGTTGTAAAGAGTAGCTATTTGAGTTAATATAGGCCTCCTATCAGCTCGAAACAGTCTGGCAGTTCTCCTCTAATCTCTCTCATCATCAAGGCGTTTCCGCCCACAGAACCAGCACAAACTGGATGTGTTTTGTTTTTCACCATTCTGTATAAAGTCGTGAGACTGTTGTGCGTGAAAATCCCAGGAGACCAGCAGTTTCTGAAATACTCAAACCAGTCCATCTGGCACCAACAACCATACCACGGTCAGAGTCATGGAGGTTACATTTCCTCCATTCTGATGTTTGATGTGAACATTAACTTATTAACTATATGGCTTCAGTTAATGTTCATATCAAACATCAGAATGAGGGAAAAATGTGCCATGGAATGGATGTTGGTGCCAAATGGGCTGGTTTGAGTATTTCAGAAACTACTGATCTCCTGGGATTTTCACACACACAGCAGCTTCGACCTGATAGGAAGCCTACAATAACTCAAATCGCTACTCTTTACAACCATAATGAGCAGAAAATCATCTCAGAAATAACAACACATTGAACCTTAAAGCAGATATGCAGCAGCAGAAGACCTCATGGAGTTCCACTCCTGTCAGCCTAAAACGGGAATCTGAGGCTACAGTGAGCACTGGTTCACACAAGACTGGCAAAAGACCAGGCAAAGTTTTTCCAATCAACATTTTTCGTTTTTTTCGTGGGCTTGTGCCCATGTATACACAGCTGTGTGTGAAAATCCCAAGAGACAGGCAGTTTCTGAAATACTCAAACCAAAGTCACTGAGAGTTTTGATGAACTGAAGCTCTTGACCTGTAAATAAGTTTAAGTATTATCTGGCTGACTGGATAATTGAATGAATGAGCAGGTGTACAGCTGTTCCTATTAAAGTGGCTGGTGAGTACTGACCTGTACTGTAGCTAATAGCATTGCAAGCCAAAGTTTCTATACACAAAAGGAAAAATGAAAAATACAAAGAATTTGTTTTAACCAACAAGGAGTGTGTCGGCATTCATAGACGTTCCTTCATTATCGTAAGCAAGAAAAAAGCAATTCATATCTTCAGATAATAATAGTGAAAAAACAATGTAATATTTAATAATTGATATTAGTATAAAAGCTTGCATTTCCCTTTCTGAATGTGCTACAAATATCCTCTTATAACCCTTAGCCTTTAACCACTTTAGTACCTTCTAAAAGAGCTTTTAGTGCTAGAATTCCACCTTCTTCAGATGAAGAGATTAGGACAGGAGATCAAGAGGCAATATTTCGATTTCCTTTTGATCTACCCCTCTCTTTATTTTTACATATGTTCTGGATTGTTGTTGCGTCCATTCCTACATTTTAACGTATCAATTTAAAAGTATTTTTCCAAAGCTAAATTGTAAAGGTTTGTCTTTGCTTTTTTTAATCCACAAACCATGGGAGGGTTAAAAATATTTGCACTCACCTGTACACAAGTTGGTATTGTCATCTTCCTAGATTCTGCCTTTTCTCACATTGAATCAAACGGCTTCTTTATATTACTCATTCAAAATACGACACATTAACATTGTATAGAGCCAGCTGTTATATATGAACACGCTCTTTGACTGTGTCCAGATTTTATTATTTTTTAAAAAATTGTTTCACTTTTATTTATAGCATAATTTAGAGGATGAAATGTCTAGTACTATGTGAGACTCTTAATGTCATGTTATAAAACTCTATTCCAACTTACTTCTCTTTGTGAGTGCGGCTTGTAAATATGCAATTTAATTTGCTATGTGGAATAAATGTTGTTGTAATACAATAATGAAGGATTTGATAGCAAAAATCAAAAATCATCTCCTCATATTACTGCATGTAGAGCTGAGATGCAGTAGAACAGTAAAACTCTAACCCCTTCATCAAGCAATCTGAAGGATCACCATTTAGATGTGCCAGAAACTATATAAACACTTCCTTCATATTATGTCCGTTATGAGACTTACGTTTAGTGTAGTCACTGCAGCAAACTGTGTTAAATCAGACTTCAGATCCAACTACAATGTCTTGTGAATTTGTATCTAACTGATTCAAATAAAGTATATTTCTCGGCTTCTGGGAAAAGTGGGACTCATTCAGCAGAGAGAAATCTACACAGAGGAAACAAAATACTCAAAGGACACATGCGAAATTTCCATTACAATTTATTAGCATTCAGTTTAAATATGTTTATATTTCTTTGCTAAAATTTTAGGCATACATCATCTTCATTCACAGTCATATACAAACTCAAAACAATATTACCGACTATTGCAAAGTAAAAGCTCTGTTTCAAGTAGTCGTGGAAACCGGGTTGGGGTTCAAGTGACATTTCGACCAGCCTCAACCCTGAAGAGGATCTGTTTTAGAAATCTCAGCCTCAGCAGCAATAAAAGCATATGTTACCCTTCTGATGATCTTGGCCCAACTAACCATGAATAGAACTACTGGTGCTTTTCTAAATGGTGTTAAATGTTTACACATAGATATATTAAAATGTCACATGTGGTGATATAGCATCTGATTTAAAAAAAAAAAAAAAAAAAAAATGAAAAATGTGAACATAATATACAGCCCTGCCAAGTCAAGCTCACTATCCATTACAGTTAGTTAGTTTTATTGTGACAAATGAAAAATAAAAATGAAAAACAGGCCACAAAACAATTCTACACAAAAATAATAATAAAAAACACCTCGGTCTCCGTTAGCAGCACTACCTCCTTTTCAGTGCTGCGTTCCTGCTGCCTTTGTTGCTTCCCCCTGGCTTGCTGGATCCCTTAGAGAAGAGCTTGGTCATGAACTCTGAGACATCTGGCAACTCTGGATTAGGGTTCAGCATGTTCATGGACTGCTCCATCTCCTGGAGGGGAAAAAAAACAAAAATACAACAACAACACACAAACAGTTAAAAAACCTGTTTCTTCTTATACCAGGGCAATGTTGTAAAACATCAAGACAAGAAGGTAGTTCCTGAAATCTATAGCAGCTACAAACAATCACTTCCTCATCAGCCTCTCTTTTCTCTCTCTCTCTCTCTCCAAGTTAATGAAACAAAAAAAAATGCAGCTTGTCAAGTTACTGAGAAGCTGGAAAGTGCAAAGTCCCTTGTCCTGAAGACTCTTGTGTTCAAGATTTTTCCTGTCACATGTTCTTATACATTATTATGTACTGTATGTAATAACAATAGAAAAATATGCTTCATATACCTTTAAGCAAGACTGAAAATACCTAATGCACTGACAATTATCCGGTTGCTGCTAGGAAAACTGAAAGCTGTATTTACTCCAACATCTAGATTATAAACCCAAAGCTTGTACAGACTTTTCAAAATTAGATTAAAGGATGTTCAAAGACAGGTTTACCAAACGGCTACATGTGCAGTAGGATGGACTAAAGCTGTATTTATATAGATATTAAAAAAAAAAAAAAAATCCTGACTTATCATGAATAATACAGTTAGGGATGAGGATTACGAAAAACAACAACAACAACAACAACTTTTCTGCACGTGATATTCAAAAAGCTAATTTCAGGCACTTGTATGAGCCATGTTACATATTGTGTAAACACAATGTCAGATTCACAAAAATCATTTCCTCATTTACCTTTCTCATTTCAGGGTCATTGGTATTGACCACTTTTGGGAGCAGAACGATGATTAGTAAAGGAAGGACCATCATCATGACCTGTAAGAATTGGAAACCAGGTTTTATTATGACACGAGGCAGACAATACAAAATGCTGAAATGCTGTTAATATATTAAAATGGGTATGCATAAGTGAATAAGAACAAAATGGTCCTCTTAACCTACAGAGGTAATAATGCTGAGCTGAACTCACTGCTGTGAGAGCTGTAGACATTTCAGTTACTAATATTATATAGAGCCAATTTAAAACCAAAGCTTCTTGTCCATCCTACAATAAGCTCGGCTCAGTTACTGCATTTAGACATATTTACATCCAAAACATTCAGCACGCCCGACATCTACCTTTGAATTTTAAGACAAGGTTTACCATTGGATTCATGAGGAAATCGGTCCACCCCCACGTCTCTCGCTTCATGAAGTACGAATGTGGCCCAGCGGCTCTCATCTGGAGGGGGTACGGCTGCCGGACCACCTCTGAGGTCTTTATGTAGTTCACCAAGCGGGCTCTGCGGTGCATTAAAACAGTCTGAGTACAGGCTCTAGACAAAACAGTAAAGAGATGAGGTCTGTCGAGGTTTACTGTAACAGTCAACGTTACCTCATTTTCCCTTTAGAGGTGATGTCCACTCGGGCTGGCTCGAATTTGTAAGATGGAGACACGATTTCAACTACATAGGATCCAGATGGAACATCATGCACAGCGAAACTCCCATCAGTCCTGTAGGAGAGAAGCGGCAAGGCTGCTGACTTCTATTGCACTGTTTCTGCTTTCTATTTCAAACATTACATGTGGAATAAAACGCAACAGGGCGTGCTGTCACAGGAAAATAATCAACGCTGGGATAGTGCTGATCCATTACCTCCTTAAAGTTGAGTATTTTACAAGAACAGCATGGCCAAAAAAGTGTTTTATTTCCTCTTATAACAGCAATTTCCCAACAACTGCACCTGTTTACGACACACTGTACTTTTTAACCGTTTATAATTACATTTGAAGTTGGGGAAAGTCTGCAGAACAGAAACACATAGTTGTTCCCTCACAAGACTCTCTTTCAAAGGTAATTAAAAAAAAAAAAACATTCAGCGGGTCATGCTACTGAGAAACCTTCAGAAGACTGTTATGTGCCAGAAAGCTTGCTGTTGCAAAACTTTAAATAAATAAATAAATAATGTTGAATAAACACCTCCTTACAGAAAGCTTTACCATATAAATGATATTCTGTTAAATAATAGCACATTTTAATCTGTTTATTATTAGTGTCTACACTATATCCCTGTCAATGAGCTGTTACTATAGAAACGCTAAGGCATTAGAGCATTGATATAAGGCTGTGATTTACAGAAAATTAAACACCTGACAGACAGTCAGAACAAAGCTAGCACTCGTTCTGGCTCTTATGTAGTCTAGACCTTCTACTGGCATGTAACACTCTCCAAATAATGCTGGTTAAGGTTGGTTATTTTGTATCACTAAAATGATTTGTTGGTAGAAAGTGTTGTTACTGTTATCATTACAGCTAAAGTGCAGGTGTCAGCTCGGCTAAAAGCTCAGTTACCCCACTACGTCCTAAATCCCTACAGACGTTCGTTGCTATGGTTAGCTAACAACTAGCTAGCTAACTAGCGCTTAGCTTAGCGATAACACTGTTCTGCCCGTCTGGTGGCTTACAAGCTACAAGGTTTAAAGCAGCTTACCTGAGAAATCCGATATACTCGCCTCCCTCTACCAGGACCCGGGCTGAAGAGACCCAGTCCTGCGCTTTCACTCCCGACACAATCGCACGGCCCTCGATCTTGAAGCGGTCTCCATTCCCCGCACCAGGCCCGGGCTCCGACTCGGCGAAACAGCACGACAGCACAAACGCGGACTGGAACACAACATATGCGTCCAGTATTGTTTTAAGATGCCGCATCGCACCGGCTACACGATGAACTCCTTGTTTTAACGTACAGTAGATAGTAGTGACCCTCGAATCAGCTAGACTGCTCAGCAGTAAGCGTTCACACAGGGCAGGAAGTCCTACTACCGGAAGTGGAAGTGCTCCGCGATCACGTGACCGCGCTGTCTCAACACTACCGCATTGACGTCTCCACCCCCTCGACATTAATTTCGACCCCGCCCACCCTGCCCAGGTAGTCGGTTTTGGATCAGGTTCGACCCTGCCCAGATAGTTCTGGATCATGGTTGTCTCCACACCCTGGACTTTTGGTTCTGCAGCGACGGGTATGTGTGAACTGTGCGTGTGCATTTTTACCTACATTTACTGGCAGTTTTATCAGGTGCATAGGCATACAGCCCTTCAATTCATGATGGATCTATTGCTCAGTACAACTTATCATAAAGAACAGTACAGCACTAACACTGACACATCAGTGAGCTGAAAGCCGTCCATCAACCAAACATATCCAGCCAACAGTGATCAAGTGATCAGATGGCTATGAAGGCTAGAAGACAAAGAAAATCTAAACAATAACCTTAACTGGATACTACAGATTTGTACCCAAAGACTGCTACTGTCATTCAGATTGTCCTGCAGTCATCCCAGGACCCCTGTTAACAATATGTTTATACTGAGCATCCTTCCAAAACACTCAGTAATGCTTGCCTTTACACTTACATTATAACTGTGTACTGTGAGGATTTATAGTCCCATTAATCTCACAAAAGAGGATGGGTTCCATTTCAGCCTACCTCATGAAGAAGGTTGTTTGTAGGATTGCACAGATAACAAAATTCAGTAGTTAAAACACCAGTGAAAACATTTGGCAAATTTTGCAAATTTATTTAGAAGCTGATTAAAAGAAAATCACCATGATGCACAATCATTTCATCCATGAACAAGCATAAGACAGTGAAAGCGTCAATAACTTAAGACTGCAGGACTACAAGCTCTTCATTATTAAGACATTGTACGAGGAGTCGACTCAGGACATGGTACATCAAATCCACTTCAGCAAGTGCACACTGTGGCACTGCAAGTGTGAGTTAAAACTTCTCCATGGCACTTCTGTGAGTTACCTGATTCTTTACAGTCTCATAGAGTTGACTGAGTGCCACTAATGAAAGAAAAAAAAAAAAAAAAGTCCACTTCAATGTGAAGCAGTCAGGGTTTATGGGAAAGGGTTTACCCTTTAAGACATGTCTCCAGTTTGAATATAGGGAGGGTCTGAATTGGCCAGTTCATCTGTCTCCCCATTCACCATCGAGTCACGTCCTCTTCTGAAGCAATTCAAAGACTCAGTTTATCCTGCTGTTAAAAGAGCAGCTTGGAAAACCGCAGCAAGTGCGTGTAGTGGTTGTTTCCTCAAGTGTTCTACATCAAGACATCAGCGCAATTGTGACAGATAGGATTCAATTTCCTGAAAAGGAAAAAAAATGAAAACCAGTGTAAGACTTAAAATGTTGCCGTCTTATTTCCAAAGCAAGTTTGTCAAAAATAATCCACCTTGCTCATTTCCCCCACAGTTCCTGGTACTGAGGATAATGAACATGTATCATCCCAAAGGTCAAGCAGCAGCTTTCGCATTGCCTGAACATTTCTGGAACACACACATATACACAATACATTTCTCAAGTCTTTTTGAGTGCAAACATGATGTTTAGCGCAAAGATGTTATACAAAGCAATATTGCACAGGAATAGAGTATTACTTTTCATTTGAACAGCGGTCTTGCAGAGTTTTTCCATTTGATGAGAGTTCAGGCCACCATTTCTTAACAACCGACTGAACCCAGTGCAAAGCCACAGTGAGGTGCCTTTATTTAAAATAAATAAATAAATATATATATAAATAAAGCAATTCACTGATATCTGAAGATAAATTACATACCAACATTCATAATAGTTTCGTAATTAAAGACTACTTACACTTCATATCTGCCAAGAAGTACTGTCTTCACTTGCGGTAAAAGGTCGACACAGCAACCAATGGAAACACATGACTGTTCTTCTTGAAGGCTATAAAGCAAAAACAGCAGAATGTTGCACATAAGAAATCATATTAATTAAACATATTTAACACTCACAGAGAATGTACACGCACCAGTCACTTTAATAGGAACACCTGTACATCTGCTCATTTATGTAGTTATCCAATCAGCCAATCATGTTGCAGCGGAGTAATGCACAAAATCATGCAGATACAGGTCAAAGCTTCAGTTAATGTTCACATCAAACATCAGAATGGGGAAAATGTGTGATCTCAAGGTTGTTGGTACTAGATGGGCCGGTTTGAGTATTTCATAAACTGCTTATCTCTTGGGATTTTCACACACAACAGTCTCTAGAGTTTACACAGAATGGTGCGAAAAACAAGCAAAAAAACACGCTGTGTGTGGAGGGTCAGCAGGCTGAGACATCTTGATGAGAGAGGAGAATGACCAGACTGGTTTGAGCTGACAGGAAGTCTATAGTAACTCAAATAAGCACTGCTTACAAATGTGGAGAGCAGAAAAGTATCTCAGAACACTCAAAACATCAAACGTTAAGGTGGATGGGCTACAAGAGCAGAAGACCACATCAGATTCCACTCTTGTAAACCAAGAGCAAGAATCTGAGGCTGTCATGGGCACAGACTCACCAAAACTGGACAGTTGAAGACTGGAAAAACACCAGGTGATTTTTTCCCCTAATCTTCTACTGTTCAGAATTGTTTTTTTTGTTTTTTTTGCACCATTCTATGAAAATCCTAGAGACTGCTGTGTGTGAAAATTCCAGGAGATCAACAGTTTCAGAAATACTCAAACCAGCCCATCTGGTACCAACATCCATGCCCCAAAGTCAGAGATCACACTTTCTTCATTCTGATGTTTGTGAACATTACCTGATGCGCTTGACCCGTAATGAGTTTTGCGTTGCGCTGCTGCCACTTGATTGGCTGATTAGATAACTGCATGAACACGCAAGTGTTCCTAATAAAGTGGACAGCGAATGTATTTACCTTTTTGTGAGAACAGGAAGACAGTCAACCAGCACCCCTGTGTCTTGTATTCTGTGAAGCAGAAAACTGATTTTAACGGGATTATTTATTTATTTATTTATTTATTTATTTATTTTTAAACATCTAATTAAAAAGAAAAAACAATCCAGCATTTAATAATGTATTAGGCAGTCAGTAGGTTCATTGCTTAACGTTCTGCAAGACCCTTACCTGATCAAATAAGCCACTAGTTCACTAGCATTTCTTCGCCAAAGTGTCAAAGCCACATTTAACCTGAGATTCCTCCCAAAGAGCACATGAGTCATTGTGTCATGGTCCTTGGATAACTTTTAGGAACAGAAGAAAACCAAAAAAAAAAAAAACCTCAGTTTCTTTAGGTCTTAAAGAAAAGTTAAAAGTAACACAGCTATGGCTAAAAATCCTACCTAATACTAAGGATGCTGTGGTCAAGTAAGTCATGCTTATAGCTACCAGTTTAAGATCATGAAACCTGCATTCCTCAACACACGCTTGCCTTAACATAAAATGGATGAATAAGTCAGTAATGGAAAACTTAAATTGCAAAAATATTATCATCCATATCAGTTCAAACAAACAATTCCACCTTCAAACTGCTGAACCACTCATGGGGCATGATACCGTACTATGTTCTATAGACAAATGTTTTTCCACCTTTATGGCTCTTTGTGGCATCCATTTTTATACATAACTGTGTTCATCCAAAAACTGAAGTCTAGTTGTAACTAACAACTGGACATAGCTGACATAGGCAAGTGTGTGATGCTTTAAGTATGTAGTCTTTATGATGCTATAAGGGTATAAGCTCCCCTTGTATCTAAATACATTCGCCATGTAACTCCAGGGGCAAATTAAAGATGTGAACTCCGGACACCAAACTCGTCTCGGCTGATCCAAAACATTGTGTACATTTTATTTTTGCCCAGATGATCACTTTAAACTGGACCTAACCTCAGTGAAGTAGTCACTGTACTTGGAGCCAGCTCCTGCCATTTTAGAGGCGTCGGTCGAGTTCACAGGGAACGCACACTTGTCCTTATAGTGAACGCCCTGCACGTCCTCGGCACATGTCAGCTCATTCTCTTTGTTGGCCATGTCAGAGGGTCTGCCTGCTGAAGACACTCGCAGCCGAACTGCAGAACCCACCGCTGAATGACGCGTCTTCTTGCTCACCACTCGTTTTACTTTGCCGTAGTTGTGCATGCAACGCCCCACTGGAAATCTGTCAGACGGAGGGTAACAAAAGCAAACACCTTGCTAAGTTATATGCTTAGCAATAGTATTTATTGTTTAATTTCCTTTCAAAAAAAACTGATGTGCTATAAAATCTTCTCAGAGAGCTGATGAAGTGCTTAAAGGGTCATTGTGTGGTCGTCCTTATTGCCATGGCTCAAAACTCACCTGTCTTTATCTATTTCTTCCTTATATAAATAATCCACCTAAAAAGAGAGGATAGGCAATGCTAGTATTCCTCTGATCTGCAAAAGTAGCTTTGAGTATTTTGGGCTACGTTCATAAGGAATTTTCAGCACCTGTTAAAAACGCATATGTTGCTGGTTTGTGGGTGGAGTTCGATAGCAGGTGAAATCTATGCATTTTGTGAGATAGATTTAAAGCCTTGTTTATACACTGACAGTGTGCAAAGGCGCGGCTCACTGTGAACCGGCCTTAGCTTTGTCGCACTGTATCATGCAGCTCTGAATATGAACTGACAGCCTCGGGTTGTTGCTCATCTCTCTCGCCATCAGCAAAAATTCAAAGCCTCTTAACCTAGCCTCTTTTCCACTGCAGGGCCGACAGCAGCCCGTGTTCGTTGTAAATGTGTCAGCTGTCAAAATATATAGGATGCTGGTCTTACTGTATCCTATATAATTTATACCGTTAAGTCTGTGAAAATATTACACTAACTCATATTAGAAATATTAACCTGGGGTTGGGAATACCACTGCAGAAAATACTTGTGTACATCAGTCATCTTGTGGTTTTGTTAAATGAAGCATTATACCATTATATAAACCACTGAATGGCATTACTAGGGGAAACTAGGCCCATATTAAAGCTCTAGAGCACTAATTTGGATAGAAAGCACACAAGAAATAAATAATACTGCTCTTAGTTGGACATGTTTAGAAACACAAATTATAAAGGTACAATACAGGAACACTGCTGTTAATATTTACACCAGTTTGGAGAAAGTCTATGTAGGCATGGGCTGGATGAAATCTGATAACCTGTCTGGTTTAATAAGATGAGCCACAATCATTTAACAGAATTATAAAAGAAAAGTGAAATAGACTCATTTGATTCCATAACTCTAATAGTGCCACATGCATAATGACCCTGCGTTCACGCTGGCAGAGAGTTCTCTTTTCACGATTTCTGCCACCTGTTTTTCATGCGTAATGGGCTTTATATTCCAAAACAGACGTGTGAAAATACTGCTTCTCATTTGCGTGAAAAATTAAACTTTGCTCAACTTTGCAACATCGCTTGCCCTGTCCACCTCACGTCATTAATTCCTGCTTTGCCTCCTGCCAACCTCGTTGAAAAAGAATGACTTCTGGTTGCTTTGTCAGGTCACACTGCCGGCGTGAATGCAGGGTGAAGTAGTGGCTATATTTATGTTCCCAGCGCACATTTTACTTCTGTTTTTGCTTTCCTCTTTTCCAGTTAGCACGTAAGTTTTAGTGGCCTTTATTCATCAAAGTTGTGGAGAAACAAGCACAATTTTGAATGCATGAAATGACGTATGAACAAATCTGTCTGATTCATGAAATGACATTAATACAAGCTGTTATTTGAGCTCAACTGATGAATCACCCCCAGCTGCGTAAACGTAAGGTCCTGCCCACTAGTGCCTGAGTTAGATGTGCTTGTGCATGCTATTTTTTTTATATAAAGCTATTTAAGGTCAGAACCAAATAGAAAAATGAACACACTATAATGCCAAAAGGATGTGACCTAACCATCACACATGGAACATCACACTCCAGATATATTCTCCCTTTGCTGTTATAATAACCTCCACTCTTCTGGGAAGGCTTTCCACTAGATGTTGGAGTGTGGTTGTGGGGATTTTTTTGCATTCGGCCACGAGATCATTAGTGAGGGCAGGTACTGATGTTGGGTGAGGAGGCCTGGGGTGGTAAGGGCTCTATGCAGGCCACAAGAGTTCTTCCACTCCAGCCTTGGCAAATCATGTCTTCACGGAGCTCGCTTTGTGCACAGGGCCATTGTGCACAGGTTTGGGCCTCTTAGTTCCAGTGAAGGGAAACTGTAGTGTTACAGCACACAATGACATTCCATACAGTTTGGGGAAAACCACATATGAGTGTGATGGTCAGGTGTCCACAAACTTTTGGCCATATAGTGTACTGTCTTTAATATCTAGAAAAATAAATTAACACTGAACAGGAGAAAAAACAAATTCTGTATTTAAAATTTTATTTTTAGATTAATACAAAATGTAACATTAAATCAACTGCTTCCAATCAGTTTGGAATTATTAAAGACATATTTTACCTATATCTTAGTATGTAATTCTAATTAGTAATGTTTTTTTTTTTTTTTTTGTCATTTTTACTGTAACTGTTTATACTACTCTATTTACTATACCTGATCATACTGGTTTTGATTAAGTACAAATGATCTGGATTACTCTAATGCTCATTTATCTTGTTTCCCAAACAGCTCTAATACTAGTTAACAGAAAGTGCAAAAGCTACAGCACAAATCTTGACAAGTACCAGAATGACGCATTATATGACACTTGTTCTCCAACAGCTGCATTTGGCTATCACGTTTTTTTCCTCCAACTAATTTAAAGATACTTTTATTGATTTTGGATTATCTTCATGTTCTTGCTCCACTGTACCTCAGCGAATTGATTACACTGTGATATGTCCCACCAAGAGCAATGTCATACCCGCTATCTGGCGAGCGAGTGGCGAGGCAGCTTCCTACCCTGAGTTCTTGATGATCTTGGCACATTTAGGAGAAGAAAGATGCATTTGTTCATAGGCTTTTAATTCATTTTATTCAGGCTATTTGTAATCTAATCATTTTCACTTACTTTATCTTACTGTTTTCATATATTTTCATTCTCCTTTTTCTACTGCATCTTATTAATTTTATTGTACTCTTCCATTGTTTGAACTTCATTCATTTCTGTACTGCATTGTTTACAAAAATACATAATAAATAATGGTTATTATTACTATCATTATTATTACCATTACGCAGGTTGTTAAAATGGTACACACAAAGTTAGATCCAGGAAAACTTTTCTTGGCATATATATGCCAAAGAAAAGAGTGAAGAATGAGGAAACTGGAACTGAACGTGGAATTTGCTTGTTTTACGATCAGATTTGCCCGTATGCTTCTTTGATGAATAAGGGTCATTGTTTTGTTGCTCCAAAATGATGCACAGGCACATTCAATTGCCTCACAGTACGCAGGTACAAGTGCATATTATAACGTTTAGCAGTCATCCTGTGCGCCTGGTTGTTATTAACATTTCGTTAGGCAAGGCCATTTAGCACTTCAGCTGGAAGCACAGCACATGTTCATTCATCTGAACGGCTGAGTGACTGGAGTCTTATGGTCATCATTTATAGTAGAACCAAACTAGTTACTTAATAAGAATGCTACGTCTGGCTTAGCAAACATTCATTTCTTCTGTTTCCTTCCTTTGATTGCTCTTGAAATTTACTGTTGGCCAAGATAATTATTTGGCACAAATGTCTCCATTTTAACAGCACAGTGAAACAAGCTATGATAAGCTATTCTACACACACAGTTTGGTTATGCCGAGTAGTTTTGTAAGCGTTCTGGGGGCTAACGTGGACATTCTGTGGGAATGGGTTCCCCTTGTCCATGACTGCTCGGCCCTAGAACGGAAAAGAGGCTACTGAAAACCTCACCAGACCCTTTTCTATAGGCTGATGCAGAGTAGTCATGCTGGAGAACGTTCAACTCTTGTCCATCAACGCTCAGTTCTCATTGTAATCAATGGCAAGAGGTGCGTTTTTGGCAGATACCAAAAAGTCCTTGTGAACGCAGCCTTAACTGTAGCCTTATCTCTGGGCTGTGTCAACTCACCTCCCTCATGTTCTCTTCATCTGCAGGAGCGCTTCTGTGGTTAAAAAGATCGAGGGCCTTGGCTTGCTTGAGCCTGTGCACTTCTGCATCATTCTCAACATGATTTCCAGTGGCCATAATCAGAGTGTCTAGGCAGTAATAGAAAGTAAACGCAAGGAGGGAAGTTCACCACTAGAGTTTTCACAAGATCTTTTCAGTCATGTAGAAGACATTAAGATATAGCTACACATTAGTCTGAGACATTATAACAGTGATAGTGTAACATTACTGGTGTATATGAATTTTGACGCTTGATATTTTGCCTTTTCCCGGATTAAAATAAAGTTATACAGAATTCAAGTTTTCCACAAATCTATGTTAGAAGAACCTAGATATTGTTGTTCCTATTACGTTCATGTGAAATTATAGCCAAATATCGCGATATGATAGTTTTGCTACGTCACTCACCACACTACAGTTACTACTCTTAACTTTAATACTCTAGTTAGCCAACTAATATACCAAACAACAGCATATTTTTGTGATTAACATCCAATAGTCCAAGTTATATTTAGAATATATTTGACGAAACGTCAAATAAACTAACATTCACAGCGACAAATAAACAAAAATGAGCAAAAATAAGCATACTAGCTAACCAGTGTTTACTGCAAACACGTCGCAAATGAGGCTTCGCTTCAGAGACGAAGTTGTTTCGTTTCTTTTTCTTCCAATTACAAGCTATAATCAGGTAACTCACCAAGTTTATATTCTAGCGGCCATGGGCCAAAAACCAGAAGCTTCTCAGCATAATCCACAGCACTATTCAGAGAGACAGCTAAGCTATGCTAAGTAAAGTAAGCTCTACTGTCAAAGTGGTGCACGGCCTTCAACTCTGCTAGCCTAGCCAATTAGCAGCTAGTTGAAGTAAAGTAATTTCATATGATTACTTCAGCCGAAATAACTATCTTTCCGTTCGTTTCACTAGCTGTAAACACTATTAACGTTACGCCACCCAGGAAATCTGCTAACGTGCACAACTTCCCGGTCGAAACAAGGAAACAAGTTGCTAAGCAATGACTAACTTAAGACAGCTAGCCTTAGCACACTGAACCTACACAATAACATATGGCTATCTTGTCACCTTTAAGCCTGTTTCATACTCAGATTCCCCTTACCATTACATTGTGTAAACGTCGCTTAGCTTCTTCTAATTTTTTAAATAACAACGTCCCAATGCGATATTAGATAGATGTCGATTTGAGAAGAGTTAAAAGGATAACAGCTATTTTAGTGCATGTTCACCAACGCGGCGAAGTCAGCACCATTCAAATAAATACAAACTGTGTTAGCTGGGATTGTGGGATTGATGTGGAGGACTCGGAGACACCGCGGACAGAACGGGCTTTTAGTGACATCTAGCGGTGGAAACGTGGAACTACACAGTGGTGTACCTCAGAGATGTAACTGAACACTGTACACTATTAGGAAGAAATATAATGCTCTAAACAGATGTTCTAAAGAAAAAAAAATACAGATTCACTTTTTTTTTTCCAGAGCGTTTTCACACCTACTAGTTAGTTCGAATCAGAGCTAAATTGATACCTTTGGTTTATATTTTGCAAAGATTTGATTTGGTTTGGTCTGTTTTCATACTGCACATACACAACAACAACAAAAAGCAACAACAACAAAAATTGCCTAGTCATCATCATCATTTATTTATTTTTTTAAATCCAGGTCAGGGTTGTAGTGGATCTGGATCCTATCCCAGGAACAACAGGCATGAGGCAGGAACACATCCATGATGGGACACCAGTCAATCACAAGGCACCTTGCACATGTTCATTCACAACTTGGGGCATTTTAGCAATTTACCAATCCACCAATCCACCTACCTGAATGTTTTTGGACAGTGGGAGAAAACCCATCCCAACACACAGAGAACATGTGAAACTCCACATCGACAGTAATCCGAGCTCAGGATCGAACCAGGGACCCTGGAACTGTGAGGCAGCAATGCCCATCTTTGCTAAGTGCACATAGAAATTTAATGAGCAAAGAAAACACTCAGTTAATTACTAGATAATTATATAAATTATTATTTAAAAATGTTTAGATATCCACCCACCATTTATTACTGAATTTTGTTCATCAGTCTAAACATCTATAACATTTTTCTTTTGGCGTTTTTGCAGCATTTCAGCTCTATCCTTCAGCTCAGTTTGCACCTGGTGGCTCAGTTTAGCTGCATGGTATCCTGCCCACACCCCAAAATACACACCATGCTTGGTTCACTTCTTGCAGCTGGGTCTATTCAGGATCAAAACGCTGTCTCACTGCAAGCCAACCAAGCACGTGCTTGTGTTCTCATCTACCCAAACAAACCACACCAAAGAGGTATACGCACCAGGGTTCGATTCAAACGTACTAAATGCTGCATATGTGAAAGCACCCTCAGAAAGCTTGCCAGAAAGGCTCACAGAGCATCTGATGGAGACTACAGGTGTGCATACGGACTGAGATCCCACAGGACACAACAAAAGTCACATGAGCGGGAGGTTTTCACTTTGATGTGGGCGCGAGCGAGCGTTCGGATATAAAGCTCACAGGAAAAGGAGAAACCAGGCTCTGTGTGATGCACTCATAGCGTTCATTCTTTCATCCTTAGTGACTGCCTGCTCATGGTCATGGTGGTTTAAATCAGGCTCAGGCATGTATTACTTACTGGGTACGTGCCCTGAGGCCCAGGCTACTAGGGGCACTCATAGGGGAGCATAGATTTGAAGTGAACGATTAGGCTATTACACCATTACACACATGAGGATTCATAGAACACAAGCCAGTAAATGTAAAGTCACAGAATCTGAAATAAATCCAGAAATGTTATTGCTCTGTGGGTTTTAATTCGTAACCAATGAGCAGTCAGTTAGGTTCTAACTAGTTTTAATTGGAGCTAGATAAATGGATTAAAAAAACATGGATAACATTAAACTTAAAATTGTGTATAAAAAAAAAAGGAAAGTGAAGCCAGAGAACATTAATTGCACTAATGGATTGGGTTAAAAACCAAAATGGCCAAAGAAGACTCAACATGCTGTCACTGCTGCCCACTGAGCTGGACACTGGAGATTTGGTGGATGAGTTTTTGCAAGTTGAAAAACAAGAAAGAAGGTAATACAGTGTATTGTGTAATGTAGTTCAGTGCATTTTATTTTGCAGGTTATGGGGCAGGGAGGTCAAAGTGCCATGAATTGCTTCATGCATAGCGGGGTGGGTTCCTGCTTAGGTTCCTGCCCAGAGGCCCAGGATTTACTAACCTGTCCCTGATTAGGCTACTACTTGGTTTATATTCTGGGAAATAGAACCAACAAAATTGTTTAGAAAATATTATAAGAATTCACAGACCATGCTCACAGTGCTGGTAATTCTAACTCTGAGATTTTCATTGAAATACTAAGTACCTCTTTTGAGTAGTGACCAAAGGTCTAAAAAGTGTTGCTATTTGATAGATATTCGCTGACCTATACAGATAGGGATATAATAGTGGCATTACGTTACACCCCGATTAGGGTCTGCACACTTTAGCATTCCAAGTGAACTCTTTTTTGTGTGTATGTGAACAAACCATATTGACTCAGACTGCTCTAAAATGGTCCACAAATGAACCATACTCCGACCACCTCAAGACATGGTTTCATTACGATTCGTATGTGGTTCATTTTGTGGTCCACTTGATTTATGTGATTTAAAACAATGTGGTCCTACACCACAAGAACCAGAGGCTTGATGCCCATACATAGCTGCAGTTTTCTGTCACCTCACAGATAAAAACAAAACAAAACAAAACAAAAATTTAAATGGCTGCATGTGGAGGTCATGTGGTCCCATGACAAAGTAAGCAGTGTTGGGTAGCAAAATGACTGCTGATAAAGTCATTGTATCTATGGCAATGCTATCACTATTATTATTATTATTATTATTATTATTATTATTATTATTGTACAGGAACCATATCTACTGTATATTGCTACTGCAATATACTGTACAGTACGTAGAATATGTATGTATTTTGTTTGCCATGTTATATGAGAGAGAATAGATAGGTCTATTGCATGAAGCATAAGCTGGTTTTGATTTTTTGCAATAAGATTCCTCTCCTCATTTGTCTTTTCCAGACAGTTCTGGTATTTCACTTATATTCTGTTTTTTAATCTATATTTTTCATCCACAGCCACATGATAGAATCATGTAAAATATCCGTTGCTATGTGATGCAATATGGCTTCCTTCATTCACAGGGCACGTGGGTGACATCTACTGGTGAAGATGATGTAGCGCAAGCAAGCAGCAGAGGCACCGTTTCATTTTAACTTGCCTGTAGTGTTTTGATGATGAAACTATGGTGTATATTTCTACATTCTTCTATGAAATTAGTAACATCCATTGTTATGGGTAATGCAATATGATAGGCCTAGTAGCTAAAATAATAATATGGTTTATGTTGTCAACAATGAAGTCACAATTATTTACTACAATTAATCAGCCATCTAGAAACAGTATAGCTTTTTTGTATTTTGTAATTTTAAACAAAGAGAAAATATGCTTTTCTGTTGTATTGTGTATTATATGGCTGTATTTCGTGAAAAAAGCCTGAAAGACAATAAGTCTGAAACTTAGTCAAATTAAAAAACGGGTATAAACACAATTAGACAATTAATCAATTAATGCAATTTTGGGAGGTGGGAGGAAACCTACGTGGTCATGGGGAGAATGTGTGGAACTGAGCATAACAATTTAGAGCCAGTTCAACTTAAGAGGTGTATATAGCGTATATAGTGTATACAGCGCAGGGGATGTGGTAGCTTAGTGGTTAAGATGTTAGCCTAGTGGTCAGAAGGCTGTGAGTTCAAATCCCAGCCCTGCCAAGCTGCTACTGCTGGGCCCTTAAGCAAGGCCCTTAACCCTCAACTGCTCAGTTGTGTAAACTGCAGTAAATGTGAGGCCAAATGCTGTTAAAGTGTACTAGGGGAGAACAGTTATCCGGATAAATAGAAATCTAAAATAGGCAGGTTTTGTATATAACAAATGAAATGCAAATTATAATATACTGAATAATTATGTAATTATATAATGCAATTCATTGATCAATTTAAGTAATGGAGTAATGGCAAAGACCAGCAACAAAAAACCTGGGCCAAAGAGTCAAAAGAGCCTGCTCCTATTATTAAGATGAGTTCACTGAAAAGAGCCATCACATATTTCCCAACTAGCTGTAGGCTACTGTATGTTATGTAAATTAAGAGAACAAATTTGCTCCACAGCATACCCAAGTCAGTAATCCAAACAGTTCATCATATCAAATTATCATATCATTTCAAAAAAGCAGTGTGGATCTGGATCTAATTTCTGCATTTCAGGCTTCGTTTTACATTTTTTCAGTCCCTGAAATGACCTTTGGCTCCAGCCAGAAGCTCAGCTCTGCTCCATTTCCCTAAAAGGCAACCCAGGAGGTTACCATAGTTTTGGTAGAGGGAAGGGTCAATTAAAGCGTAGGGAAAGGCTTGTAGGCTTGTCAGTGTTTTCATTCCAATAGCATTTAATGTCACAGAGGGCAGACTCAGTCTGTGACTGCATGGCCAAAGATTTTCCCATTTTTTATTCTCTATCATTACTGAGAACTGTTACATAATGATAAGGCCAAAGCAAAAATAAATAAATAAAATAAATAAATAAATAATTAAAAAAAACTACGAATGGAAAATTAAAATACGACGGAAAGCTAAAAAAAGAGAGAACTGCATAGCAATACATCAAGCTGTATATCTGTATCTACAGATAACTGTGAACTACTTACAGATTTTCCTTATACACAATGATGCAGCTGTGCTTGTGCTGTTAAACGATAAGGAATACCCACAAGCTTGGCCTTGGGATTAAACCACTGTTCAGGAGGAATGATTTTCCTCTGCAGATCGATCTACTACAAGGAGCAGAAGCTTTTAGAACAGTTAGAACAAAACTACACAAGGAGCAGAAGCAAACAAATACAATACGACTGTTGTAATGTAAAACACTGGAACAAGGAAGCAAATATGGAAAGTGAGAATCCGGGTAGGTAAAAATTTCAGACACGTTAAGGTTGTGGGTTAAATCACAGTCTAAGCTTCATCTGAAGGCAGACCTTATGTTTTTTGAGGATGATTGTTCTGAAGCCTTGATCAATATTTCTAGATGCAGGAAACAAGTTATAAAGCACATGACACACATAACCCTAAAAATGTGCCACACCACCCTGTCATTGATTATTTTCCTGTAACCTCTTATACCACAGCAATTTGCCACCTCTATCAGTTTTTATTGATCAAAGAATGATGTGTCATACTTTTTGTCCGTTTGACATTTTTCAGGTCCTGAAATGACCTCCACCTCTAGCCGGAAGCTCAGCTCTGCTTCTTTTCCCTAAAAGGCAGCTAAAAAACATACATAGTTTCATACTTTTTATCCATTTTTGGGTATATTCAGTGTTGTGGAACGCCCGTCAAACAAGTTACTCCTTGTTATCACTCATGTTATAGCTGCTATAAACAGTTGTTCCCTCACCAGTTTCTCTTTTTTCTCTCTTATTAAGTTAATAGAATGCTGTTTGTCATGTTACAGAGAAACCGCAAAGCCCTCAGTCCTGAAGATTTTCCCGTCTGACAGAACATGAACAGCTTGACTTCTGTACAAAGCCTCCTTTCAATAATGCTGAATAAATTTCTCCTCACAAAAAGCTTCAATTTTTCAAAATTAACGATTACACATATTTTTCTATCTATTTATGTAGAGTTTGACATACAAGTCTTACTAAATTATTATTTATCTGTGTTAGTTATTAAATAGTTATTGTAGAAATGATAATGTATTAGAAGGAGCACATTAATAAAAATCTGTGACTTGTTTTGCAGCTCACACTATTTTCAGAGCCAAAGAAAAACCTTCTGACCAATTAGATTAGAGAATCTGTGTGGCTGTGTTAATAAAAATTTCTGTTCTATTCTCTTCTATTCCAACAATATATACAGACAGTGAAAGTGGTTATGAACAGCCGGATTTTCGTTTGTTTTATTACAATTTAAGTGCCACAAACAAAAGTGTCGAATTAGAGATTTGGTATAAAAACTGTACACAGTTCTTATTCTGCCTTACAGTTGTGAATGAATCGATTCAAGCTTCCCACTTTCTTGGCTCAATGTAGCTGGAACTACTGGACAGTAATGATGACTAGGCAGTTAGGATATGAACTTTATTTCTTTATTTCAGTATATGTACACATTACTGTTTTACACAAATGTTTTTTGGCATACATTCAACAGTCAGTCATGGATCTGCAGGTGGTAAAATGACCCAAACTGTTTACTCAAGTAAATGTGAAATTACTAATCTAAATAAATACTCTAGTAAAAAGTGAAAGAAGAATGACTTACAGTATGAAAGTAAAAGTATAAGAAGGATTCACAAAAGAAAAGACTACAAATAAATCACAATTGATAAATGTAGTGATGTGTTTGAAAATGTAGTGAGTATAGAAAGTAGAGATTTTTCTTTTGAAATGTCATAAGTAATAATCAAAGTTATTAGGTGAAAGAAAATCTCAAGTAAAGTAAATATACTTAGAAGCCAGACTTGTTCAAATATGTTATATATATTAAATACATTCATTCATCTTCCAGCACACACAAATTCACACACTCATCCATACCTAGGGAATTTAGAACAGCCTATCCACTTACCAGCATGTTTTCGAAATGTGGGAGAAAACTGGAGAATGCAGAAGAAGCCCATGCAGACACATGGGTGGGGGTTGGGGGCATGTGTAAAACTCCACACAGACAGTAACCATCATGCTGCTGTGTTTTTTACTTCCATCAGCCACTGGGTTTTTACTTAAATCAGCAGTCACATCATCAATAAAGACCAGTGACCCAGTTCCATTGGCAGCCATACATGCCAATGCCATAACACTGCCTCCACATTATTTACAGATAATCTGGTATGCTTTGGATCATTAGCCCTTCTTTTCCTTCTCCATACTCTTCTCTTCCCATCATTCTGGTACAAGTTAATCTTGCATCAGAACTGGTCATGTTTTTTTTTTTTGTTTTTTTTTACTTTTTTAAAAAAATTTCTTTTAGCAAAGTCTAATCCAGCCTTTCTGTTCTTGAGTTTTACCAGTGGTTTGCATCTTGAGGTAAACCATCTGTATTTACATTCATGGAGGTATCTCTTGATTGTTGACTTTGACAATGATGGCCTCCTTCACTTGCGTTGAAACCTCTTTGGACCACATGAACAGCTACCAAATTCAACACTTGGAATCAACTCCAGACCTTTTATCTCCTTAATTTGTCATGAAATAACGAGGAAACAGGCCACACCTGGCCATGAAACTGCTTGTCAATCAATTGTCCAATTACTTTTGAGCCTGTGAAAATGGAGGGACTCCTTAATTACTAAATGGTTAATGCATTATTTTTGTTGAAGCCTTTGAATTAAAGCTGAAAGTCTACACTTCATCTTGATTGCTTCATTTCAAATCGATTGTGGTGGTGTACAGAGGCAAAATTACGAAAACTGTGTCACTGTCCAAATAGTTATGGACCTGACTGTAAATGCATACTTTTTGAACAAATATCCCGTCACAGTCTTAAACATATAGCCCTACCTTACATTCAGACACACCTGACATGTGTAATAACATTTAATCGTAACTACATTTTGGATGTACAGTGAGGATGACAGACACCTGAAATGCATCAAACAAACTGCGACTGTTCATCTTCACCCAGTGCAGATGTAAATATCTTCTGACATCCTGCATTTTTAACTCATAGCTATTGTTTAATGTCAAATGTAGTGTCCTGGAGTACAGGGCTAAAATGAAAATTAAGTCTATTTACTCTGTCCAAATACCTGGAGACTACACTAAAGTTGTATTCTGGTCTGGTCTGAGTTAGAAACCTTATGGTACTGAAGTTCCTACGTGTAAGCACTGTGTCCTGTTTTCATTTGAGACTAAACAAGTAAATGTGCTCTTATTTTCAGACGTTCAGGCATTCCTGTTTGTCATACTAAATGTCTTTCCAGTGAACGTTTCACCTTGCGCGATCCCTATTTCTTTTGTTATTGGTACAACCACAGCATTTGAAAATGTTAATAAACCATCAAATGGTACATTTTTGGCATCTAAAAGTCATCGTCCAATGATGAACAGATTCTTTTAGCACATGCCAATGTACTGGATTCTTTGAGCATAATCCTTTTTAATCTCTCTTTTCCTGTTTTCTGTTCTGGCACATACAGAGGCCGCTTGCATGTTGACGATCACGACTGGAGTGAAAAGGCAGTAGCGTGTTGCTCTTGGCTGCACTTCCAGACATCAGAGCTTAATGTTGGTAATTGTGTTTGTATTACGTAAGCCTGCTTCAAGTGATTCTTCTCACAAATGTTGCTCTGTTCGTTCAGGGGCAGGCTGCCATGGCTGAGGCATAGGGGCTATGGCTCTGATTTTGCCTTTGACCGCAGAGCCATTGGAATGAGGATGATGGGACCAAGGGTTTTGCTCCTGCTACATACCTCTCTTGTATTATCCTTCAAACCATTAAAGCGCTTAATCTCAGAATAGCATGCCTGCGGATTCAAAGGGAAATAGTTATTGCCATTAAAAACAAATCAAAAAGCCGGTGCTGTGATTTGTGTTTGTGTTTCTTGTATACAAAAATTTCATGGAGTTTCATTTTTTTCCACTTCTTGAGAGAAAATAAACATTATTTCATAACTGGGAGGAACAGAATGAACTAAAATATATTAATAATTTGCCGTGCAATTTAAAACGGATCTTTCGGTTGGAGGAATGTTTTTAATTTACAGAAGGGCTAAAGGGTTTGATAAACAGCCTCCATGAATGAAATGCCATCAAGGTTTATATACAAAAATTCCTATAAAAACATCCATAATTCTATCTAGCTTTGTTTGCACTTTGCTTTTCCAGTTACCATGGGAAAGAACATTTTCTCAGAGGAACAGCAGTTATTCCTGTTTAGAATATTCAGTACACAACTGATAATTGAATGCAGACTTTCATAAACAGCAACAGATGCCAGCTGCTTTATCTGTAGTGGTGCCTAACGAATGGCCATCTCTATATCGTAATTTGCTGAGCTTTTTTCCATCAGCATTTCTTGAAGTAGTGTTTTGGCCCAAGTGTGGACAGATGATTCAGGATAACACAATTAAAGAGCAGCTATTCTAGAATCTGAAGTGTCAATCTGCAATGTAGGTGGTATTTAGTGGAGACACTTCACTGATTTCAGGTGCTTCAAGTGTTTCTCATTCAGCCCCCTTGTTAAAGGTGTGTGTGTGTGTGTGTGTGTGTGTGTGTGTGTGTGTGTGTGTGTGTGTATCCTTCCGAGGGCTGTGCTGTCTTACGAGGTCCGATGAGGTTCTCAACCACATGATGGTGGTGTAGAGCTAGACATACAGTTGTGAGTGTGAATGAGCTGTGGAGTTCAATAGCTCCTACTGTGAGCATTCACAGAGCTTTTACTGAGCCATGAGGCTCTCCTTCTTCTGCTGATCTCCTTCTCCCAGGGAAACTACAGCTACTGTCTGGAAGTCTGTGTCCAGAGACAACCTAGAAGGCTTATAAAACCTCATTAAAATGTTCCTTGTGCATTACACCATTAAAATCCAGACCACATTTATGATAAAAAAGTAAAATGTATGCTTTCAAGTCAGTCTAATGTGAAGGAAATGTGGACAAATAGTCAAAAACGATACTGTGTTTTTTTTTGTTTATTTTTAAATATTGTTTTATTAAATACTTTTTAGATACCTTCTTATACAGTCAACTATAGAATTATTGACACCCGTCCAAAGAACAAGGAAAAATAATTCTATCAAATCAATTTTCAAATTTTCCATAATTCAGAATTTCTGCTCAAATATTTGGAGAATCTACTCATTGATACTTTGGGGCTATTTTGCAGCTAGTAGTCCGGGGGGATGTCTTGTGAATGTTGATGATATCATGAAGTCCTCAACCACAAGGATATTTTAGTCCAAAATCTGTCTGCCTCTATCAGGAGGCTAAGTGTGGGCCATAGATGGATCTTTTGCCAGCATAATGACTCCAAACATGCACTCACTGGCCACTTTAATAAGAAGACCTATATACCTGTGCATGTGGCAGCAGTGTAATGCATAAAATCATGCAGATACAGGTCAAGAGATTCATTTAAAATTTACATTACATTTTTCCCCATTCTGATGTTTGTTGTGAACATTAACTGAAGCTCCTGACCTGTATCTGTATGATTTTATGCACTGCTCACCTGCCACATGATTGGATAACTGCATAAATGAGCAAGGGTACAAGTGTTCCTATTAAAGTAGTCAGTGAGTATACATGCAAATCAACACAGAAATGATTGAGGGACAAAAAAAAAAAAAAAAAGAAAAAGTTTTTCAAAGGCCATTTTAGTCTATGGATTTGACCCCTGTTAATTAAAAAATTTTTTGCATGGAAATTAAAAACGGTGTGCATGGAGGAGTGGACCAACATCCCTCTAGTGTTTACAACCTTAGCTAATTTGTCATTACATGAAAAGCCTCAGTGCAGTTATTTCTACTGGCAAGGCTTCACCAAATATAAATTTTGCAGGCGACAATTTTGAAACCAGTGTTTTGCACAAAATTGCATTACTTAAAAAAGCCATTTATATAATATTACTAAAACTATATATTTATATATTGCTGATTTTTATGAAGGGTGCCAATAATTCTGGAGTTTGCTGTATATATTGCATTGTTATGTTGCAAGTTCTACTGGTTTAACGCTTATTGACTGTGTTGTACTCCAACATCTAAATTCTGTTACATCCACCTATAGAGATATCACATTTTCATAATGTATACTTTGCAAGGGAAACCATAGAAGACATAACTCGTAACTAGCCCACATTAGGAAATATTTTCAGTATATGCCATTTATTTTATTTTTATTTTATTACTTGGTCCACCAAATTTGATCTTTGTTAATAAATGACAGAAAATACCAATATTATTTACTTCACCTTATGTCCTGTCTGGCAAGGTGGTTCTGTTTTGACTTCAGGTAGCTTTTCTGGACATTGGCGTGGACAGGATTTATGAAGAGTGACTGTATTTGGAGCCGATCTGTATCAGTGCCTCAGGCCAAATGTTTCCAGCTCAGGAAGGCTGTGGTCTGAAAACACAACACACACCCCTGTGGGGCTTAAGTTGAGCAAAATGAAGCCTTTAGTTCTCCTGGCATGTACATACCCAGGTCTGAAGATCTATGTTGAAGAGTATCGAATTAAAGTGATTCCTAGTTACACTTGACCATTGGAGCATGTCATGTTGCAAAGCTTTACAACCGTACACTTGTGTCTGAGTGAATAACGACCTGTCCTATTAATAGATCCCCAAATAAGTTGCTGTAACAGTCATTACAAACGTAGGATTATAGAGTAACGGCTTGCTTAATGGTAGTGCTCATAGGGCTACATGACTCTATCATAAGCCTTTAATGACAACTGATATCAATCTATATATTAATGAACACTTATGCTAATGAATTTGTATTAAGAAAGTTATGTACATTTACCCTGGTCTTTATGTAAAATGAATTTTTATTTCTAGGTTTCTAAGAACTAAGAGATTTCTAAGATTCTTAAGAATGCCAATAGCAACGTCATGACACCCTTAATTAGTTCTGAATTTAGTTTTGATGTTTGACATATCACACCATCACTATTATTTGACTATTGGAACAAGCCTACATAAATAGTTAGGTAGGATTATTTCTGTTTTCATGAAAGGCTTATGGAGGTACTATGTAGCCCTATGAACATTCCCTGTGAGTAAAGTGTTATTGATTATAGTCTGTTTGGTTCATAAACTGGACACATTTCTGAAAGCATGAATCTTTAAAATGTATCACAAGGAAGACAATATATGAAGATCAAATGACAGCTGTTTGGCTAGAGATGTGAAGCTCATTGAGGATGTTTACCACAAAGGAACATTATATGTTATCCACTGTATTTAAGAATAAACAGATCTATTGAACCATCTTGATTAACTACAGACTTTTCAGTCTTTAATTTGAAAGTCTCAAGTGTATAGTGTGTAGAAACCCAGTGTTGGTTTGTGTTTGTGTTAGTGTTAGTCTGTGACTCACTGTTGGGAATGAATTCTGACAGAAGATTTGCAGGCTGTGATTCCGGCTTTCCCACAGGATGAGCTCAACACTGCAGCTTGCTACAGTTTTATAAATGAATTCTGTATACATTTCCTCTTTGAATACATACATACTAAGAATGGACAATGCAAGCCTGTGTGATCAAATTAGAAGAGGAAGAATTCAAAAACATACTGAGGGCTAGGAAACAGTCTGTGACTGTTTCTGAGCCAGGACTTGCCATCCATAACACAAGCTGAGAGCAGTGACAGCACTAGGACTCAAGGCTTTGACAGGCTGGCCATGCAGCTTAGTAAGGTGATATTTAAGGTGGCATATAAGGCTTGACTGTGGCACTGGCTCTTATGTGCCAGTACAGGATGCAGTAATGTCAGGGAAACTATTCACCACCGTACCCAAGTCTGAATATGCTCCACTAGTGCTGAGATGGACTCCAGGCCTTCCAGCTACTGAAGAATTTCAGTTAAAGCCACAGACATGCTACGAGAACAACCTTGAAAATGTTTTGTTACTTATCCAAGGACCTTCATAACTAATAGTGTATATGGGATAGAATATACTCATTTCAGTATATTATAGTACTGAGTTCAGTAATAAGGAACTGTAGCTCCACAAGCTTTTAATGACCTTAATTTTCCAAATGTGTTAATATTAATTTTGACGTGTACACATCCACTCAAGGATACACCAATTGTACCTTTAGCATGCACCTTTTACTTTGGAAACATGAATATAGTGTAACATAATTTAAGGCACATAATTGGACATTTTGGACTTTAGAATAAATCTTTAAAGGTGCACTGCATGTAAAAAAGCTCTACCCTTGTGAGTATCACCACAGCAGCTACTGTTGCTACCATTTTTCCTGAAAGTGCATGTACATGTATAAGTACATGACTATATGTTTTATATCAATTGAATGGGCTCAGTTTAGCATCCAGTCAAGTTAATTAATGTGTAAAAACACCATCAAGAATCATACCAATTAGTGGCGACCCTCCCATGCTACACAGTGCTGTTAACACTAAAGCTATCCGTGTGCCAGGATAAGCCATTGGACTGTAGTGTGGAACTTGAGGATGAGCCCCCTGGCCCAACCTCAGTAAAATGTTTCAATATGCTGGAATAAGCAAGACTTGTATTAAATGAGGCATTTCCTTTCCCCCCTAGAAGGCATGAACTCCATCTAATTAGAAAAAAAAACATGTTGAGATAAGATAATTTGCTAACTTGCTAACACTGACTGTTATATTTAACTAAGTTAACCTGTTTTCTTTGCTAATGCCAAGTTAGACTAGCATTGATTCTAGTAGTAGTAGTAACACAAATTGGCTATGCAATCAAATTCTAGCTAATGGTAAATACTGGTTATTTACATGATAATTTAATACTGACGAATTCATTAATTAGACTATGTAGTGTTAGTCATGCATATGACCAGCAAACCAACAGAGGGTGAATGATGGTTTCAGGCAAATAGGCGTAGCTGCTTTAAAATGAAAATCATCTTTTAACAGTTTTAGATAAGTACTAAAAGTTACTTTTCACATGAAAATATGAACTTAATATAATCGGTTAAGAACATTTATTTTAAAAAAATCTTTTTAGTACTTTCACTTGAGTACATTTTTGGCTGGAAATTTCCACTTTTAATTGATTACAATTTTGACACATTATCTACACTTTTATCTAAGTATAATTTCTCAGAACTTCTTCCACTCTGGTTGTTTCATTTGCTAATGTTAATTTGTAATTTCTATCAGAAGTTGGAGTTCATAAAAGATGACACTCCTCAGCTGCTGCTGTGAAAGCCACAGGATTAAACTATTATTCATGATATCATTGGGATCTTAAACCAAAAACCCCCATAATTACATGAGATGCCCTAGAGTCACAATTTATTGGCGCCCCCTTGACATGCAAAGTTCTGAGTTTCCCATACGGGCAGGAGTGTGTGGGCCTTTTCACAACAAATTGCACTTACCATTACATTTAGAGAAAATAGCTTCCATTCAGCTTTCGTCAGGGCACCGCCCTTTACGTGCCTGTGCTGACAGCATGCTCAGACTTCAGCAGAGCCATACAAGATGAGTTCTGAGCATTAATCTTTTCCAAATTTTTGGTCATTTTTCAGAGCTCAGAAATCGCAATTCACTAAAGGACCCCAAATTACATGACAGCTACAGCGATAGCAGATAGGGAAAACACGGCGAGTAGAATCAATGTGACTGTAACAATGTAATAGGGAATGTGTGAGAATATGAATCTGGTCACTTAATTCACAATATTGGCATCAGTTGTCCACTATGTCTGAGATATCTGGTAGAACAGGTACAGAACAAAATGTTCACTGAATGCCACACGGCTTCTTAGAAATGAATTGTCCTGTGAGAAGCACAGTAAGTCCCAGATAAAATCTGAATCCAGACTTTGTCTGGTGTCTTTTTTCACTTGATCCTTAAGGATCCAGTGGTTTTGCCTGACAATTCACATTCAGTAAACAATCTTTTGATTTATATCTTTTTATATCTGCAACACATTGATACATTTATGAAAAATACCAGTTACAAGAATATTATAGCTTTCATTTTCCTCAGTATCTGCAGCTTCCCAGTCAAAACAACAGTCTTTCCAGCTCATCCCTTATTCTCCTTTTATGAGCTTCCAGTCATTGAGTCACACTTTGGCCTGCTGTTGGTGACTAGTGGGCCACATCCTCATCGTATAAATGAGGTGTCATGAGTGCAAATCCTGTGCCTAACGATGCACGGCTTTAATTGAGACTTTGGTTTTTGTTAAAGGACAACTTCTTCTTCAGATAGGGAAAACACTGCATTTGTAAGCAGTAATCAAAAATCAAGAATAGATTTACATTCTTTTTGGGTCAGCTGTCGATAAACTTAAATTTGCATGTGGAACCACTTTAAATATTATATCCAATTTTTAACTTAAATTCCGAGCTTTACATTCAGTTATTGATCTTCAAGAATATTATTCAGGCAGTAACTACTAGAAATTCTTTAGTAACTACAGGAAAAAACTAAAAGAAAATGTATGTGATATGAATAGTGTTGCAACCAATACAAATATCAAAACCTAACAGCACTATGAGTGCATATTTAAAGTGTTCTTATAAATATTCATGCAAATAAAGTGTCTTATCCACACACATTAACACACATTCAGTTTTATAGAATGATGGTTACTTCCTGTACTGGGCATGGCTCTGAGAATTTCTTCACTACAGGACTAGAACAAAACTGACCCAAATAAGCTCTTTACATTATATAGCATGTGTTTTCTAAAACCCATGCCTAGTGCATTAAATCATTTGAGTCAGTATCATGTTAGGTTTAATGAGCTGTGAGCATTTCTATGAGCTCCTGTTATTCCAAGTAAGATCAGAGCGTGCTTTTATAGTTCATAACTGCACTTCAAAGTGGAGGGCCCTAAATGATGTGGAAGCGGCTAAAAACAAACACAGTGAAGAACAAACACTACTAAGCCAGGACTGGGAAAGCCTGTGGCACGCTATGTCTTCATGGCCAGATATTTCAATGACATCTTTGTTTCCAAGTCCAGCATGGACCTGAACCCCTGTGGAGTGACACCTATTTGGCTTGGGAGACACAGGATAAGTTGGATATTGCACAACATAAAATAGTGGAAGGGGATCCATAATGTCAGAAATTTCCCAGCATTTCTCAAGCATTGCCAGACAGGAAGTCAGAACCAGTGATTAGTGAGTCAACTTTCACCCGTACTGCCTAGGGCTCTGAGAAATGGACCCCTTTGCCCATCAGATCCAAAATGTGCTTCATACTAACACAAAATGCGGGCATGTCATACACTGTAGTGTAAACTGACACATATTAATCCGCATTTACATGAACTTATCTAAAATTAGGTGAAAACTACTACTGCTATTAACTATTTCTTAACTTGAAAACTTGAAACTAACAGACCCCTGTGCAGACCTGTAAGTGCCCATAGGCACGTGTCAGCCTGTGCATCACTAATAGGAGTAATGGCTAGCAACATCACTAAAAAATGTTTTACTTTGGGCTAGGCAGACATGCAGAAACATTTACATAGGCTGAATCAGATAACTGTGTCTAACCGGCTTTGGCCTGTGTAATATTACCACAGCATCAGTTAATCATCATGCTCTTTCCATCCTGTGGTTAGTTACATAATCAACAATATTTTAATACAACACGAGTCTCTTTCTCATTATAAAGTGAGAAAAGTTCTCAATTTTGTGTGCCATAATCTCTATGGTCCTTATGGGACTGATTAACTTTGCTATTACAGTAAGGCTAACTTGGGTCATGTGGCTTCAAATCAATTTCCAATTAAAATATTTTATTGGTCACACACACAACCATACACAGTGCGACGTGCAGTGAAATGCTTTTTATGACTGTCCATAAAACATAAAACAGACATAAAACAGAATTTACACAAAAACAGAATTTACTTACATAGAAATACAAAAAAAAAAAAATATATATAAAAGATATAAAAAGATGGCAGAAAAAGGATTAACTATATGTTTAATTCAAGTGCAGACATTTGCAGTTGTATATGCAATAAAGTGCTGTACAGTTCAACATTCTTATCCTTGGATATTTGACATTGCTTCTATTCATCAACACTGTAAATTATGGAGCCATTCAGGGCATGAGAGGAATGGAGAGATTCTCCTCATACGGGAGGTAATGAGGGGCCCTGCTTGAGATTTATAGCAAATGTTTGCTGAATCTGATTGCTGATTATTTTCACAAGCTCCCAAGGCTCATATAACCATCAGAAATGTATTTAAAATACACCCTCAGGCACTATAGTTATGGGTTAATGGATTCTGCTGGCAGGGTAATTTGCAGGCTTGTATAATGTCTACACCAACATTCATACGCGTATTATTCAGGACTGTCTGAAAATTCACACAAAGGGGTTTCCCTTTCAGAAAGATTAGTACCCCTTTAGGAAACTATAATCCATAACCATCTAAAGATGATCTTTGCTATTTTCTAAGAATGTAATTATAGCTGTATCCTGTTGAATTATATTTTCCTGGTAAACTAATGCATCTACCCATATAAAAAAAAGTCATATATTGAAAATACATTACTATGCATTCTGTTTACATATAGGAAATATATTGAGAAAATAAAGATCATATGGTTGCAGCTATTTCTGTAAAATTTTAGTATCCACCCTGAACCAGTGGAGCAGACTTTCCAGTGAAAGCTACACAATAAGCTTGAAATAGTAAGCACTGCTCACCTTTCTCAAGGTCAAATTCCACATTCCACCCATAGCAGACCTTCTCCCCCTCCTCACATTGCAATAAACTTACACATACCAGCCCAGAGGTTATGAGGGCCAGGATATTTACACTATGACCCAAAAAATCTGCACCACTATCTTCTGCAGGTGAACTTTTAATCAGAATCACATGAAGACGCTGAAGTTAGAGCACTATGTTTTAATGTGCATATCCAAAGTATTTGTAAGTCACGCTCTGATAAACAAAGTTGGAGATGCCTGTGGCGGGTGTAATACATTAAGTGGGTCACACATTATCAAGCGGATTGTCAGAGCAATATTTTTCAACAGAGCTAACCTTGCAAGATTTAAAAAATCTTTTCTTATTGGAAAATCTCTACCTCTTGATGCCGGATACTTCTGCCATAGATAGGCAGACACTGCTTCGTGCATAAAAATGCTATAAATTAGTAAATAGAGCACACTGGATACATGTAAATGTTAAATGCCAAAGCCAACCTTATTTTCCAAGACTGGAGGTTTTTGTGTTGGCCTCAAACGAGTCACATGAAGTTACTTTCTTGATTTTTTTTTCTGTTTATTTTGCCATTTTGAATTCCTTATGAACATAATTTTTTAAATGTTATAGAATAATTCATCTTAAATAAAGGAATATAATGAAATAAACAAACAAATAAACATGTACTGTATCTGATTTGCACGCAACTACACTCGAAAATCCCTGCAGTGCATGTATGAATTATTTCACTAATTATTGCAATTAGTGAAATTATTAAGAGACATCTAAATTTCCATTACAAACATTTTTCAAATCCACAGTAGTCTTCTATATTATTATTTATTGCTTCACTGAATGTGAGAAGAATTCAAAAGAATTTAAGTATATTTACATTATATTTTCAGATGGCCTTGGGCTTCTTGGGTGGTACATAAACAAAAGCAGATATTTCTCACACCAGACCTCAGCCCTGATTTGGGCTGAGATAAGACTGATGTTGGCACTTTACTGTGGTCTCACTTACACAGTAAGACAGCTACACCACCAGGACCTGCTCAGTTTCATTCCTTACTCCCTTCATCCTGCAAAACCTGCAGCTATCTCCAGATTTGGACACCATTTATAGTATAAAATAAATAAATAAACAAATAAATAAATAAAAAACATTTTGTCCTTCCTATTTGTGTCATGAAATGAACGTTGCCTTTGTCCCACAAGCTTCATACTCTTAGGACAAAGACAACATACTTTTTTGAGTTTTTTGTTGCATCATATGGGATTCCAGTCTTGATGAACATGTCTAGTCTCAATCAGGTGCAATGTGAACCTTTCTTCCAAGTCTTGGCACTTGGTGGAATCAATCTTTTGTTGCTCTGTGGTTTAATCTTAAATTATATCCTAGTAGTCACATAGTGCACTACGTAGATTCTACAATGCCATTAAAACATGCCATGTGTACTGAGAGTCACTAGTAAAGAGGAAGTTGTTTGAGATTCTGTGTAAAAAACATGGTGGAAATCACAGTGCTTTACACAGATTGGAATAAGCGAAGAAATGGTAACTGGTCTAAAACGTTACTCTAGGTACATAAAGAGAAAGAAATATAAAAACTAAAGTCAATGATAAAATTATGACATTGTCTTCTCATTATTTTCTTTGTTTAAAAAAATGACACCTTCCAAGTTTCATGTCATATGAGCAAACGGTGTGTTAATGTTAAGGTTTGTTCAATTTATTATTCTTATAACTTATCCATTTTAACTACATGGATATGAGTTTAAACAATAAAGTCATTAGTAATGACTGAAGTGTTACTGTGTAGTTCTTCAGTAGCTAATGATGATATGGAACAGTATTACGCATGGTAATTCATTGCTAATCTTTATTATTTAAAAAGATTTTTACAATCAAATGTGGAAGTATGTTAATGTAGAATTTGTTACTGAATGCTACACTACAGCCTTGTACGTTTGTAGGTTATTATTGTCCAATTCTGTCTTTAAACCTTGACTGGCTAAATAACACTCCGGCCCTGTGCTCCTTTGAGGAGACCTATAATAACTCATATAAATATTAGACACTGAGGTGCTGGAATAGGTTGAGGTATATAAGGAAGTAGATCTCCTAGAAGTAGAAGGTAAAACTTAGCTATTGGGGATTAATGTTAAAACTGATTTAAAAAAAGTAGGATATGCCATTCCATAATAAAAACAATATTGCTGACAAATTGCTGTTGTTTATGAGGAATAAAACCCTTTAGGACATACAGTAGTAGGAAAATAATCAACTTCAACACCAGTGACACCAACCCATAGTTGATCATTTTCATTTTCCAGCATACACCTGTGTGTCTTTTAATCCTTACATAATACAATAATGGTACACTTATCACTTATTAAGAATATTTCATAAGGGGTCACAGCAGTGTTGTTTCTTAGTGCCATTAATTATTTAGTCTGGCAGCCAAGACACAACAGTGGTAAATGACTGACAGTCCTAATCACATTGTTAGTGGAGTAAATAATTATATTGTGAGACATCAAGAGCCATAAAATACACACAATAGCTGCCTCATTAACAGGGTTCCACATGAGTGCTAGTTTTTAGAAGAAACTCTTGGAATGTGTGAATTCCACTTAGTTGCCAAAGCTATTAATGAGATTGTGAGGGTCTGACAGTTCATGAAATTCCACACAGTCAATTGTGTAGAAAGTTAAGATGCAACATGAAGATCTTCTGGGAAAATGTAAAGATATCTAATATGGTGTTCTTTGGAAAGAACACTGAACATGAAATTCCATTTTGTCAACGGAAATCAGGTGAATCTACCATGTTTTTCTTTACTAAAATCTTCAAATGTGCTCTGACCTACAGATCAAATTCATGAGAGGCAAATAATGTGTTTTGCACTGAAATATGTGATTAGGAACACAGTGTACCTTGGAGCAAACAATCTCCCTTAAACTTGTTCTTCCAGAAGGAACAGACAGTTGGGATGAATTAGCACTGGGATAAAGGTTATGCAGATTCAATCATTGTCCTCTTTTATGTGCAGGACTGAAATGCCATCAGTCCATGCACCCACGCTCTTTCCTCTTCTCTCTCTGAATGCTGTCTAAGAGGGAGCGAGGTTTCATTAATCCAGTACAAAGTTTTCTTGTGGAGTGTTAATGTCCTTGTGCCATTGTTATCATAAGCAAGAAGTGTCTAACTGGCTGTGGGTGGCTGTAGACTTTGGAGCATACATAAGCACAACACGGAAGATATAAGCTGATTTTTATACTGCTTAAACACGATCTTTTTCACTGGTAGGTTTAAAATGTTATATATACATAAATTATATAAACTACAACTATTTATGAAACACAAGGAACCACCACAACTGTTGACTTTCTTTGGATAGAATCATGGAATCAAACTAAAAAAATCTTGCTTGGAGCCAAAGAAAGTTTGGAAGCAAAAGGTAAGGACCAATGATTCCACATGTTGTTTATTACATTCTCTCTTGGCAATCCTGCTCAATTCCCTGTGTAGTGTGCAGAGACAATATGACGTGGAAATGTCCTAAAAAACCAAAATCTCTCTTTAACATTTCTTTCCATGGGTCTGAAAAATTTGGTCAGTAAATCTCAGTCCAACTGGCCCCTCCATGCTCCAGGTCTACTGTTGGAATTATATGCAGTAGTATTATTTTAGCCAGTGTTCGACACTGGGGTTACATCTTGATTTGTTTCTTTAGGAGAAATGTTTCTTGAGTTAAATGCATCTCTGTTATTTTCTGAAATAATGCCGGATATAGTCTTTCACCTCAAACAATGATTTAGGTATGGCGTATTCCAAATGCAGTGGAATTTTCTCCTATCACACGAGTACTGCAAAGAGCGAAGCCATACTGAAGAGTGCTGCTAAAATGACTCTTTAACCCAACACTGAATTCACAACTGCAAACATAAAAACAGTTTAGTGATCATTAGAACTGGCATTCCATCCGGGCTGTATTCTCACCTCGTGCTCAGTGTTCCCAGGATAGGCCCTGGATCCATGAATAAATGAATGAACATCATTATAGTAGTGTGAATGTAAAGTTATGCCATATTTGCACTGGCTCCAAAAACATATCTGTACATTGTTATATATAGTATGCATTAGCTTGGTAGCTTGTGTTCTAGATTAGTAGCTCCAGTTAACTGTATTTCTACAACATTACAATGTATTTCTCTTATTTAGGCCCTTAGTTACAGGATAAAATACAACTATAAATAAATCTTTTATATGAAATTAAACATAAACATATTTATTTGCACCAGAGTAAACCAATGAAGCGCTGGCACAGAAGAGAGTTTTGTGCTTAAGTTTAAAAAATCTCTCTAGTTCACTGGAAACAAGTCATGGGAAACAGGCCATCCTTTTGTCATATTCATTTAGCACACTAGAAAAGCAAGGTGCCTTACTATTTTACCTTCCTTGTTTGTGACACATGCTCTAGTTTACATGTTCAGCTGCAGGCGAAAGTTATGACATGCCAAAACTTTCAAAACGCAACTTAGAACATTCAATTGAGCATGTTCCTGGAAAATAATCCCAGGTAAATTATAGGATTTGCAAGTGTTCTGTTCTTTATCAGTTCCCGACATAATAGAGGTAATAGCTCAAATGCTGGTGAAAATTACATTGTGGTACATAGTGTTTCTAAAAAGCATTTTGTGATCCTGGAATCATGCCCTGTGGATGTCTACACTCTAGAAGGTATCATTTGCTACCCTACAGTGTGTCCCTCTTGAGGAACCACTAAAAAGTATATGTGATGTAATCTTTGTGCTGTCGTTAACTCTAAAACCAAGTATTTGACAAAGAAATCTAATACTCTACTATTTTAATACTGTGCACAAGTTTGAAAGCTGAATAAATTATTTTTAAGGTTTAATGTTTGGGTTCCTTGAATATACAACAAATATTTCAAATTTAATACTATTACTTATTTAAATTTGATAGCTAACATTGGTAAAATACAGAACAAATTTCAAGATTACAGTATACAGAAGTATAGAAGAGGAAGTTGAATGATGGAAAAATATGAAAAAAGGTGGCACATGCTTCCTTGGGTGTCAACCAAATGCTTCAACAACCTTGGAGGAGACAACTAAGACTATACATGCGACATGTGTTGGCCACAGGTATCACATGGCACAACTCTGGACTGCAATTTTTTTTTTTTTAAACTTTGGGTAGTACATTGACCTGAGGAGAAACATCTGGCTTGAGTCCAAGATGGAAAAATGTTCAAATAGAAGAGCCCGATTTAACCCTTTAAAAAAACAAACAAAAAAAACCCTTGATTTAATTTGGGCTGCACGGAAATGCACATGATGGAGAAAAATTCAGACAGGCCAATCAGTCTCTTGATGTATATAAGTGGCTCTCAAATTTGGTTGTATGTTACGTAACCTGTAATTAGCTAGCGGTCTGAGTCAGCAGCAAATCTAACAGGGCCCCAGTGTGCATGATGCTGCTAGAAAGAGGTTTCCTTATTTCTAATAAAAGCCTTTCACTGATATAAAGCTGTTTTTCTCTCAGGCTGACAGCATCTCCCCAATCTTCCCGCTAAACTAAACAGTCGTCCAAAATCTTTACTGAATTGTAAAATGGATTGTGTCTGGAAGCACTCAAGTTTCGAGACATTTTTATACCAAAGCAGCTGAAATGAAAAGAATAGGCAGCATTTATTTCATGATTTTTAGCACACCTTTACTATTGTATTGAAAAGGTCATAGCAACATGGAAACCTCTAAGATAATGACCCCTTGAAAATATAGTAATTGGTACTGTATCTGGTGTAACCAGTTGAGGTGTGGGTTTGATATGTCCTGCTAAAAAATCAAGCAACCAAATTCATTCGCTCATTCATTCATTCATTCACTCACTCATTCATTCATTCATTCATTCATTCATTCAGTCACTCATCTTCAGTAACTGCTTTATCCTGGTCAGGGTCATGGTGGATCCGGAGCCTATCCTGGGAACACTGGGCATGTGGTGGGAAAATTCACCCCAGAGGGGATGTCAGTCCATCGCGGGGTACAAACACATTCACACCTAAGGGTAATTTATCATAACCAAAAAAGGGATTTCAGAGGCCCAGAGAAGAATTCAAGGCATGAGCATTGACAATAGGTGGCTTGCAATCACTGAAGAATTGTGTCAGTGTGTGTATCTGATCTTAAAACTGCTGGGTCAGGTGATGTGCGTATAAGCCAAAACACACGAGTAAATTAGCAATAGAATGGCTCAGATAAAAGAAATTGTGTGTTTATAGAATTATCGTGTTAGCTGCTGTTATTCCCAATAAAACAGCTTCCACTACTAATTATAAGAGGTACTCTTTTCATCATTAGATTTGATTTAAAGAATAATATTTGCCAGAATAATAGCTGTTATTTAACAAAACTGTATTTATTGGAATGTTATTGGATGAGATTGTATTTTCTGAGCCATCCATGCAGAAATCCAGTTAATTCAATGGGTTCATTCTTTTTCCTCTCACCATGTAGAAGCTGAATGGATAAGTAAATGGAATGTGCAGTATGTGTGACAAAAATATTTGTTCAGTTCCTTTTTTGGACCTCACACTTAGATGTAGAATTTCCTTTGCCTCATGTCTTGCATGCAAAAAACAAGTTTTTTAATATTGCTTAAAATGGCAGAATGTTGAAGATTTGCTTTACTGTCCTAGATATTATACTTGCATACTACCTGGGTCGGGCTGGCATCTTGTACAATTTAACAATTCTGTATTTATAAAGATGTGAATAAATTTTCTTGTACTGTTTTTTTTTTTTTTTATGATTTAATAAGGCACCACAGCACCTACATAAGCTCTTCATGGCAACTGAATAACCTACATAAGCATTTATATTATGTAGGTTTATTCTGAAAGGCATCAGTTGTCATAAAGGATTATTATAAAGGGCATCACCTGTGATAAAAACTGTGTTTGTTCATTTTGATTCATTTTGATTTGGAATTTTGATTTGGAATAAGCCATTATAATGTTTATGCAGGCTTATGTCGGTTGTTATAAAGGCCTATGGAGGTGTCATCTGGCCCTGTAAACACTGCCTTGAAGTAAAGTGTTATGATTTTAGAATAGGTCTTTATAAATGTTTCTGTAAGGTTATGTTGGTTGGTTGGAGCTTATGTAGGTGTCATATAGCCTTATGAACACCACCCTAAAGTAATATATTATTGCCAATTCTAATGTAAAGCCCTGTAATTCTTTCATTTTGATAATTCAATGTGGAACGATTCAAATATTGTGCACATAGGATGTCAGGCTATAATGTGAGAGACTGCTATGATAAAGTTATTTATGACCAATACAAGTTTATATACTATCCTGTTATTAGCCATTACCCAAATTCAACAGTTCTCATGGGTCTCTGTTCAATTCTGGACCCCTTGAATCTTCCAGGAAGTGCACCCTCTTGTGGAATCCTTGTTTTTAAAGTAAAAAATCAACAGGTCTCTAAAGAGGATCTAGTCCTTCATAGCTATCTGAAGTAGTAAAAGTAAACAGGTAAAGAGGAAGAATAAGGTAACTCAGTCATATAGGCCTGCAGACACAGACAGCCATTCAAACGGCTTTAAGCAGAAATCAAACCTATTTCGACTGAGAAGCCACATTTAAGTCCAGTGAGCAGCAGCTGCTCTAAAAACAAGAGTTGTAAATAGACCTAGGTGATTCTTGGCAGCGTCTGACTGAGAGAACCTGGGACCTAAAGGCATAAATGGCCAGTAAGAAACATACTTCCCCTTAACAGGCCATCCAGAAAGCATAACAGAACACCATGGAGGGCACACCTGCAATGAAAAGGCCTGGCACAGAACCAGAGTGTAAACAAGGCCGATATGAGACACCACTGACCTAGCTGCTAACACAGAAGTGTCTCACATAAGCTGCAGACTGGCATAACTTCAGGCAGTAGTTGGCACAGCAGGAAAAGGAAGAGAAGGGTTTGCTTCATGTGATCATACATATCACAAATGCCAAAAACCTGTACTAAATATACTGCTTCCACTACAGAATGATGTTTTGAGAAGCCATAGGTGGAACATTCTTTACACATAGTTGAAAGCAGTGTCCGCATTCAGTATGTTGCTAGGCGTTGCAGACTACATGCCATATGAAACTCCACATATGTGTAAAAATGTGAACGCCATAGACAGTGGCAAGACGCCCAGTTCTACCAGATAAAGTGCTCCATTAACACCTCTTTCAGCTGCAGTCAGAAAATCCCAGAGCTTCAACAGAGGCATTTTATGACTCAGATACTATGGACCTCGATAGAGAAAAAATTGAGAAAAAAAAAAAAGCTTAGTGTTTAATTGATTCCATTAATTGTGCTCTGTGAGGCCAACTGCATGAGAAGCAACATACTGAGTGAGCATGTTAGCTACTGTTTTGACAAGATCTTGGCATCGATTCCTTGTGACTGATCATTCTTACTGGATGTGTGATTCAACACGTGAAACTGTGCCCTGTTCCTCCTTGCCCTAACAGTTACCTCCGCAGACAATACCTATTCAAAGGCAGTGAGCATGGCTCAAACGAGTGACTGTGCATCAGTGCCAACATAAATATGATCTCCATGCCCTCAGAGCAACTGCAATGCACTCACTACTAATAGCATACAAACACATCTATGTGTGTCCAGAAAAAGGGGAAGAATGTGATAGAAAACATATTTTATGCAAGGAGGGAGAGAGCTGTAACCAAAGGACTAAATGACAAGTAGAAGAAAAAGTTTCAACATTTCCAGGTAGGAATTAATACATTTTATGTAGTTAGTTAGAATTTAGTTATCATACACCAAAGCTGGAGAAACTAAAGGTATGCATCTGTAGAAATGTGCAACCTGATTTACTACAATGGTTTCTTTCAAATGAGCAAAATAGCCTTAATAAATGTAACGTTTTTCTATCTAAAGGTGAAAAATACAGGGCAAAACAAATACATTAAATTAACATTCAGAGTACTATTTGTCAGTCCAACTACATATCAAAAACCACACAAAAGACCTGAAACTAGCCCAAAAATATTCGGGCATTGGAAAAAGGAGACATTTTTCTATTTTCTACTCTCATGGGGTAACAAGTATTTCACAAGTGTTTCTGTTATACAGACATTCCATAATACCCTTTTCTCTCACCCAACCTTTGCAATATATTTATCTTACAACAGAAATCGTTTTGTATATCATAGACAAACTGTCTCCACTTACATTCTGTCTTTTTGCAGAAATGCATTAGATTTAATTCCAATTATTCGCTATATAAAAATATAAAAAGATCTTGATGAACTTGGGAGTATTTTTAAACTAGTCTCATCTGGCAACCCTTTCCTGTCCTCTACTCCTCCCCTTGACCATGGACCAGCATGGTTTCTTCCCCACTGAGCCACTATTGAGCACACTGCCCCATGATTGCACAACATCTAGAAAAGTAAGCAAATTAATGGAACATCGTCATATCATATGTCAAAAAGCAACATTGGTTTTTCAAAGAAGTTGACTTAAAAGAGGTAATCAGAATTTCGATGGAATTTAAAATGCATGGAGTTTTGAATGTGTTTTGGATGACTCTGTGAAGAGTAATATATGTTAAACAGCTGATATGGATAAGCCATTTAACAAATATCGAGCCAACACCGCTATCAAGAACAAACAGATAGCACACATGAAATTTGATTCAAAGCTGTTGACTGTGTTAAATGATTTTGTTTATTGACCACATTTAGTATATAAGTGAAACACCATGTCCTTTTTGAATAGCTGATCACGAGATAAGTAGGAGATTATTATTTCAGGCCATATTTTTCTTCAAAAGGAAATATGAACTGCTTATAATATAATAAATATTTGTTAATGTAAGTCAAAAGATGATTGTTTTATAAGCCATAGCATGACTCAAAAGCTCAAAGTGGACCCACACCTGAATGTAAAGCGCTGAGCTGCTGGAAGCATCATTTCTACAGACATTTCTGGTACATAATAATGGTATGGTGGTAGCCAGGGGGGGTGTATGGATGGTTATAATATATCTCCTCCAGTCACTTCTGCAACTAAGACTTATAACTGGTATTAAAAGATTTCTGACATGTCAAGTCTGGGGCTGCAGTTGTCTTAGGACTCTAGCTGGTTTATATACTCAGTAACAGCAAATAGCTTTTTAGGAACCCAGAAATCTCTCCGCTTCTGACAGTTTAATGACACAGCCATATTTCTGAGCACAGAATTAGAGCTTCTGGGAATGTGACAACATGTAGGGAGAGGAGAGGCCTGGTGTTAGGCAATCCCATGCACAGACTACATTCTAAAGGGCCAGAGGAATAAATCTGTCTGCTACAGGTTTGTCCTTGTTGAAGATGAGCCGCCTCAAACATGATCAGTCTTTATTATGTCACTAGGGGACATTCTTGGCATGGCTGAAAAGACCAGACCGCTGCGTTGTACTTCTCTAGTGCCTTTGCTTTGAAGCACTTTGAAGATAGCTTGAAAAACTAAACATTCCTCTCTCTCCTTACTGATCTCAGCTACATCATTAAGGACCTTTCTTTTCTATGTATTAAAATGCATTTTGCAACTTTTGTAGATTTTTGGACAGCAAGATAAGGCATTTGCATTCTCACTGGACCATTTGCGTCGACAGTTGCACCGCTAACACTCAGGGATAACCGAACTTTGGCAAATTCCCAGTGTTGTACTAAGAAATAAGACTTGGCTGCAAACCTCATCTGTATGTTACAGTTTGGTAAATCTGTAGGACCCGATAACTCCAAAACACTGAAACTGTGTTTACTTGCATGTACTTTACAAGCACACACTTTACAAAATGCATGTATGTATATGAGACTCCGTAATTATAATTCTTAAGCTTCTTTAACTCTTCAAACCCTAAACACATACATGGTTTGTGAGGAGGTCAAGCTGGTATGGCACATCCAAAAATCATAATCTGTAAGTTCACACTGGGGACATAAACAAGGATAATCCATAATCAATGTCAAAACAAGAATCAAAAACCAGAACCAATGGCGAAACAAGAAATTGTTGAGTTACCAATTTATAGAGTTAATGGTAGAATGTTTGTTCACATAGTTTTTCTGCTTTTGTTTTGTGCTAATGACACATAAAAACAGCACAAGAGTCACCACTGACCCTATAAATAAATAATGATTAATTATTTATTAACTATTAATAATAAATTGGACAAGTATTTTATTATTTGCACTACACTGTCTTTTATTACACACGATATTAAGATTTAGTGTGCAGTTGAGTAATTGTGAAATAATAAAATAACAATAATAATATAATCATATTATGTTAGTTATATCAAGTTATGATAATAGAATTTGATAAACGTCAATCTGATCATATAATATGGTGTGGCTGGCTCTGTTCTGTCTGAATATCAGTTGCTGTACTTCAGTAGGTTATGCTGTAGTTGATGTTTTAACATTTTGATTTGATGTACCCATTTTGAGCACCTGCCCTACTAAGGGGCTGCACAGCCCCACTCTACCAAATGTGTCAACAGTTTCAAATTTTTGGTAGACCTCATAGTAGCCATCAACATCATACCCCACGCTTACATTACAAATACATTTCTAAGCATTGAGGGAGTCCACATCTCAGGCTGCATATTATTTAGTAACAGCTACCCAATACAAAGGGCATAAAAAGCCAACAGTGTCCTTTTTACATTATTGTTAGATGTTTCCCTGACCTTAAACCTTGTCCAGTAAACAATCCCCAGATATGTTGTAGTTAATTTTGTGCTTGTACAATCATCCAGTCTTCATAGTTCTGAAGGCAGAACTTGACTTGGACAAAAAACCAACCAAACAAACAAACAAAAAAAAACCCTGTAAACTTCATTTCTTCAAATTGTTTTACTACATTTATTATTAATTGCTATTACCAATGCTGTTGGTCTATTATAGTTGATTACGAATTATTATTATAGAGAGTTTATGATGAATAGGTAAATGTAGACCTGCCACATACCCACCATGCAAAAGTAAAAAGTCACTGAATTTTTTTAAAATATTTGGTTTAATGATTCTTGAGATTCATTACTGATGGGGATTACTTCATTCACACAGTGAGGCATTTGCTCACAGACAGTATGGACTTTCAGAGCACCGTTTTGCCACCTTCTTTACCTTCTTTCCTGTGGCAGAGCATACTGATAGACATGTTTGTGCAACTGGCTGACTGCACTGTTAACACTAGGTATACAGAAGGTCGGCAAAAAAAAAAAAAAAAACAGGCCAGTGGAAGGGAGGAACCTGGCTGCAAGCATCAGCTCCTTGCATGCCTTCAGCTGCTTACTATCACAAAGATACCTTTATACAGTTAGTGAGCCAGTGAGTTCTGGGGAATTGAGGAATGTAGACATGCCACCGACACACCATGTGAAAGTCAAAGGAAGAAACGGGAAGAAACCTCAGTGTGAATAAACAGGCCTTGGACTGTATGTGTGAAAGAGTTGCATTAAAAACTCTTGATCAAACTGTCCACCCATTTGGTGAAGGCTTTTCCAAATATTGCATGAATGACTAATATACAAACCTGAAAATTCATAAAAATGTACTGTGCTGAAGCCACTAGTAGTGAATAATCAAAAAGCAATTCATACCCTGAGTGCTATTTTATAGATTAAATGAATTTGTATGTCTATAATAAATAATAATTTCAGTAAAACCAGATTTTACAAATAGTTTTAGCATATTGGGAAACCAATATTCATCTGAAAAGAACTCTGCCAGAGGAGTTGGCACATGGGTAAAAGTAAACTATTGTAACCAGACTAAGGCACATAAAGATTAATGAAGAAAAGATTTTTCCAGTAAAATATTTTCATCTCATGATACATCATAGTGTACACAGCACATTGGGAATGGCATTCTGTTTTCTTAACATTTCAATAATAATAACCTCAGTCAAACCTGCGACAGACCTAAATGCTTTTGTGGATTGAAAAAATCATGACATGTGATCACATTATGCCAACTCTTTCTCTAGAGGTTGAAAGAGTTGACATGGAGATTGTCAGAAGGCCATTTTATCCTTAGAGCTTTATTCAGAAGCTTTTTATCAGTGAGCCACAGCTGCGTCAGTTTCCTAACGAAAGGCATAAGCATTACGACAGTCATGCAAATAGGATCCTTGTGCTTTGACAACTATTTTATCTTATAAACTTTCCACTTGTACAGACCATAAAAAGACCATGATTATGTGATTATGCAATGAAGACAGGAAATACATTTATTTTAACACTTTTTCTCTGAATAGTTTGCTGCTCATTTTGATAAAAATATATCTTTATATGTGTTCCATCCAGTTTACTGCAAATGTCAGAAAACCTGACGCTTCCAGGAATCATCAAATTATTGATGTGATTCATGCTGCTTCCTTAAAACTCAACTTTTTTTTTTATGGCGTTTGGGTAAACAGCTTGAGTTGCTTGAGTTGTGCTGATGAAATCACCCCATCTTCCCCAGATCCTGACATTATGGGTTTCATAGTTACCATATTTTGGTGCCAGGATGGAATTCTATATTTATATGGGCAGTTGTTTTGTTGTGGAAACATATGGAAGGGTTCAAACTTGGGCAACAGCACAAACACTGGCACTGTGTCTGTGGAAATGCAGCTGATATTTTCGTCTGAGTTCCTGTGTACCCTAGTACACTAAAGTAAACTAAGTTTCCAAAATGCAACGGAAAGGTAATATCACCAACATTTTCAATTTTGAATAAAGGTTTAAAGTAGTGCATCCCATAATTTATGTTTTTTTGGGGGTGCACCCTAAAATCTTCTTCTTTTAAGCACATATCTCATGGTGTGTCATCTTGACTGGTGGTAAAACATACCCAGTGGGCCAAAGTATTGTGAGGGAGTGAAGACTTCCATAGCTCCTTGTACTTTCTAAGAACTAATAATGTTTAACGGTTCACAAAGAAAAAAAGCCCACCAGGGGTGGTAAAGTCATGTAAAACAAAGATCAGACCAGAACTGTCTGTGCTTTCAGTAAAAGGTGACACATTCAGCTAAGATAAAGTTGTGTGTGGAGAAGTACTTTAAGCATATGATTTTTAGATGGCAGTTCAATATTAAACAGGTCTGGAGTGAAATTTGTTTTGTAGAAAAATCAATGACTTTGTTCTAAACTCAGTATTTTCCTCAATGCCATTCTTCTTGTACCTCTTGGAACCACAGTCATTGCTATATATGCACTTGTAATCCAATGGACAATGTTAGATACTACTTACAGCATATTCCTACAAATTTCCGGCATGACCAGTAGAGCTACCCTTAGCTTTAACAATAGTGAAACATCTGAATCATTTTAATTTCATATTGTCTTAAGATGTTACTAACAGTTGCAGGCAAATTACGTGAACGAGCTACTGCCCTTAGGATTGTATTCATTCATTCTGCTCGCATGTTCTGGATAATATCACTAAATAGGCTCCAGCCTTTCCTTTAAGCTGAGAAAGGGGGGATTTAGTGAATCATATAAACACCCAGGTGTGACCTTGGAGTTAGTGCTTAACGCACCTACTCGGATTTCACTGAACTCTGTCTCATAGTGAAACTGCACTGGATCCAGATGTGAAATTGTTAAGAAGTTGGAGGCTAAAATTTGCTTTTATTTTATTTTTTTTTTGAAGCCCATACTAACGTTTAAATGGAAAATGTATTACACTGTAGCGTAGCTATAGTTATTTTCTTTTTTTAATTAAAGAATGAATTTACATTCTACAGTAGAGCTATAGACACTTTATTTATTTATTTTTTTTTTTTAAAGACTTAATTAGATAAGCTGTTGTTTTAGAGTTCCCAAGGTGGCATACAGTGTGATGCAGTATTTGCAAAAATATCATTGTCACACAGCCATCTTACACTTTCTTATTCTCAGCTCATACACATCTCAGACCACATGTACACCATATGGAGCTATCAACCTGGCAGCCTGTGACTATGGTTGGAGATAAAGGGGGTTATCTTCCTCTCATCTCTTCTAAACTCTTCTGCTTCTGTAAGTATTTTTTTATACTAGCGCCTTTTATTTTATACAGGTGCTACGGAACTCCGTGGTGCCCATTTAGAGTTTAGAGTTGGCTTTCCCTCATTACAATTGCTAGCCTTATTAGCTATCACTCACAGAGATACTTACTTTAAATGGCCCTGTGCTGTTCCCAGCTCACCCAACTCCTGTCCCCTACTGTTTCTTCCCCTCAGGATTGTCTCCACAGAGTAGTCCACATATCCCTCCATCTAGCTGACTAGCAGGCCTGTGGCCTGTGTCATTCCACATGCTGTTAATTACTGAGTCTGCTAAGTTAGCTGGTTCTGCATCCTGATGACATCTAGGCAACTAGGGCCTATCCTGCTTTGAGTGTTCTTTTCCTTGCCATATCATGTGCTGTTTATTTCAGAGTCTGCTAAGTTAGCTATTTCCACATTCTCTGCTGTCTAACAGGCATATGGATAACTGGCACTAGCATGTTTATGGTTTCCCTCACCATACCATGTGATGTAATTACTGAGTTAGTCGTTTCCACATCCGTGCCATCCAACTGACTATGGAGGGCATGCTGCTAGCATGATTGAGAGGATTTCCTTTGCTACACCATGCACTTTTTGGCCCTGAGTTTACTAGGCTAGCTGGATTTCTGCTAAAATGGAGGTCTGGGGCTGAAGCCGGTTTTCCCTCCACACAACAGACCTCCTTATAGCCCAATGACTAGTCATCCTCCTTGCTCCTCCTATGTCCAGATGTGTAATCCAAATATTCATATGTACAATCTTAAAAAAAACAAAAAACAAAAACAAACCAGTAGGGGTGCAGTAGGGCAAGGGTGTGTTAGTTTAATACTCATATACAAAGGTACCATTTGGTGGGTAAAGGGATGGGCCAGGAACACCCACTGAAGGTATGAGACAGTGGACATGCATGTAAACATTTCCAAAAGCTCTTCAGATGAAATCACAAAAAGGCACATTTTCTTCTCCACCCAAATCAGTGAGGTAATTATATGGAGCACTGATGGTCACTGTAGATGGTGTTTTATTTTCTTCTGTACAGTACACTCATTAAATATTCAAATGAGGGTGACATAGGAATGTGAAAAAGATAGCTAACGAGAAGTATCTAAACAAACCAAAATGAATAAATAGTTCTTCAAAAGATGAAGCAAAGGATCTTAAAGAGAGACAAGGTCAAAGGTATAATTCTGGGCATGAGCCAATGACTGCTAGCCACATGGCAAAGAGCCAGTCTGCAGAAAGCTCAGTTCACAGCATGAACAGACAACTGAGTGTTACAGTAGAAAACAGAGGCCCCAATTTTATGAAAGGCGCTTCATAAAATTGGTAAATGTAGAAGCCCACTAGATTTTCTCAATTGCTTATTTTTTCATTGGCCAACTTAATGATGAAGGGGAGGGTGCTAGGGAGGGAACTCTCACAGACACTTCTTTATATCTCCTACACTGATGAGCACCTGTGTAGACAGAAATTGTGTGTCAGTGAAAATACAGCGCTAAGAGCTACAGCACCAAGCTGCAGAGTGCCTGGTTTGGGAAAATGACTTCACATAGGAAACTTTGTACTCAGCCAATCACTTCAGGATACAAAACAGATGGGTTATGAAGGAAATAATCATTGTATATGATATAAGGATATGATTTAAAACACAGTAATGTGAAAACACATTACATCCCCCTGGCAAATCTTTTCCATTAACATATTTTATCATTTAATCCCAGCATGGAACCTGGATTACAAATGGGACAAGTTTCCATTTTTCATTCCAGCTGTCAGCAGCACATTAAGAGTTCTTCTGAGAACTCAAATCCACAAATCTACAGTTGCATAATATCATTAGCCAATTACAAGGGCAATGTGACAACCACAATAATCCCAAAGATGTTTTCATTCTTTCATCTTTTTTTTTTTCTTTTTTGGTTTTTGCCTAAAAACATTATTCCAGAAAACCTGGCTGACACAGCAGGCAATTATACAAAAGAAAATGAAATATTTCTCTACTCAGAAAACACTTTTCCATCTCAGATGGCAAATTTTGCATTACTGTGCATGTGGTGCCTATTGTGGATTGCATGACTCTCCAAAATCTTCTTAGACCACTTAAAAAAGCTCTGGCATCCTTTCTCACAGCCAAGTGTACAGATGAATGGAGATCTCCCATCTACTGAAGCCAAAAATAGAGTAAGAAAATACTTCAGCATGCCACAGCTGGGAACATGAAAAAGAGTAATCTTAAAATCTCACCTCAGGCATCAGGGTCTCTGGGAAATAAATAATGTGCAAAGTCAACATGGTTGATGCCTTTAGAAACAAAATTGGAAGCTTGAAAGAGCAAAAAACCCCTTAGTCCAGAAAAAAGCTGGCACCTATTTATGGTTTTAGGGACAGTTAATGTATCTGAACAGATAAACTCACTGATGGCTTTGATCCTGGGATTCTTTGTCTTTGTCTCACTCATTGTCCACAGAGTTAAAAATGAAGAGCACTTCGTGTTCCCGTTGCTTTCTGGCTCCCTTCCAATCAGCATGCACAAACTTGGCTATGGGTTTTTATTCAAAATCTTGGCTAAAAAACATATGGTTCTGATCAAGTATATACTTTAACATTGTAAATCTGTGAATGATGTACTTTAGCTGCTGCAGGACCTCACACCTTTTAAAAGCTACTGTTAGAATCAAAGAAATGATATTAGAGTATATGTAACCCCATCTGACTTTCCCTGGCAGCTTAAATCCATTTCTGCATATTGATGAGGAACCTGGCAAGTCTTAGGGTTGGAGCATAAACACCAAGATTGCATCTATGCTGTGGGTCCTGCACTGAAAAAGCAGTCCTGTATTATGCTGGCAGTATATAAGTCCATCAGTTTATCACCCCCATAACAGATCAGTGGACAGGTCCAGACCTATATTCCTCTTATAACTACATACAGTATGTTTTCTTTTAGCTTCTTTTCTTTGAATGAATGTAAAAAAAAATAAAAAATAGGGGAATGTATAGTCAATCCGTTTAATTAAGTTTAAAGTTAGTTCATATCCAAACAGTGCTTATATTACTTTGCTGTGTGCTTATTGGTGAGGTGCTAAAAAAGTCATCTTGAAAATCTGACTACAGTTGCATGGGCTGGAAAAAAAAACCCCACAAAACATATTGGATCTCAAAAAGCTTTCAGGATGTTTTTTTAAAAGCGACAGCTTATATCTACTTAGATCTATCCTGGTAATTACAATTAAGGTGATTAAATTCCTGTCATTACTGAAAGTTGATCACATACAGTCAGTTATGGCAGGTATGGAAGATCTACATCCTAGATCAAGGCTCTTAAGTGTAATTAGATACGCTTCCAAGGATCTGCTTTCATTGTAAATAATGGTAGGGAGCCACCTAAAACTGGAAGAAGTTGGCAGAACAGCAGGCACTGCTTATCAAAATTCATATGATTTTGAACAAATGAGGATGACGTGGTTGAAAAGGTATGGAGGAAACCCCAGTGTCCCCGTTGTATCTTTTTATACGACCTAAGCTGTGGCATAAGTAAAGACCATGTTGGTTCCTGCACCTGCCACAGGATCAAAGTAGATAATGGGTATTAAAATGCAGTATCATATGATACTGTTGTAGTTCTTTCAAAGATTTGTTAAAGAAAGGGTTTGAGATGGTAAAGCAATTTTCAATGTAGACAGACCTGTTAAGAAAAAAAAGAGAGCAATGTTCCTTCACACAAGCAAGATTTTTTAAGCTTCTGGCTATCATTAATATAATTGGACAAGCATGACATACTACAAGATGGAACCAGAAATTTCTTTTCAAAGCTTTTCAAATCTACCCTCACTGCCCATGGAATGGTTAATGTAGGCCTGTAGGCAATGCATTTCATGGCACATTTTGGGGGCTACCCAATAGTGGGTAGTGGGTATTCCTCAGAAATTAAGTTTTTCTAAGAAATCCATGTGATGGTGGTAGTACCTATACCTGGGAAACAGACACTTCCTTCTTGGGCTTTGAAATGTTTTTCCAAAAATGTAATTATCCCTCACCCCTACCCCTCTCCCCCCATGGAAAGGACAGCATAATATACCACATTATGTGTAGAAACATGGGGGGAAAATCTCACATGACAGGAAAGTGCAGAAAAACACTGCAACTGCAAGTGCAGTAGGTGTGCATGAGGAGTCTTTGAAGAGCTGTTTACAGGGCCTCCCCAGGCCTTTAATAAATGTTCCAGGGAATTTAGATAGACCACTAGTGGAAACACGTAAGGGCAAAGATTTTTCATTCATTCATTTTTGTTCCACTTTTCCTGGTAGGGGTCATGCTGGTGACAGGCTGAAAGGTTCTGCCCAGACTAGCCTCAGCCACAGATTCCTACTCCTACTGGAGGATTCACAGATGTTCCCAAGCCATCTGTGAGATATGATCTCTCTGGTAGGTCCTGGGACTGCATCAGGGTCTCCATCCTATAGGACTTACCTGACACAGCTCCAATGGGAGTCGACCAGAGCACATCAGCTCTACTTTGTGACTGTCTAAGATTGTAGAATTCCTTAACCTATCATGGATCTATCAAGTCCAGCAGCCTTGTAGTGGGACCTCATTTCCACCACCTATTCTCACACACTTATTCTTTGTGTCACATCTTGTGACCATAGTTGAGGATATGGATGCAGATTGACCAGGAAAAAGAGAGCTTCATCTGCAAACTGAGGTCCTGTTTCACCACCATAGATTGGTACTCTAGCACAGCTGGCCCGATCCATCACTCTCACACTCTCTTCTTCCATCACTCAGGAATGAGATCTCAAGGTACTTAAACTGTATCCCCATACTGGATACCTTCCAACCTTGGCTGCATCTTAATATCCTGTCCATTAAAACCACAAACAGGAGTGGAGACAAGACACACCTTTGACGAGTCAGACACCCACCTTAAACGGTTTCAACTTAACACCACGAAGGCAGACACAACTCTCACTGAGCTCATACAGAGATCGGACCTCACGAAGTACCAACCTACATACCCGGTACTCCTGCGGTACTTCCCACAACAAATGTCGACGCATGCAATCATCAGCCTTCTAAAAATCCATAAAACACATGCAAATTGGAATGAACTGTAAGGAAGAACCACATTGTAGCCTTCATGTAGAAAATCCCTGCTCAAGAGCACACTGACCTGAGACCACCATTGATGGATTGAGAAGAATGCTGTTACCTTCCTGCCTTTGAAGTGTACTACCCATACAAGCCAGGCCAAGCCAGACATCGGTGCTCAGAATCCTGTCATTTCTTTGAATGATGTCTTTGATTGTTGACAGGTCCAGACTTGTATAGTAACTTGTTAGGAGTCTTGATGTGCTTCAGATGTAAGCAAGTGTCCCTCACTGCAGATTCATTTTAAGAATTTCCATCTGATTCCATAAAAGCCATTGCAGTCATTGCAGGTGACAGATTCCATTGTAGCATGTCATATTGACTTCATCATGGGGAAAGTCAAGATTGGTCATTTAACAATCCACACAGTGCATAGGCTTGACTTAGGTGCTACAGTCCTGGCTGTAGAAGTCAAAGAGCTGATTGTGAGTAAGCCTGACACAAAGTTGGATGTGCTGGAATTCTACACTGACAGCAAAGTGGTGTTAGGATACAAGAGGCAGGATAATCAGCCCAACATAACAAAGGGTATGCGTATGTAGCTCAGAGGCAGTCAAGTGAAAAGAAAGCAGTGGCCTATGGCTCTTGTCACCAAAACCTTCCCCAATTCTGACGGCAAAGTTAGGAAGCTTGAGTTGAAAGATTGGGTCGAGTGTCATGTTACATTCAATCATTAGTCATTTTAGCACCCTCACGTGAAAATGTCAAGAATTGCAGGGTATTATTACAAATTACTTATTTATAATTTTCTATTACATTTTCTGTTTTCCACAGGACTAACTGAAATTTTCATAGTTTCTTTATTATGGTAAAATATGACTTCCCTCAGTGCAATTATTTGGCCTTGAGCAGACAGATGTAACTCTCAGACCAGACAAATTCCATTAAGATTGTGCTGACTAATGAGGTTTCAACAAGTCACATTTACACTTTGACTGGGGACAGTATCACAGATGCTATAATAAATCAAAATAATTTACCGCAATCCTAATTCAACACACATCTTATCTGCCTACTGAAATGAGTCAGTGACTTACTTAATGACTGAAGTTCGTACAGAATTCAGAAGACCACAGAAAAAGGGAAGCCATCTTAGTTTTAGTGAAGCTTAGAGCAATGTGCTGTTTTTTTGTGCAGAAGTGGCACAATAGGCTTCCAGCATCTCTAGCTGAGGTTTTGGTCCTTCTACAAACCCAATCTATAAATATGCTAAAGTAATTGACAGGTACTATGAGAATGAACATTTTGCAAAGAGGAACAAACTGCAGCAGAAATGAAATGGGATTAGAAAACTTTACTTCCTCTCGTGGAATCAGTTTGTCCATCAAGTAATGATGATTATCATCTACTGTATGTTGTACACTGTTATCTAATATACATAAAACAAAAAAAGCAAATTAATTTCCGGGAACCTATTAACCTCCATGTGTGTCATGCGTCCTATATAGGTAAAGATCTGATAACATGTTGAAAAACAACTCACAGAGACTTGATAATCAGAACACCTTTCTCATATATTCACATTACTACATACACATCCATCTCCATAGAACTTATATGATAGAGTAACTAAGAGAAAAGGGTGTAGAAAAACATGAATACTAATATTGAGGATATAAAGCTTAAGAGTAGTCATATTTGTGATAAAGTACCATGACTTCTATCTACAAACAGCCTAATTCTTTGATCACATTAGGGTTTATTAAAGATAATGTAAAATGCGTGGAGAAAGGCAACAATTAGATGGCATCCAACCAACAATACTGTTGCATACAAACAGCCCATAGTTCATTAGAGGCTCGATGGCTGATTAATGCAAGTATTCTGGATTTCAGTTCAGGAAAAAAGAGGAAGGGAGGAGCAGGACCCTACATTTCAAATTGATGGGAGTTTTTTTGAGAGGAACAAGTACATTCACATAAACACACACACACACATACATGCACCTACTCCAGTTGTACCTTTTCTGTGCTATTTTCCGGGTACGTAAAAAACAGAAAATAGCGTCAATGCTAATTAAAATATTTTAGCGTAGAGGAAATTTCCTCCATTAAGCCCCTGCCCTGTTTGACATATATGCTGAGCTTCAAACGACAGTGAACATGGCCTGACCCTCACCAGTGAAGGAAGGGAGTGGTACGGGAAGGTTATACGAAATCATCCACAGGAGCATAATGTGGCCGTTTATGTACCACAAAACATCTGCTTTCTTTTAACATGTGCTAATGAAGCATGTTATGATGGTTCTCCATTGGACAATCAGTGTTTGGCTAGAGACCTAGATCTAGAAATCAATCTGGTTATAACCTGAGCTCAATTCATGTTTTGTAGTACAGTATATTATAATTGTACCCCTATCCTGACAGTGTGGTGCCTGAAATTTGATTAATTTGAAATGTGATTAATTTAATGCCACAATAACTACCTTATGATGAAGGGCTAATAAATAGATTAGGTGCAAAACAATGGAGTATGTTTTTCTGTGGCTTCTAGTACAAAAGAAGACTGCTTGCTTAATTGATCTGAGGCTATTAACTATGGCAATTTTAAGAATAAAGACCATCTGCAAGTATTAAAATGAACTGCACAGTCCGATTAAAATAATTTTTTTTTTTAAATCCCCATGAGACCATTTAATAGGACTTTCAGTGGAATTAGGGCACTGCGCGATATATTATACTTTTATATCATACTTCATAACTTCAAAAGCAAACAAAAATCATTGTTTAAATACTTAGCTTTTATCCATGTTTTGTGTCATGCTTAAGCTATAAAAATGACTTCCATATCTGCTTTTCTGCACGATTTGGGCATTTTCTGAATTTTCATGTGATAAAAAGATTCTTTTTATAAAGCCTCTGATTACAAATAAGAGGTTAGGCGAGTGAGGAGAGACTTCCTGTTTAAATGTAGACCCCCCACAAGCCTGTACATATTAACTCAGAAAACCATGACTCACGAATGTTTCTGTTCATGCATAAATAAACATGACATATTTTCCCACACACTAACATTTTAAAGATGTTTATAGCATTGTTTCAATTATACAGTTCAAGGAATTTAAGCAGTTATTTTTCCCGTGTAAAATGCTTTTGTATATAAATATGCATATATTTAATGGTGACGTGAGATTCAATGAGGCAGGATTATTATTATTGTTACTATTATTATTATTATTATTAAACGTGTGTAAATGGGGATAAGCTTTATGTTCTAACTGTAGTTTATCCGTTACTGGAAGTATTATAGAAGGGGGTTGGAAATGTGAGCACATACAGCATTAATAAATTAAATGTAGGCTGGAATGTGGGCAAAGAGAATAAGCTACTAATATTACACTCTTAGTTCGCAGCTTCTACTGCAGTGGGTGATGTATGACTCTCCACTGAGTCAGCGCATTCTGTTTTACAAAGAGACATAAACATGTTCCACTGTCCTATAACCCATTTCCCAGGTAGCTACAGACAGAAACTGCCCGAAGGGCCAAAGAGCAGTTGTTGTTAAGTGCATGCGAGACAAATATTGGCTCTTCAACAAATGACTAACTGATGTAATTACATGACACATCTATAAATAAGTAAGTGCTGTCACGCTCTGTGCATTTAAAAATTCCAGCCTGAACTCTCTGTGAGGGCGGAAAACAACCAAACCCGTGTGAAAGAAAAGCAATTTTAAACAATTTGGTAATAGAATGGCTAGATCGCTCTGCTTGTGTCAATGGTTAACCAAATCCCAAGTTACAGAACCCAATTGACATAAAATCATTCCAAAAGAATAAATTAAATGCCCTGAATACTTTTTAATTGTTAGTAGAAATGCTATTTAGTCCAAACCACATTTGTGATGGGGACAGGCAGAAAGTTCACTGGGCAGAACTGCATTGGGTAATCAGCATTCTGACAAGAGAAAGTGAAGGTGAATGTCAACTGTTGGGCACAAACCAAAATGAAGAAAAGAATGCTGAAACGTATTTTTGAAAGAATGCTGAGAAGTATCTTAAGTCATTAACCGGTTCTAGCATAGCTCAACACTGGTCTTGTACTGTAGCTCCTGTACTGAAGTCACAACCACCAACAATGTCCCACAGCATTACACATCACATCTTGAAAGGGAGTGAAGTAATTGCATAACAGGCCTGGCATAGACACAACAGGAGAGGACATGAGAGTTTTAATTCCTGGCCTCTAGGGCACTACAGCCGTGTACTGCCACAGAATGTGTGGAATGTCCAGAGTCTCCATTTCCATGGGGTCACTATAGGAACAATGTGAGGTCTGTTCAACTGATGAAAGACAAAGTAGCCATTGTTCCTTTTTCCAGTGATCCCTTAAACTCTCTCCATCCCCAAAATAAAAAGCCCAGTAATGTATGGAACAAACTGTTTTCTTTTGAAGCAATGGCTTGTGTAAACAAAAGTTCCTCACCCTGACCTACAGTTGGTAACCAAAGCAACACCAGTATTTATACTGTGGCTCGTAGTCATTCCCTTTTTCATCTGATGGATGACTTGTGAATCCCATGCATGAAGTAAGTGAACATGTGTTTTATTTTAATAATTAAAGATCAAATATGAATTTTTGACTCACAAACTAAACACAACAGAACTGAGTTGCCCAAAAGCCTCATCACAACACAAAGATCATTAAGAGGATGAGCGAGCATCTCGTTGAACACTCTCTCCACCAGTTAAGACAATCTTAAATATATAAAAATTGGCCTAGTAATGGGATCTGATTTCCAAATGTTATAGTAATATAATAAAATAACCTAAACATTTAAATATTCACAATCAAAATACCACAATCTGTAAGCACTTAGTGATTAGAAGAGAGAAACTCGAATCCGTGTGTCTCTTCCCAGGGAGAGGGATAAGAACGAACGAATATAGGCTGACATGCTGAAAGCAATTCAAAGGCAATTTTCTAGGCAGACATGCTTTCAGACATGATGTCTACCTGAACACCTCAAGCTAACTCTGAATAGCAAACAGATTCTCTGACTCTTCAAGCTAGCATGAGTATAATGGCGTTATACAAGCTTTATAATAAGTTCTGCTTCCTCTAAAATAGTTATATCACTTGTAAATATTTATTCCCATCCTTGCATACTTATATAAAAAAAAGAAAATTACTTTAATGTCACTAGTAATCCTATTTTGAAATATGATTTAAAAGTTTTTGTCATATATCTTTGATGTAGAGTAACACGGACACGTACACTCGAAAATCATGGAAACTGCTTTCTAAGGAGTTCTGCTATATGCCCACTGATTAACAGGAGCATCAGTAACATTATGTGTTCAGATGCCTATAGTGGCCAGCATGGCAGATTGAGCATCACTCCGTTGTCTTGGGATTTTAGATATATAGGCCTGATGGTGTCTTTCCATTAGTCCTTTACATTTGCTTACGTCACTGAGTGCCTTCAAGTAAATGTAACCTTTATCAGGTCTTCTGGCTGCCACTGTATGTGCAGCATGGGTGGCCTTGTCAGTTACATGCCAAATACACTAAGAGAATTGTTCTCCAAAGCTCCAACATGATACCTGGGAATGAAGAACACTGGTGGGTGGTCTTCTATTGGCTTAATGGAAGGCTACCATGACACCTGCATATGCGACACAATGCTTAGGTACTGAAGACTGCTCACCGAACTTGTCTTAAGTTTTGTAATATGAATAAGAATAAATATTTGACAAGAGAAAAAAAAATATTTTTGGTTTGTTCACAATTTCACTATAGCTTTGTGATCTCTACTAATGCTTTCACGAAGAAGGGCTTAAATAATTCTGGCATGTCTTTTGACTTTGTACTAATAAATATGAAGTATGTATTCAAAATCATAAACACATTTATGTTTAAAAGACAAAATTTATAGGGAGAAAGTATTTGGGCATCACAAATTAACAACATTAGTACATTGTCTCAAAGCAGTTCCAGCTTTGTGACGTCTATGGTAAGAAGGAATTAGGTTTTTGCAGCATTGTGGTTCAATTTTGGCCCATTCCTTTTGGCAAATCGTCATCAATACCCCATGGTTACGATGGACTCTGATGGACTCTGGTGGACTCACAATTTCAAAATCCTCCATAAATAAAGCCGGGAGATTGGATAGGCCATGCAGGCCCCTTTACCTTCTTTAAATTCTTGAGGCATTTTAGCTGTATGTTTGGGGTTGTTGTCTTGTTAGTTAGTTAGTTAGTTAGTTAGATAGATAGATAGATAGATAGATAGATAGATAGATAGATACCCCTTAACTAATACTTTGTTAAAGCACCCTTTGCTTGTAATACAGCACTCTGTCTTTTTGGGTAAGACTCTAACTACTTAGCACATCTTGATTTGACAATTTTCTTCTACTCTTCCTTGCAAACTGATCTGCTATATCACATTATATTTGGAAAATATCTGACATGATTTATCTTGGTTGAATTTTTTTAATCACAAAAACCTGCAATTATAACAGAGATGTGTAAACATTTTATATCCACTGTATATATATCCGATATACAGATGAATGAGTGTGCGGACAGCACTTCAGACTGGAGGCCTATAAGAGTCTGAAAAAGTTGGAGACCTCCACCTAATCCAACTAAAATGGTTCTAAAACCCCTGCATTCCCATCAACCCTCTCATGCCAGGGTTATTCCATATGATTATCGTAGAGCTTATACATGTAATTTTGCTTAATATATTTTTCTTATATTAAGGAGCTCCACTGCTGCTGTGATTTACTTCCTCAATTTATGTTTCAAGTTTATAATTTTTATTCACTGTTGACAGAATCTGTGAAGATCGGAGTCATTATTCAGTCCAGAGTCAAGTAAAAACAAAAGTCTAATTTAATTTACTGCCCACGCCTTTTACATACTCCTTGAATTGGTTGACTCCAGCTGCTCTAAAAATTTGCAGATTACGGCAGACCAACACAGACTTAGCTTAACTGTGAATCGTAGGTATAATTGGAATGAAACTCATCTGTTATAAGTCAATGGCTCTTTTGGATATTTAATGGTTTTGTTCTTTCTAAACAGGTTTCATTTAGAATCCTCTCTGAAGGAACACAGTCTTGGTGTACCATGTATTCACAGTACACTATTAGAAAAAAGGTCATATCTAGCATCCTAAAGGCTTTGTTCCTTGAGAGGAACCCTTAAGGATTCTATGCAGAACCCTACAACAAAGGGTTTCCCTAGTATTGAACCTGCTATTGTTGAATTGTTGACTAGAAAAATGGCATTTTTCTCATTAGTAAACAAATATGTAGATGCAGTCTAATATTTAAAATAGTGAAATGTATATAAGGATGCATGCTGCTTTATGTGTCTTGGCAGGGTACACTCAAATAACTGTTGAAACAGAGCTGTCATTCATGTTATATGGTTTATGATCAGTTTAATTTTTTTTGCATTTAGAAGAGTAAGTAGAATCTGCCTACTGAAAGGACAAGTTAACTTTTTCTTTTCTTTTTTTTTTTTAAGTTTCTTGATCAAACGTCTTTATTTTTTTGCAATCTGGCCCCCACTCTGAACGAAATGGTATTGCCCAGCACTGCCAAGCAATATAAATAAACAGTGAGCTGGCACTTTTTTTCACAGTGAGTAGTATGGCTATGGATGACCTTATTTAACATGGGATTCCACTGCTGCTGATTGTAACCACTGTGCAATTGAGAATAAACTAGACAAAAAAAAAAATTGCCCAATATTCCACTTTGAGTACCTTTGAAAAATCAGCTCCAAGTATGAATTTTCCACAGCATTGTAAAGTTCATCTGAGTGAGACACAACATTGGGAAATTATTCCCAGAGTTGTTGGCAGACATCAACTCACAATCTATCATTTCCATTTAAACGAACGTCCAGCTGTGATGTTTCTTTTTAGAGATTCTGTGCTTTTGAAGCAAATTGACATTAAATGGAAAAACATGTATAAGCAATCTTAAAGCCTCTTTTGTCTTTTTTATCTTCCATTGAAGAATATTATAAACAGATGAGTGGCAGTGGGTTAATTTAAAACATTTTCAGTTAATGCACGTAATGTAATATAAATGAAAATTAAGTAACATGCATGAAGTTCACTTTTAGGAAATGCTTACTATGCAGTACATGCCTAGCTAATATTTCACTGTGAATATGAGCAATTATTTATGACACGATTGTGTATGCTTTAACAGACATTCAGCATTTAACATCATGGAGCATAGACAAAATCACGGATGGTTTATATTCCATTAAAACAATGTTTAAATCGATCACTTACAAACTTCCAACAGTAGATTTTATATATCATCATTGGTTGAAAAGTGTAACAAGGTAATGGTGGTCTGGGGTTTACTGAGGAGATACATTGCTGTGCATTCTAGGATTCTTTTCTGCTCACCATGGTTGTAAAGAGTGGTTATTTGAATGACTGTAGCCTGTCTTTCAGCTTGAACCAGTCAGGCCATTCTCCTCTGACCTCTATCTTCAACAAGGCATTTCTGCCCAAAGAACTGCTGCTGGAAGGTATTTAGCTTTTTGCAGCATTCACCATACTCTACAGACTGTAGAGGCAAATCTGAGGGGTCTAGCAGCTTCTAAAATATTCAAACCAGCACATCTGGCAGCAACAAGCATGCCACAGTCAAAGTCACTGTGATTTAGTCAATCTAATAGCTTTTCTTTTCTAGATCTGGATGGTTCATGTGCATAATTAAACTGGAAAGCTTGGATGCTGGACAAGCAAGAAGAATGGATCCATTTAATAAGCTTTCTATTAGTATAAGATATGTTGCAAATTCAATTTCAATAAAATGAGCCTATAAGCACAAGTGATTGACTTAGAGAAGCCTTTACCTCTAAAGGGATTTCTTCCAAGGCCAAGGAAAAAAGACCAAGTTGTTTTCTGTGCAGACATCCCCTTAATGTCTGGGTTTCTATTATCTTCCTACAACATGCCCATGAGAGACTACTACAGTGACATCATTTTCCTAATCTATCTCAGGCAATGCTTTCTATAGAGGCCAGCCGAAGAAGCTGACATAATCCAGCTCCATGATAGGACCTGCAGCTTATTCAGATGCCAAAACACCAGAGGTCTAATCAGGACCACACAGATAGGACTGTATTTATCTAATGAACGTGAAGGCCAACAGCTCCTTTTGATCCACTTTACTCTGAGAAGCAGTTACCTGGGAGCTCTGCTCAAGTAAGGAGGAGGTAACAGGAGCTGCCTGAATATTTATCGACACAGTGTAAGGAAATTTGTCTAACAACAAGTGCCAGAAAGAGAAGAGATTGCTCCAGAAACACAATTTTATTTTTCAAAGAAAACAAGTGTCCCTTTTATGTTCTTCACAAATCATTAAGATGATTTTTATACAGTTTTTACAGTTTCAAACTCTTGACACATATGCCAAACAAAAAATAAATTGCATGCCTGCAGAGGCTCAGTTAAAGCCTTTGGGCTTTTTGTTTACACCCTCACCCTTGGTACGTGTGCTGAGGATCTTCAAAAGAGATTAACTCCCAGTGATGCATAGGAGTGTAAGTTAAGCTGATTACACTGACTACATAGCTTCAGCAGGGCAGTGACCTCCACTAGCCACCCACCATCACCTACAACAGAATGGCTCTGTGAGGGTAAGTGTCCTTGGACACTTTGGGTAAGGTTTAGGTCTCTCTGATTTCTCAGATATACATATTAAAATTGGTAAAGAAAACATTCTATGATGAATTCAAACTATGTAGCTCAGTTAAGAAAGCTTTAGTTTAATGAATAGCCTAGAGGTTAGTCACTAATGACCACCATTAGGTTCCACTGCATCTTTGCTCTGACTATGCCATATTCATCTTTTGATCTCAAACCCAAATGTTTTCAGGCTATAGCAAAAACAAGAGAATCGGCCTTGCCATTCCACCACTTTTGGAGGAGACTGTATGCGTATGGAATGACAACAAAAACATACTTGGGCTTGTGCCCTTGGCATAGTAGTCAGTGAGTCAAGTAAAACTTTTTCAGAACAAATAACTTTGCAGCTTTTGAGCTTGCTCACTGTTTATTCTGCTTCGTTTTGTCTTTGCTCTGCTCATAGCCACACACACACACACCCACACCCACACACACAACTCATTTCTCCTCTCCTCATTTCAGGGTTGTTCTATGAGCTGTTCAATGTGTTATTCTATTAGGTGTGTGTGCCCAGGGAGGGGAAAAAACATGTCTTAAAATTCAGCTTGCAACTTGGCAAATTTCTGCTCAGGTTCCATCCTTTGGGACCTTGAGAAATTGTCTCCAAGTGGGATGTGATGTTTTTGAACGCTCAGTTCCCGACTAATGTCTCTCTCCCAGTTATCTGTTATGAATTTTTGAGCTAAATGCAGGTAGCAATACGCGGACTTATCTCCTAGTGCAGAATTTCTCAGTTAGCAGCACCTATTACGGTGCCTTTCCTAGACCTGAAGCAAATTCTCCTGCAATAAGTGACCCAGTGTGTAGGGGTTTGCTTGCAGGTTGAGGATGTGCTGAACTTAATTTTTACTGGTTGTTGGACCATCCTCCCAGCTTGCTTTAATTACATTCAACACCTACCTGGGCTTCTGCCCATATAATAACTCAACAGAGCACAACCCTGTGAAGGCCTGGAGTACTTCCCGGACTTTAAATAATAGGGCTTCCAATGCTTTATGCCAATTCCTACTATTATCGTGTACAAATTTATGAATTATATAATTTTAAGCGTCATATTAAAGCCTTCAACTAACCAGTTGGTTTGGGGTGGTAGGCACTGGTTCAGATTGCTTTAATAACCAGAAATTTGTAAAGGTCACGTAGTGTATGTGTTCTCTTTCAGGATCCGAAACAGTGCATCAGACATTCTCTTTGCGGACAATTAGCATACTCCTGTCACATAGACCACAAGGAACAATATGAAGCAATACCCCCATGCTGACTGGTCTAATGGCCTGACGAGATCTATACCAATTTTTTTTAAGAGATCTGAATAAGGAGAAGATGGAACAACGTTGTGTTTTGTGTGGCTGGCAGATTCATCAGCTGCATTCTTGGCATGACACACCACACCATGAATGTATACACATAATGGAATACTCACGTCTGAATAAACTGATCTCAAGAGTAACAGGTGTGCTACTAGCTAGACTTTGGAAATATTTATCTTAAAATCCAATAAAATACCTATGTTGTATGATAGAATGATGTTGAGTATCTAATTTCCTCCAAAGTCAATATTCATGTGGTAAAACAATAAAATAATCTTCCAAACAGGACAGCTCATTGATAGACAAATTCCTTCACAGATGCTCTGTCACTTAACGCTAGAAGCACAGGATATTTTGTCATACCTTACGCTGCAACAAAGCCACAAAGAATGCACTGCGGAACTATTCCTGAGTGAGCCCACTCACCAAAAACAGATGGTCAGGCACATTGCATGAGAGATACCCAAAACAACTAGGAAGAATTTATACCACCATCAGAAACAAATATTTAGAAAAAATGTGTATAAATTTTATCTGTCAAGTATCAAGCGTACACATTTTTCTAGTGCGTGTGTGCGCCCCCAAGCCACATGGATTAGCCATGAATGTGGCAGAGGCACAAGCAAGATGTGGATTTAAGACACTTAAAGAGAGTGGATTATACTGACCAGTAGTAGTGGTTGTTTTTGTTTGGACGGAAATTCAGTCGGAACCCCTTAGGAATTATGTAATCTCTCAGACATCTTTGAATAATGTTGCTAGTTTTAATCCAAGTGCATTTAGCTAGTTTGATGACAGAGCTGGAGATGAAAGACTCCAGCCAGTTTGACAGTTGCACAAGTTTGCAGTTAAATGTCAAACTAGGAAGCATCCATAGAATAACTGCAGTGTACTTACGTAATTGTTGTGGATGTGGTAAAAGTTAGGCAGGCATGGGCAGGAAATTTCCTAATTACTTCAGGCAGATAAAAAGGTATACACTTGTATTTGCCAACCTTTAGACCAAAGTTGTCAAATCTGAGTTTTGAAGGGCCACAACCCTGCAGTCTGTGACCCCTGCCTACCTAATAAGAAAGCATTGTCTTTTCACTGACTAATCAGCATTTAATAGCAACTATAAGTGTACCAAATTCCAGATTGTGCTTTAGCTACATTTGTAAATGTTTGCATGAATACTATTTACAAGACTTAGACTTACTGACTGTAAAAGGTAAGGCAGCCTATAAAAGCCTTTTAAATTGTCTGAGATGATCTCGTATACTCTCAAGGAAAAAAGTTCAAACAAGTTCAAACAACACTCCTAAACTAGGCTATGTGCTAAACACTCACAGGGATGTCAGTGGACAAAGAGCAGATCCAAAGTGTCTCTCTCTTATGGTCACACGCATTTCTTCTGAGATCTGATTAGTATGCTACAGTCATGGTCTCTAGCTGTGGCTTCAACCATAACCTAAAATTGTATTGGGGACAGACGGAGACCAGAAGGAGGTCAAAGGTCAATAAGCCAGTCACCAGCTAAATGCACTAAACATTATCTCCTGTAGGAGACTGTTTAATGTACTGAACTAGAGTATTTGGTTCAGATTTAGTGAATGGATGTGACTTTCGTGAACACATGATCTTATGTGACTTTTCTTTAGTCACTTATGTCACTTTAGTCACTGTGTTGACTTAAGTAATTATCAGTGACTTCAATGGCCTCCTTTCCTTGCATGGGGTGAAATGATTCAAATGCATTGTTGCTATTCTGTGTCTTACTCACTATACACTCACTATCCACATTTATGCAGTTATCTAATCAGCCAATCATGTGGAGGCAGCACAATGCAAAAAAATCTAGCAGATTCAGGTCAGTCAGCTTCAGATAATGTTCAAATCAAACATCAGAATAAAGAAAAAGTGTGATCTCTGTGACTTTAACCGTGACGCGGTATTGGCACCAGAAGGTTTGAGTATAGCAAAAAGTGCTGATCTCCTGGGATTTTCACACACAACCGTCTCTGAAGTTTACACAGCATTCTGTGAAAAACAAAAAACAGTGAGTGAGTAACAGTTCTGTGGGTGGAAACGCCTTGTTGATAAGGAAAATGGCCAGATTGGTTTGAGCTGCCAGGAAGGATATAGTAACTCAAATGATCATTCTCATCAACCACGGTGAGCAGAAAAGCATCTCAGCATGCCCAAAGTACATCATGAGCACAGGCTCACTCAAGACAGTTAGACAGTTGAAAATTTAAAGAAAAGAAATTACCTGGTGTTTTTTCAGTCTTCAACTGTCCAGTTTTGGTGAGTCTGCGCTAATGATAGCCTCAGATTCTTGTTCTTGACTGACAGGAGTGGAACCTGATGTGGTCTTCTGCTGTTGTAGCTCTTTCGCCTCAAGGTTTGATGTGCTGTGCATTCTGAGATTCTTTTCTGCTCACCATGCTTGTAAAGAGTGCTTTTTTGAGTTACTATAGACTTCTCGTCAGTTCAAACTAGTCTGGTAATTCTGCTCTAATCTCTCTCATCAACAACGTGTTTCAGCCTGCAGAACCTCCACACACAGGATGATTTTTTTGTGTGTTTGTTTTTCCACACCATTCTGAGTAAACTCGAGACGCTGTAATGTGTAAGTCCCAAGAGATCAGCAGTTTATGAAATACTCAAACCAGCCCTTCCATGCCATGGTTAAAGTCATTCTGATGTTTGATGTGACCTGTATCTGTATTATTTTATGCATTGTGCTGCTGCCATCTGATTGGATACCTGCATAAATGAGCAGGTGTACAGGTATTCCTATTAAAGTGACCGGTGAGTGTAGACCGGTGGTTTTCAAAGTGCGGACTGGGGATCCCCAAGATTTTGTTAGTGTGATGGAAATCATAACTGATCATTAGTAAAGTTATATTTATTTACTACTTGTAGTTTTTATCCTGTTTGACTGTTCACTTAAACTGAAATGGTTTATTCCAAAACTCAATCAAATCAACTCGATCGATCAAAAACAAGTAGGCTTAAAATTATGTCAGCTTGAAACTAATGTGTTCTTTCAGTGGACAGTTCAGTAATAAAAGCTCTATGACTCCAATAAATAGGAGAATATAATTGTTCAGATTTTAACAATGATATGTTGGCATTTGTTTTGCAGTTGAAGGGGTCTTTGGCTGCAAAAGGTTTGGGATGTATATATTAACATAACAGCAGTTTAGATTGTGCAGTAAAGTCACTCTGAATCACTGTCTGGATCATGAATCTTCATCTCAAAGAACAACAGGAGATGTCTCCTTCCTACAAGATTTGCAGATTCCACACAGGTATGCGAGGATCTTCAGTATATTGTATGCAGTTAGCATGATTTATGGATGGTTTTTATTACTTGCTGAAGCCACTTAGCGTAAAGTGTTTCACATTTACTGAATTTATTGATATGCCTAGTAAATGTTTTTTACCATACTTTTGGCCATCTGGTATATCATTGACTGTGCTATAAAGAAGGAAGCCTTCCATGTGCTAAAAATGCATTTAAAAAACATGTAAACATTTAAAAAAACTGAATTATTACTTTGATCTGATGATAAATAGAACACATTCCAGTTTGAGTATGCTATGAATCTTTCTAGATATAATATGTATAGCTGTAATTTCCTTTGTCTCTTAGCTTTCTGTGAGATTACTGTAACATACTGCTAGACTTTTGTTGGATGGCCACTCTGAGTTCCTTCCTCTATAGTTAAAATAAAAAGACAACTCTTTTTACTTGGTCTATAGCAACATTATCTACTAGTTAATGTGACTGCTGTTTAAAATCTTGCACAACCGTTCTGTGAAAGTAATAATTCTTGACATTATATTCATATGTGATACGACTGACTGCTGGGTCATTATCCCAAATCGGTGGATTTTAAGTCCCTTTAGCAAACTTTGGTATACTTTTCCAAAAAAATCTCTAAAATTAAAATAAACAGGTAGTCAATTTTTAAAATAGCCCCAAGGATGTTTTCCAAACTCTGACAGAAATAAAAACAATATAATTTATGAATAAGATAAAAGTTTAATAGTTATTGATTCATTCATAATGTATTTCATCATATTTGCTTATCATTTAATATTAAAATGTATTAATATGTATATACTGTATATCTGCTGTCAACTCAGTTGCTTTTTTGAAAACTCTTCTTTAAAATAATGTATTCTTTATCATTTGGAAAGGAACATCATTTTCTTAGGAGTAATACAATGGTAAAGAGCAAGTAAGTTCCAGCCTTATTTTTTCCTTATTAAATGTTTCTTAAAGTTTAATTATATTACCAGTTGTAATGAATATACAAGCCTGTTCACTATTTTGTACGCTAAAGACATTCGTATCATACATTTAGCAGTTTTTCAGATTTTATTTGTGTCCAATGCTACTGTGAATGAATGTGAAATTTTGTCCATTCATTTCTATTTAGAATTGAGAATAAGTGTGCAAGTGATTGTGTAATTGTTAACCTGATTCTAAGCATGGCAAAAACTTGAGCTGGTTTATTTACATTTCATGCAAATCACAAGTTATTTCTAGAATATGGCCCTAGGACAATGGTTTAAGGCACCTGGTGATTCTTTGCAGTTTATTTACCTAACTGTAATTAAACATTTGGCACAATGAAGTCTTGAAAGAAAAAAAAATGAAGAAATTTATTGGATAAATCTGGATAAATACATTGGATAAATTCTCAATGCAGCTCAGAAGAAACAAGTCCTTTACAGTTTCTAATTTCAGAACAGAACTTTTGGCCACCAACACAACAGATGGAATTGACTTATAAAGCAGGATGGTTGTGCAACAAAAATCTTCCCCACTGTGAACTATGATGAGATATGAGATATGATGTTGCAGGGTTTGTTGGCTACCAATATAATGGATTCATATGTCACATTCCAGGCCATTTTAGAGAAAAGTCATGCTACTCCTTCTGAGAGATTAAAAATGAGTCATAGTTGGATCAAGCAGGTGGATAATTATCCAAATCAATCCTCCAGATCTACACAAAAATAGTTCATGTGCAACAGGATCAATCTTTTGAAATAATTATCTCAGTCCCTTAACCTAACGTTAATTGAAAAGCCAGATGAGCTGTGGAAGAAACCATAAGCGAAGACCTGAGGATTTTGGGGCAACTGGAGACAATCTGCATGAAGGAGCAGGCACAGATGCTTTTCCATGTGTTGTGACACTACATTTTAGGACAGGCCTCTGTGGTTTTATCCTTTTTTTATGCTTATATTATTTAAACAATTAAATTAAACATTAGACTTCACACTCATACATGACAGACAGATGGGCTGCTACCTCTAACAATTTCTGCATAATTCTGTTCCTATACAGTTAACTAAAAACAGAGTACGACGTGTTCAGGCCAGTATGTGTCCTGTCAAATCTCAAGTAGAAAGTTTTGAATTCTATTTAAGGCTTTTATATGGCTGCTGACTTTGATTTGCCCCTCTCCTTACGTCAGACCAGAATCCTTTTGTATAACGGCTATTGCTCTGATGTACCTGGCTTCAGGCCTCTGCTCCGTGAGCAGACCTTGACTGTAAACAGAAGCTCCATCTTGTATGCTAGATTCATTTTAAAAATCTCCATGCGAAATCAAATCTTTAGTCATTTGTCTTTAAATCGTCATTTTGTTGAATGACCATGTTTAAATGTATTACTAATCAAAAGGCTTTGTACCTACTGCAAAGTTGTGAAGACCCTGTATGTTAAATTAGCCAATTAAAAAAAAATATTCTGGAAATAACATTGTCTCTCTGCAGTGATGCAGGAATACAACTGTGAGAAATGACAAATGCAACTGTATTTCAAAAACCTCCTTGATTTTCAGGGAGGTACTATATTTTCCCAGCTTTAGTTAAGGATTACAGGTATGTTTTAATGTCATAAAGAAAGAGCAGGATCTCTAATTCAGAGGCAAGGTAATGACAGTTAAAAATATTGGTACTGCAGGTACTTTTGTATGGACTTCCCAATATTGTCAAAGATCAATAGCAAAGTTCATCAGAATCATCGTATTCATTCATTTCAGGCTAAATATTTTTAATCATCTTTTCAATAATAAGAGATGTGCTCAGAATGAAGAATGACACTGTCAGATATTGCTAAGATGCCTTGTGACACTTCGTTATGAGCCCTTAATCTGATATGAGTAACAGGTGATACTGGCCCAAAAAGTATATACCAATTTCCTCCTTGCGAAGTTTTTTCCCCCAAATCCTTTACATTAATAGTTTTCAGGGAGGTACTAAATTTCCCCAGCATCAGTTAGGAATAGCAGGTATGTGTTAATGCCATAAAGAAAGAACAGGGTCTCTAATTAAGGGGCATGATGGTGACAGTTAATCTAACCTTAGCCTGCCTTGGCTCATGGACAAAAGTCCCCATTAGCTGTTGACTCAGTAGTCCAGGAGTCACCAGGACAAAAATAGTACCAATCAGTCACTAAGCCTGCCCAAGCCTTGCCCCGACGATGTATTCTGTCATTCTCATAATCGTCTCATATGTTCTTCATACATACACACACTACTAATGAAATACATCCAACAATGTGCAGTATCATCCCTAAAGAAACACCAAATCTCAGACCCATCAAGAAGTGTTAGCAATAACATACAGTAATGGTTTCCAAACCCGCTCATAGAGTGCCAGGGCTCTCTAACACTCTCTAACCTAATGAATAGCTGTAATTGGGATAAGTCAAGGAAGTTGTGTTGGAAACAGACAGAACATGAAAAGTTCAGTAAAGAATTAGGAAACACTGATGTATGCCCCCTGTGTATCCACGGAAATTCTATAAACTTCATCGCTGCTCTTATGAGGTAAATACTAAAAGCCTTTCATGGCAAAAAGAGATGTGCAAATCACAAAGTTTGCCAAAAAGAACAGCTGTATTGTCCATCTTTGCCATTGGTTTCTTTGCAACACTTACTTTTATTGGCTAGTAAAAGCCCAGCACACACTCATCTCACCCACGGGTCAAATGTAATTTTCTCTAACAGGCAGTCCAGAAAGTCAAGCCTTCTTGGTTAATGGAAGACTGAGGTTCCACAAGTAGAAATGTTGCACACTTTAGCCCTCTCTACATCAATCTTCCATACTTTAAAAGCTGTGCATGCACTATTCTTTTATTTTTATAGAGACATTGTAATGGTTAAACCGCCATCCCAATTAATTTATCTCTAAGGACAAAGATAGCACACTTCTTCAGCAACATATTTGGCAATTTTGTGTTACATTTCCTTCACTTACATTTTCAGCTAACAAAGCAACAACAAACTGCGGTCATTTCTAAGAGAGAAACTGTACTTTTCTTCCCAAAATTGTCAAAGATCAATAGCAAAGTTCCACTTAAAATTAAAACAATCAGATTCATTAATTTCAGGCCACATGTTTTTTTTCAACAATTTAGAGATGTGCTCAGAATGAAGAATAACACTGTCAGACATCGCTAAGCTGCCTTTTGACACTTAGTTATGAGCTCTTAATCTGATATGGGTAACAGGTGATACTGGCCCAAAAAGTATGTACCAGCCACTGTGAGGCAGAGGTCTCTTTGTATACCCAGACAAAGGGCATCTTTGTTTGACAGGAACAGTGAACAGCTCTTTGATAGAACAGCTTCCCTAGGCATTATTATGCTGTGTTCATAAAAAAGAACATAAACCTGGAAAATGAGCACAACTAATAAGACAGACATATACAGAGACGAATTGAAGCTGCTGATGGACATGTTCAGATTTGTATGTTCTCCTGCTTGAATGAAAACATATACCAATAGTCTGGGAATGCAGGTGGGCTTCCCCTGTACAACTGAGCTAGTGGAATTTACCTTCTCATTTTACTGTCATGTTCCTCATTACGTTAATGTATTATAATAATAATAATAATAATAATAATAATAATAGTTAGGGTGAGCTGTTATCCAGTAATTCATTAAATCATTTCAAAGCTTAAGATTGAAATGAATTTCCAACTACTGACATACTATATCAAGGTAACTATACTCAGTGTTTGTATTCCACTAAGAACTTAGTGAAAAAGAATATATATTAGTAGTATTTTTATTTGTGAGACTGCAGACACAGTGATGTCACATGCAATATTTAGAGTGATCCTTAAAGTAGCCCTGCTTTATCATGCACTGTCTGTGTGTCCTCCCCAGGGGGCATTTCTGGTCCACTGGCAGATGAAATAATAGCTTATCTGGGGCTGGTAATGATAGTTTCACAAGACTGAGCTGGCAGACAAAGTGGTTGGGGTTTCAGTGAGAGACATGACCCAGTGAGGGAGGTATACACACAAACCTCAGCATTTCAGCATCACAGAAAGGCAATCCAAGATTATATTTTTACCTGCATGAAGGGAGAAAAGCTTACAAAGTATTAACCTCAGAGATCCCCCACAGTGTAGTTACCTTGAATAAACTCTGTGGCTTAGTTAGAAGCAAAAGAAAAATTGCTAACTACAATTCAGGAAGTCATTAGGCTACAGTGAAGGAAAGAAAAACGCAGGTGGTCAAAGTCTTTTTTAAATAAACTAATGACTTCAAATGATTAACAGTGTTATTACTTCAAAAGGAACACGAATCATTGTTAACGTTTTGCTTGAAAACAGTTTCAATGGTTATTTAAATAGAAATTTGACCTCTATAATTTAATAGACTCATGATTTTCACAGAGACATAGCTGTAGACATACAACGTGAGTTTGAAAAACCACTGATACTCTGAACATGCATAATTTTAGAAATATTTAAATTACCACAATTACTGTCTTTGTCTTTAATATGGTCATAGTCTTGGCATTTAAAAAAAAAACTTCTCAGTTTCAGTGTCTGCAGCTTGCTAGTAAATAGAACGGTAATGACTTGATGAAAATACTTATTCTGCCGTTTACCAGTCGACACTGTCTGAGTTTACACATTTATTTAAATAAATAAAAAGATTATGTACATTGATGTTCTTAAAATTGAATACTGTTTTGGGTCTATGTGCAAACTCTGGGTATTTCTAAAGTAGTCTAAGCCTGACTTAGAGCTTGTCTTCTTCATACCAGCTTAAAGGAGAAAAACACCTGTCCTTGAACGCACAATATTATTTGGACTAAATGAAAAGATCAGATTATTAGAGCTACATTGTAACTTCCTACTTTAGGATACAACAAATAAGTAACTAAATAATTAAGATTCAATATAGATTGAAAACAGGTCAGAGCTGCTGTGTGACCAATCGTAAATAAGCAACAGTGGGCAAGTTGCTGTTGCCTGACCATAAATGAGGGTTGCGATAGTTTAGTCTGCCAGTCTGAAAAGTTTATCATAACAGTATGTGTGTTCAAAAAGAAATACTCCACATTAGGTAAAGGCCAATAGCTGACTGGACTGCAGATTCATAAACAAATGAATCTGGTGTTTATTAACTAGTCTACACAGCAAGCTATGATAAATAAAATGGAAATATATTTAAACTTCATGTAAACTAGTCTGCACAGCAAGCTACGATAAATAAAATGGAAATATATTTGAACTTCATGATGAAAATGCTTGTTTGTATGCCTTGTGGTAGACAAAAATGCCCCTCATATGCAATTTTTATGCAATGTTAAACAGCATCAAACCATAATTTCAGCTTATAGAGCTGTCCATGTTTTATCATTTAATACTGAGTTACCTAAAAAATTGATGATTAATTTGATGGTAACTGCTAACAAGGAATGAGTAAATACTCAAACTATGACAGAACAATATACTGTATTTATGATCAACTGATCTATTCCCTCTAAATTTCAATGATTTCAACAGATATTTACATTAACATTTACAGCTTTGGGCAGGTGCCTTTATGCAGTGTGACTTACAGAAGTGTTTTGAGTCTCCATCAAATGCATATCCTAATGCTATTGGTCAGGTTCTAAGAATACTATCAAGCTAAAACCCTTAAGAGAGGAATTAGTACAGCAAGAAAAATATACGTGTCATCTTTTTTCAATGATATTTTTATATGACTTGATATGACAAAAGAAGGGTGCATTCCAATTCTTAGCATAGCTTTTACAAACATGTGAAAATCCTAGCACATTTGAAATTGTGAGTGCTCAGACAGCAGTGTAAATGCACTAGTCCAAACCAGACATAAGACTGTCACCACGCAATGCTCCCAAATAGACAATCATGTGAATGTTATGCCCAAATATAGCCAAAGAAGTATTAAGTTTTAAGCCAAATCTTTTAAGAAGTTTGAGTACAGGGAAGTTTTTGTCTTGTGTTGTGGTGAATAGTTTTCTATGCTGTATCACACTGAATGATCCTGCAGAGAGGAAGTCAGTGGTTGAGAAGGCAGGCGGGACAGAGACAGACAGGTATGCTAATAATGTACCATGCAAACACATGGCTCCCATTACATCAAGTGCTCTACTCAGGCTCTATCGAGGACTGAAGAGACCACTGCCAGTATCGCCATGTGAAATTGTAATTGAGAACACTTAATGGCAAACCGAGATGCAAGGGTTTGGAAAGGCATTTAGGATGCCGCATGCATGACTAAAAAAGGGAACAGTCTGTGATAAAGCACCAAAATAAATTCATACTCAGATCAAAAAACTGGATATTCAACCTTGATGATTCTGGAAGGATGGATATGGAGCGGTGGACTATGCCGGTGTCCTTTCAACTTCACAAAGCACTAAAAAAAGGAGGCAAAAAATAAAACATGTCAATGGGAACTATAAAGCCCAAACTCCCTGACTTTTGATCACAGCTCAAAGATAACTACTGCTCTTGCTCTCACACAGACTGATGTTCTATGATCCATGTAGAATATGTTCCACATGCATACCAAGAACTGACGGTAAATGCACAGCATATGGGTTTCTGACCTTTGGAACATCAGCATTCCCAAGACACTGTAATACTGGAGGAGGGAAATACAACTAAGTGTACCTTTGGGAATTCATAAACACTAACAGTGTTCAGTGGTTCAGATGTTGGAACATATTACCAGTGTGCCTACTAGAAAAAGAAGATATAACAAAATGACCAGTTCGGGATAGTTAGTGGAACTTCGTCCATGAGTTTGTCTATGAATAAGGTCTGAGAGGGACACACATAAGTGTTTTTTTAGTGATGATTTCCTCAACATCAGATGTGTGTGATTCTTAAACATACCCCTGACAATGTGAACATGTGAGAAACGTTTTGAACCTTTGGTTTATATGGACCATTTTTGCTGAAAATTATGTTTTATGTTTTATGTTCAGCAGTTCTTCATATGCCTTACTCATCTGTTACTCTTAATGAGACTCTTACTCATCTATTCTTACTCTTAGGCTTAGGGTAATTCACTAAATGTCTTTCTCTCTGTATTGCTTTCTCTAGCTCTCCAATCAAAAACCTAAGAAGGTGATCATGGGTTGGATACCATATACCCACAGAGTCACTTCCTAGAGAATGCCTGAGGTTTGTATTTGGTAGTAACACAAACACATTTATATACAACACCCTCATTAAGACTAATCACTCATAATTCTGAAAACAGCTGTAAGCACTTGAGGCCTGCCACCACTCTTTCACTGACTTGCAGGTTTCTGAAAGTTGTTTTATTCACAACTGTAGAGCTGGTGAAGTCAGTGAGGTAAGTCCAAAAGTTACATCAATATTTTTTCAGGGAAGGTTATGCATATTCAGTGTCAGGTTATGCACGTGCTTAAATAAATTTTCCGGGTGTCCTTCTTAGATTATGCAGATCAGCTGTATGTAGTTCAACTGCCGTCGTTTGCCAGGTCTTTCTGGAGTAGATGTTTGGAGATAGGGGTTTTTCAGTAGCATCTACACCATTGTTTTTTTTACCACAGGCATTTATTTTTAAGCCTGAAAATTCAGGGATGCAGACTGAAGAAGGAGTTTTTTTTTTGCTGACAAAAAAAAATGATGTAGCATAATATGATGTAATATGATGTAACACAAATGCAGGAGACAATTTAAAAATGTAAAATAAAAAAAGCTAATACAATGATATATGAATGAAAAGACTGAAAGATTGCAGTGAGATAAATATCTAGTATAGTATAGTGTAGTATAGTATAGTGTAGTACAGTATAGTATAGTATAGCATAGTATAGTATAGTGTAGTGTAGTATAGTATAGTATAGCATAGTATAGTATAGCATAGTATAGTGTAGTGTAGTATAGTGTAGTGTAGTATAGCATAGTATAGTATAGTATAGCATAGTATAGTATAGTGCAGTGTAGTACAGTATAGTATAGTATAGCATAGTATAGTGTAGTGTAGTATAGTATAGCATAGTATAGCATAGTATAGTATAGTGTAGTGTAGTATAGCATAGTATAGTATAGTATAGCATAGTATAGCATAGTATAGTATAGTGTAGTGTAGTACAGTGTAGTACAGTATAGTATAGTATAGTATAGCATAGTATAGTATAGTATAGTATAGTATAGCATAGTATAGCATAGTATAGTATAGTGTAGTGTAGTACAGTATAGTGTAGTGTAGCATAGTATAGTATAGTGTAGTGTAGTACAGTATAGTAATCTAGTTGTAATTATCACATTACTCACTGGAGATTTGGTTTAATTTAACAATATTTCTCCCACCCTCACTATTCAACAGCCTATAAAATAACACTTGATTCAGCACATTCTATTATTTTTCTATTCTTTTTTTATTTATATTATTTTGTTGGCTCCAACAGTTAATTGTGTGCACAACTTAATTAAGCAACTAGATACTAAACTGAGATCATATAATCATAATATGTGTGCAGGATGTAGGCAATTTTTTTCCACACATTTAATTAGCTATTCCGAGTAAATAAAGTTGAATTAATAAAATAATGATAAAGTTTGGCAGAAAAACATGCAGACAGTTTTAAAGATAAGATGACCAAGCACTCTTACAGCTCACTTTAAGTTAATAAGCAGTATCTCAGATTAAGATTCTGCCTCCACCAATGTGTCCATCTGGGAAAAAAAACCTTTTCATTGAGTTTAAAAGGACAATACTATTAATTGATTAATACTGTGATATACTGTGGTTACATCAACCTATCAAACAGTGACGCTGGACTTAACACTGCTTCTCACTTGATCCGGTATTGTGCAAGATAAATGAGCTTGAGTCCAAGTTAGGAATCATGCCTCCATTTTAGGCAAACTCTACCTCAGGTGCGTTACTCTCATGTAACACTCGGCATAGATATAAAGTCTGTAGTCACGTTTAAGATCTGAATGCTGTTGTGCGCAAGTCCTCACTGTATGCACTTTACTAATTGAACATACACTAAATTACCATACTGGACAGTTGCTTAGATGCAGATTTCAGGGTCATTTCCGGGGGATGTTCTTCCAACACATCCTAGCAGATGTTTGAGAAGTCGGTAAATGGTCAAAGAGAAGAACTACGGAGACATGGAGAGCATGAGAAGTCATGTTGCACAAAAGATGTAGATCTGCCCCGAGGTGAGAATCTCAGTGCTGTGTTAGTAAAAATGTGTTTTCTTGTCCAAGTTCATAATCTGCAATGAAAGGGGTCAGCTGATGAAGTCTAATCAGAATAATTTCACTATGATATTGTGAAAGTCTGCTATTGACACTGAGAGCCTGGATGTGTTCAACACAGAGGCAGTCTTGGCGAAGAGTAATGTCTGCTTTTTCTGCTTTTTCAGAGTACTAGAGGGTTTTTTTGGACCCTCACTTCTTTGATTTCGTTTATATAAACTATACAGAAAAGGGTGACAATAATAAACTATGGGTGCCAATAGTAACTCTGCCAAAATATTCTGAGGAAACACACTAAATTACTTAAAGGCCTACTGCTGCTCTGTAAGTCTCAAAACTCTCCACAACAGGCTTGACAGATGGCAATTTTTTTGCCCTGTGATCACCATGAACACAGTAGTCAGATTTTCATAATAAGATTATAGCTTGCTGCTCAAAGGTAGGACCTTAAACCCTTAAACTCAAAAAGTTCCATCAATCTATTCAATGCATTCCTTACTCTTGTAACTAGATATATTTCCTAGTGGTTTCACTGTAGTTACTGGATTTGATTTCTTTACTAAATAATCTACATTTAGATCAATAAATTAGTAATATGCTAAAGGTTTAAGAGATTAAAATATTATAAAGGCTAAATTAATGTATGGCAAAGGATTTGCCAAGATCATTCATGCCTTGACTCTTTCTCGATTCCTCACTTTTCCTTAATAAGAGATGTTCACACTCAGATGTCTGCCTATTGCAAGTTCTAGAGCCAGCAAATGAAATTACATTTATGTAACTAAGAATTAAATGGGTAAATCCGCATGAACTCAGGGCATAGAAAAGAGCTTTGGAAGAAGGAAAAAACGTTTTTGTTTTTGTCTGCTAATGTGTGTTGCTAAGTCTGCTAATTGCATGTAAAGATTTATAGGTTTGACAAATAGCTATTTTTATCATCTCTCCAGTGCCACTTTGTCTAAGCCTGCATGGTTGACTAAAGAACATTAGTATTTACATGGGAACTAAAATACACATTCATCCTTCTTCAAGCTGTCTGCTTGGTTCCAATCCATACTGTTCACTAAATAATTCTCTCTAATTAGCTACATAAATTAAAAAGGAGGTGAATGAGGAGAAAGGTGGCACATTTTGGTCTCCACACCCACTGCTGGGTTAGTTTTGATCCCAAGACACCATTAGTGTTGAAAAGCACACATTCCATCACACCATCCCGTTTCCTCATCAGTAGGCTAAGGAACTGCGCCCTGTTCCAGTCTCACCATTTATGCTGTGTTTATCTGCCACTGAAGTATTTTGCCTACCAATGCCCTAGAGGTTCAATTCCAACATAGCATCTGGACTTAGTTAACCCCACACTTAGCCTAGCAGTATTAGCGTGTGACAGAAAAGGCTTTAGTTAACAGATGAATGGTATTAATTTCACTTAGAACGTGCAGGCTCTATTTTGCAAGCTAGTTACACTGTCCTGGTTCTTTGCTGCATAATTTATGTTTCTTTTTAGTTTGTGTCCTAAAATAAGGCAAAGAATTTCATTACAATTATCAGGGGCACTTGAAAGTTTTACCAATGACTAAGCAGACAGAAGCAATTACTGTTTTGGATGTTAAAGTATATGTGTCATGAACGGTAGGCAGGTATATTCTGAGCTGTTTAGAAGATGGAGACCAATATTAAAGTGGCTTGACGATATCCAGTTGCACTATATTTTTGTACAAGTACTGGGGATATTTATATATTTATATATCCCCAGTCTCCGTATATAAAGAGGAGGATCAATGTGATATGAGCCTGTGCCCATGATAGCCTCAGATTCCTCTTCTTGGCTGACAGGAGTGGAACCCAATGTGGTCTTCTGCTGTTGTAGCGCATCCACCTCAAGGTCGATGTTTTGTGCATGCTGAGATGCCTTTCTGCTCACCACAGTTGTAAAGAGTGATTATATGAGTTATTATATCCTTCCTGGCAGCTTGAACCAATCTGGCCATTTTCCTTTGACCTCTCTTATCAACAAGGCCTTTCCACTCACAAAACAATGTTTTTTTGCACCATTCTGTGTAAACATTAGAGACTGTTGTATGTGAAATTCGCAGAAGATCAGCAGTTTCTGAAATACTCAAACCAGCCCATCTGGCACCAACAATCATGTCACAGTTAAAGCCACAGAGATCACACTTTTTCTTCATTCTGATGGTTAATGTGAACATTACCCGAAGCTGTTGACTTGTAGCTGCATGATTTTTTGCATTACGCTGCTGCCACACGATCAGCTGATTAGATAAATGCATGAATGTGCAGGTGTACAAGTATTCCTAGTACAGTGGACAGTGAGTGTGTATTTTATATTATATATTATATATATAGTGTGTCCAGACTACATTCTTCACTTATTTCCAATTTGTTTCACTCTAATTACTGGATAATTCATATAGTAGTTACTGAATAACATGCTTTAAGATGAATAACTGAATAATAAATCAAGTCTCAGTAGGGACAATTGGAGCTATTTAGCTATTTTATTTCTGCAATTTTTGCCCTTCACCACTAGAATGAAAGTCAGAATAAACTGAATCTCCTGGCACACTACTGGCAATGTCTGGCAACAACATGGTCTGATACTTGCAATTTTGCATGACACAAAGTTATATCATAAGATTTAAATACATTTTCTATCAGGCTACTAGTACTTTTCTGATTTGTATAGGCAGAACTCTTCTTGCTTTTTTGATTTTTGGTAGGTTTTTTTTTTTTTTTAAATCTTATTTCATGTTTTATTCCATTATCGATGTCGTATTTTTGACTGTAGGCTTCATTTTCTTTTTACATTTCACTTGCTTGATTAGTATTATTCTTTATTTCTTTATCTTCTGATATAGGTTCGGTTTCTTTTTCTTTTTTTTTTTAACATTATTTACATATTTTGATTTTGTTGGTGATTACATTGGTGGTAATGTTGTAGGTGAATACATTATTCCTTTAGTCTCAGTTGACCACAACTCTCATTGCCATCCAGTGAAACAATGGAGCAATCCATCTTCAGGTCAAATTCATTGAATGTCAAAACCCTTCCTCTTTAGAACAAATAGGTCGTAGCTGGTATCTCCTGGACTCAGCCTCAACCATGATCTTTGCTCTCTTCACCATGGTAGGATAACTACACAAACATCTATTAGCCTTGTCAAACCGTGTGTGTGTGTGTCTTTAAAATAGCCCCTTAGGACAAACCATTACTTGGCACTGATCCTGCCTCTTGAGTTTATGTTCAATTCCCATTGGTGTTATTGGTGAGTAACTGATAATTCAAATGATTGTGCTCTTATGAAGGCTTTCCAGACACAAGGACTGGATGTAGATATAAATTACAGATAATAAAAAATATGTACAAAAGCCTGCTCCTGACACTACATTATTTGGTTTATTTATTATTTAGTTGTTTGATGGTACCTAGTCATCCATGTGGATATAACATCTGTTCGAAAGAAAACCAACTTTTCACAGACCTTAAAAAACCCAAATTAGATCTGTTGTATTTTATGAATAGGAGGGCAGTAATCCTAACTGAGAAACATGAGAGATGCCAAAATCTTATCATTCTAATTGGAAATTCCCACAATGCAGATGTAAAAAAAAATACAGTTAGAGCTATCTGGCAGTGAATCAGCATGAAGAAGGATACAGGATGGGAGAGGGAGGAAGATAACATTAGCTTTTAGGGAGATCATAAATTTCTCCTGCCATTTCCCCCCCCGATCCTAACTATCCTCTGCATTGTGTTGTTTGGCTACAGTTCTTCACTACTTTTCCCAGAACAATTCATTGAAAATTAACTGCACTATTGGCATTTCCTAGATTTGACATTTTTGGTCAACTGTTCAATCATTGTAGAACAAGTTCTAATTAAATAAAATCAAAGAAAAATAAAAAAAGGCACAAATTATAAAGTATAGAACTTGGTAGCTCTGTATGAATTGCTCCATAAAGCCAGAACTGAGAACACATGCGGGTTAACACAACAGGATGCCTTAATTGTGGTGGTAAGAATGAAAATTGGGGTGTTTGATGTTATCTAAATGCCCTCTTTTACATGCTGTGTCAGAACAACGGGTGCACAGGAAATTCCACTAGATCAAAACAACGGTCTGTAGTAAATTTTAGAGACAAAGTCAAAAAGTGTAAAGAAGAAAATGAAGAAAAAAAAGCAACTCTGGCTTTTTCATCTGTATACATTTCCCTGGTTCACTCATTTCTTTCATTGCAGACTTTGCCCTTTGCAATATTGAGTCTTCTATCATAGATTTGTGTTATATGCATAACACAAGACAGCAGTAAGCTTGGACATTTTCCTGATTTAAAAAATGCTGTATGCTCATAAAAAAAGTCTGTGGAATCGCATCTGTCTCAAAGAAATTCATTTTACACACAAAAAAAATGCCCCACAATATAGTATAGTTAATAGTGCAGAATGTAAAAAGTCTACATATATAGGTTTTTGTGATGTAAAGAAATCAAACCAAGACAAATCATGCCAGATCTTTTTCCACCTTTATTGTGAGATAACAATCAACAAAATTCAAGTCAAAACTTGAATTAAAAAATTATAGGGGGAAAAAAGAAAAAGAAAAACAGTAACCTGGTTACATAAGAGTGCACATGCCTTAACTAATACTTTTTTAAAAAAAACATTTTGCTTGTAATGCAGCACTCAGTGTTTTTGTGTAGGAATCTACCAAATTAGCACATCTTGATTTGGCAATTTTATTCCACTTTTCCTTGCAAAAGTGCTCCAGATCTATCAAATTGTGAGGGGTTCACCTGTGCATAGCCCTCTTCAAGTCATTCCACATGTTGTTGATAGGATTTAGATCTGGGCTCTGACTCCTTATTGTGCTAAAAGGTGAGTTTTTTCCCCATCTTCAGCTGTCTAGCAGAGGCCTGCAGGTTTCGTGCCAAAAAAGGCACTTGGCATTTGGAGTTATCAATGATTCTTGATTAGAGCCCTGGTCCCAGTTGAAGAGAAGCAGCAACACAGAATAATGCTGCCACCACCATGCTTCACCGTGGGTATGGTATTCTTTGGGTGATAAGCTGTCTTGTTTTTGCACTAAACATATCTTTTAGAATTATGTCCAAAAAGTTCTACCTTGGTCTCATCAGACCATAACACATTTTGCCACATGGTTTGGGCTGATTATATTAGATGAGACTAGATTAACTTCATTGTGCAGAGTACAAGAACAGAACCAATGAAATGCAGTTTTTGCATATCCCAGCTTGGTAGGAAGCTGGGGACAGAGCGCAGGGTCAGCCATGATACGGCACCCCTGGAGCAGATGTGGTTAAGGGCCTTGCTCAAGTGTCCAACAGCAGCAGCTTGACAGTGCTTGACCTCCGACCCCCGACCTTCTGATCAGTAACCAAGAGCCTTTCAGCCATGTGTGTATGTGTGTATGTTTTGGCAAAGTTTAGGCAGGCTTTTTTTTTTTTTTTGAGAAAGGGCTTTAAAATCTTATCATGCTAACTGGAAATTCCCACAATGCAGATGTTTAAGAGTGTTCTAACTTATGAAGATGCTAAATGTCAGCTGTTATAGCACATTTGTAAAACACATCCGTACTAAATAAATGAATAAAAATACATGGCTATAGATAAAATTAATTAAATGTCTTTTTTCATGTAAGTCAAAATATTACCAGATAATAAATCAGCATTATGGCAATGAGTTGTTATCATAAAACTTTCAGAAAGTCATTCATTATAGAGAAAATCTACTCTTATTAAATATCTGTAAGATAATACCACACCCACCTACATGCAGCAAAATGTTAGAACTCAGTGCTTCTGCTCATTGCCCTAAAGGCAATAAACAATTTTTTTACTAGCAAACATGTTTTATAAAAATTTTTTATTAGCAGTCTAAAAAAACACTCAAAGACTCTGCTCTGTGATTTTAAACCACACATTGAAATCCCCGATCATTTACAGTGCTTCTGCATGGAGTTTAAATGTCACAAATATACAAGTACATGCTGTTAATGTGCAGATATTACAATAAAATAATTAGATTTTTTTCTTTTAAAAAACTGTAATAGCAATTGAGTTTTGATTTAGAGTAACAGATAAAAAGGTATCTTCTCATGAATCTTTATAATACATACTGGGGTTTTTATTTTGGACCCATTTCCTCACAAGCCCACAGCTAAACTGAGTGTTGAATAAATGTAATGAATGGTAATCTAGGGTGAAGGGGAGGATGTTAATTAAAGGCTCATTCCTCACATAACTGGCCTTTATGGATGAGACGAATTTCAATAGAGGTGGTTTCAGCAACCAGTCGTGCCTGGGCACCTGGGCTTAAGTATTCAAGAAATGCACAAAGCCATTAACTGCAGCAGCTTCCTGCCTGCCTACAGTTTGCATAAATCTCCTCACACAAAGGCACATTAAATAAAGCTGCTGAAAGAAATCAATGGCCTACATCTCAAATATTTATTAAAATGTGAGTTTTGGGATAACCAACACTTGTGGCCTTGATATCAGGTGTACTCATGTCAAAATCTCACTTTCACTGACTTCTACTGGCTCACGTCTACTAATATGAACCATACACTGTTCAAGAATTATTCCATCACAATTTTTTTTTGTGTGTAACGTTTTTGCTTCTTTTCTACTATATAATATCAAGTATAATCTACTATGTAATATGATAAAATCTCTTACCTCTGAGTATGTTTTCTCTGAAGATTTTGTCCTCATGTTATCTCATGTAAGTTTTATTTTCCACTGTTTGGTCAATACGTATCTGGAGCTCAATTCATTGTAAGGTTTTTTCCCTTCATGAACAGATTTTTTTTTAACAGTGTAGGATGGTCATCATTACTGAATTACAATTAAGTATGAATAAGTACTGTTGTAAACTAAATTTTATATATATATATGTATATATATATATATATATATATACACACACACACACACACACACACACACACACACACACACCGACCGATCAGCCATAACATTAGACCCACTGAGAGATGAAGTGAATAACATTGATTATCTCATTACAATGGCACCTGTCAAGGTGTGGGATATATTAATTAAACAGTCAAAATGGGCAAGCATAAGGATCTGAGCCACTTTGACAAGGGCTAAATTTTAATAGCTAGATGACTGGGACAGAGCATCTCCAAAACATCAGGTCTTGTGGGGTGTTCCTGGTAAAGTGGTCCAACGAAGGACAACTGGTGAACCAGTGACACAAGGCTCAGTGATGCATGTGGGGAGCAAAGGCTAGCCCATCTGGTCTGATCCCACAGAAGAGCTACTGTAGCACAAACTGCTGTAAAAGTTTATGCTGGCTATGATAGAAAAGTGTCAGAACAGACAGTGCATCGCAGCTTGCTGTGTATGGGGCTGCATAGCTGCAGACCGGTCAGAGGGTCACAATGGGCATGTGAGCATCAGAACTGGACTATGGAGCAATGGAAGAAGGTGGCCTGGTCTGATGAATCACATTTTCTTTTACATCATGTGGATGGCTGGGTGCATGTGCCTGGGGAAGAGATTGGAAGAGATGGCACCAGGATGCACTATGGGAAGAAGTCAAGCCAGTGGAGGCAGTGTGATGCTCTGGGCAGTGTTCTGCTGGGAAACCTTGGGTCCTGGCATTCATGTGGATGTTACTTTGACATGTACCACCTACCTAAACATTGTTACAGACCAGGTACACCCCTTCATGGCAACAGTATTCCCTATTGGCAGTGGCCTCTTTCAGCAGGATTATGTGCCCTGTCACACTGCAGAAATTGTTCAAGAATGGTTTGAGGAACATGACAAAGAGTTCATGACAAAGGTGCTGACTTCTCAAATTCCCCAGATCTGAATCCAACTGAGCATCTGTGGGATGTGCTGGACAAACAAGCCCGATCCATGGAGGCCCCACCTCACAACTTACAGGACTCACAGGATCTGCTGCTAAAGTCTTGGTGCCAGATACCACAGCACACCTTTCAGAGGTCTTGAGGAGTCCATGCCTCGATGGGACAGAGCTGTTTTGGCAGCACCCGTCCATCCACATGATATAAAAGACAACGTGATTCATCAGACCAGGCCACCTTCTTCCATTGCTTTGTCGTCCAGTTCTGATGTTCACTGTAGGCACTTTTGGTGGTGGCCAGGGGTCAGCACGGGCGCTCCGACTGGTCTGTGGCAACACAGCCCCATACACCCAAAGTTGCTATGCACTGTGTGTTCTGACACCTTTCTATCATAGCCAGCATTAACTTTTTCAGCAGTTTGTGCTACAGTAGCTCTTCTGTGGGACTGGACCAGATGGGCTAGCCTTCGCTCCCCATGCACATCAATGAACCTGAGACACCCTGTCATCGATTCACTGGTTGTCCTTCCTTGGACCACTTTTGGTAGGTACTTACCACTGCATACTGGAAACACCCCACAAGACCTGCCGTTTTGGAGAAACTCTGACCCAGTCATCTAGCCATCGCAACTTGGCCATTGTCAAAGTCGCTCAGATCCTTACGCTTGCCCATTTTCCTGCTTCCAACACATCACCTTCAAGAACTGACTGCTCACTTGCTGCCTAATATATCCCACCCCTTGACAGCTGCCACTGTAGTGAGATAATCAATATCATTCACTTCTCCTGTCAGTGGTTTTAATGTTATGGCTGATCGGTGTATATACATACATACATACATACATACATATGTATATATACTATATATATATATATATATATATATATATATATATATATATATATATATATATATATATATAATATTTTATAGTCAATAGAACATGATATTTCTACATTTGGAATAATTAAACTGAAAGTATTTGGCCAAGTGCAGTTTATGGGCCGTTTTTTCGAGACACCAATGTCTTTGTCCTCAATGATTTCAGTGAAGGGGGCTTCTCTCTTCTGACTGTTATATAATGCCAATGCAGCTGTAGCTGTGAGGCTGCTCCAGGTTTATTAGAATATGTTCCTCCCTGAAGGCATACTGACACTAATTAACTAATCATGGGGGTGGCCAAGAGGGCATCTCGATATGGTCCTAAATTCCATGCTTTCATTCAGCATTCATTCAGCAGCCTGATCAGTCATTTATGCAGACCATGTTGAGGCTGAATTTAATGGTCATTGGTCTTGCTGCTAATTATAATTTTCATGAGTAGCCACAATATACATCACTACAGATGAACAGAATAGCACATTTAGTAAGTCTATTCCTACAGCTATCACCAAAATAAGTGAGATATACACACAACAGCTGAGTTATATCCCATGTGAAAGGAATTCATCCATGTAATATTAAAGATGACAGTAATGCGCTTGTATGTTCCTTTAGTGGACAACACTTGATTTCCAAGTCCACAACACCCTGTCATTTTCCAACCACATAAATCCACAGTTAATCTCAATCACATTCTGTCGCTTCAATAGTCAAAACAAAAGCAGCTTAATTAGCACAGCAGGAAACAGTCTTAATCTCTTTATGGCAGTTCAAACTGCAGCCACACACAAGCCTAAACCCAATGTGGTAGTCTGTCTGAGAGAGAGAGAGAGAGAGAGTCACAGGACCTCTCCTGTGGCAAAAAGGCTTTTGAAGCACTTGAGTGATTCTTACAGTATCAAACTCCCCCATTCTGAAATGAATATCACTCCTTCTCTCAAACTGGCTTTCGTCTAAAACCCTATAAGACCCAATGGGAGCAACAAAAGCCACACAGGTTTGCTTGTCAGCAGCAGTTCATGTGGCACCCTCACTTTCCCAGGACTGACTGTCAGTGAGTCTTAATACCTGCTCATCATTTTACTCACACTGGCCTGGGTTACACAACTTGGCAAGTAGACACAGAAAGCTCCGTGCCTTCATTCGGTCTGATAGTCTCCCCACTCATTGTCTGAATGCTCTGGGGCAGTTAGGCTCAGACTGATAGACTCCCCTTAATGAGTTTGATAGTCTCCAACATGAAGAGTAAGATTCCCTATACCCTTATCCCTTTCTTTTCTAAGAATGTGTGACAACTTTTTGCAAATTTCTGTATAGTCCTTAAATAGGGGCAAAGTCATTCAGTGAAATTTAACACTGCCTTGGAGTTAAGTAACCTTAATCGTAACATTACATACAAATTACCCATTTCAAAGCTTTTAGAATGGAACAGGAAAAAGCCTTAATTTCTTGTTGGTGTGGTGTTGTTCCTTTGATATTTCCTGACTCCATTTGTTCCGGCTATTTTTGTATTTATGCCTCTACAACAATAAAATAAGCACAATTATCTTACTTTTATATCTTGACATACCCAGACAACCGGGAGCCCCTGTAGAAATCTGGCTAGCTAAAAAGGGTAGTGCTCATAGGGCTACACCTACATAAACCCTTTATGACACACACACACACACACATTTTTCCCTCAAATGGTCCTGTTCTTCACCTGTCCAGTTTTAGTGTGCCTGTGTCCACTGTATCTTCAGATTTCTGTTCTAGACTGACAGGAGTGGAGGAGTGGACCTGATGTGGACTTCTGCTGTTGTAGCACATCCACCTCAAGGTTCAGTTTGTTGTTCTGAGATGCTTTTCTGCTCACCCTGTTTGTGAAGAGTGGATATTTAAATTACCGGAGCCTTCCTGTTTGCTCGAACCAGTCTGGTCTTTCGCCTCTGACCTCTCTCACCAATAAAGTATTTCTGCCTGCAGAACTGCTGCTCACTGGATGTATTTTGTTTTTTGCACCATTCTTTGTAAAGTCTAGAGGCCACCACTGTGTGTGAAAATCCCAGGAGATCAGCAGTTTCTGAAACCACGACTCAAAGTTACTTAGATCACCTGTTTGATATAAACATTGACTGAAGCTCTTGACCTGTATCTGCAGAAGTTTATGCATTGCGCTGCTATCACTTGATTGGCTGATTGGATAATTGCATGAAAGTGTACAAGTGCTCCTAATAAAGTGGTCAGTATGTGTGTGTGCGTGTGGTGAGATACACAAAATGCTGTATCTCAAACAAACATACATACAAATACATTTATTCCATATTGTACATAAATTTATTCCATATATACATATATTTATTCCATGTTGTTTAACAACCACTAAAGGTACTTGTATGTGGTGTATTTAGTACAGAAAATCCCTCTGAATAGTTCTGCATTGTGCTTTCATTTCTCTAGGTATAACTTTTGAATAGTTTATGTAACTGCAGGTCACACTGTGCTTTCGGGGCAGTCACTAATAAATGTCTGAACTGAATGCCATGTATCTATTACTGCTACTCCTACATTGCTCTACATCAAACAGTCTATTTAGTAAATAATACACAATGGATTGAGGGACATATTTAAGATAGTCTTAAAATAGAACTTTTGTGTATAGCAGTTTCCATGAACTTCTCGTAATATGCATGCAGTCGACCCAACGAACTGGAGAAAACACAGAGTGCTATAATATATATAGTACTGTAATACATATAGTATAGTTCAAAAATCTTAGGCACCCCACATTTAGTGTGTCAGTAGAAATTGATGGATTTCAAAACAGTAATTGAAACACATACACACACACACACACATACATACAGTATATATATATATATATATATATATATATATATATATATATATATATATATATGTGTGTGTGTGTGTGTGTGTGTGTGTTTGAAATAATGATTATCTAATAAATTTGATTAAAACATTTTAATTAAAAGATCAAAAGCTTGTCTGGGATTTTAAGTGCAACCAGCCATTTTCCTTAGAAAATCAGACAATAGTGAATGTCTGCAGTTTTAAACACATAGTATCATTTAATTTCAATAAAAAAATCATTTTTTATTGGTGGTTATACTGGTTACAGTTCAGTAAACAGTAGTAGTTATTTTCATACTTAGAAACTATTTTTTCATTATTTCTGAAGGTATCTTTGCTCAGCAGAATTTGAAATCCATGACAGATTGTGGCAATGCCTGTGAGTGCTCCCAGTGAAGCTGCCTCAATGTTTCTGCACCTAACATGTTCAGATTTCTCCCTGAGGGTCTTGTACTGCATATCTTTGTCTCACATGCTACATTAGAGCTTTTCACCCCAGTCATATCTAACAGGAGAGTCCCACTGGAGGGATCTAAATCTCTACACAACAACGAGCAGCCATAACTCTATGCAGAGGAAGAGGTTTGCGGCTCCCGTCTGACTGTCAGCCAGGTCAGAGTTCAACACAGATCTTTTATCATGTCAACCAATGTGAGCTCCTTCTGGAGAGGCTTTTGAAAGGGCAACCTTAGGAGGGACAATGTTTCATTGCCATTCAGAAGTTGAACTTGCTGCTTCAGGCTTTTGAATGTTTGCAAGTATCCACAAAACCTTCTTTCCCCCCGATCTTTTCATCAATCTGCAATGAATACTCAATGCTATGAAAAAGCACAAACAGTGATATTAACAGTTAAGTTTTAAAAAATAAGCAAGAAAAAAAAAAACAAGCTGAAACAATACATTTACACAAACCCTTTTCTATATTTAAACTCTTTTCTGTGACACTTGCCACTGAGCCCATCCCATTTCCATTGGCCCAGTGCATCTTGTTTACTGTTGAAAAAACCATGAGGTCAAAGGACTGGGCCGTAGACCTCAGAGACACGGTTGTGTCAAGGCACAGATCTAAGGTAAGTACCAAAAAAATTTCCGTAGTTTGAAGGTGCAGAAGAACACAGTGCCATCTATTATTAAATACATTTGCTCATTCCTAAAATGAAGCAGTCAGAACCAGCTGGTCATACAGCCAATCCGAGCAAACCTTCATCAGGGAGGTCAAGAAATCTAATGTAACTCCAGAGGTCCCGTGTGGAGATGAGAAAACCTTCCAAAAGGGAAACAAGACCTTAATGTTGTGACCAGTTAGGTTCCCAGGCCATGAGAAAGAAAATTCTGTGGGTTGTTAAAACTTGTCTGAAGATCGAATTCTTTGGCATAAATGCCATATATCTGGAGGAAACCAGGTCCCACTCATCACCTGGCTACTTCCATTGCATGAAGCACAGTGGTGGCAGCACTGGTAGAACTTTTAAATCCAGCCATTTTAAAGCAAAGCACTTTGCTTGCACATCTGAAGGACTTGTCAGAAATGGCATTTCAGAGAAACAGGATGCAATGTAAGCAAAGTGCTTCTGACTGTAGGAGGTAAAACCAGTTATATATATATTAAAATATATTAAAGCCTGGCATACACCCATATACACAGGAATCAGTTATCTAATCTACATATCGTATGTCAAATGCTCACAAACTCACTACCCAACACATGCTTACAGGATTTAGAAATGCTGTCCCCTGGGCTTGCCTTGGTAGTGAGTATTAAATAACCCCTGACAACTCAAACATGTAGGAATTTGTCTGATTTCTTTCCTTGCATTGCATACATAATAGAAAGATAATAAACAACAAGATTAAGTAACGCTGGATTGCAGGATTTCTGAGAGTTATACTTGAACAGTTTTGGGTTGTGACTATGGTTTTGGGTTGTAAAATTGGATAGTGTGTGTGTTTGGGTAAGTGAAAGATGAAGACTAAGCAAAGAGAGAAAAACAGTGTGATTTATGTCCTAAATTATGTTTATTTCCTTTCCATCATTTTCTATGAAAATCCATGAATGTGCCTTGCAATAAACAGATGGAAGCTCACTAAAATTTTAAATTTGCGCAGTTGTAACTGTGAAACTGTCAGGTCTATGTCCTAGTGTCTCGGCCAATCCCAGCCTCAGGCACCAACAAACCGACCCTCCCGAATCTTTTTTTCCCTTCTCCACAACAGAGAGAGGAGAACATTCCAGCCTGCTAGACTAAAAGGTAAGAGAGCATAAATAATAAACACACTATATTCCATGTAGTCATATACTTCCTGTCTTACTGGAAATGTTGCAATCAAATCAGACTTTTAAACAAGACCTGGCACTTATGGTATTTAGCACTGAAACACGTTTTTTTTTATGAGAGAGTTCCTGTTACTTAAAGAATTGCATAAAATTCATTGCTTGTCTTTCAGCCCAACTTTACCCAGTAGTGCTTAGTCTCCATAGTCTTAACAGTTCCTCTCTTAGAGTGACTAAGCCGTTGAAAGGAAACATTGAATATTATGGCCGATCTCTCACCTTCCTTGCCCACTGTGATCAACAGCTTTAGCAATGCATTCCAGCCTTTTGAAGTCAGCACTCTTCAGTCTGACATGCATCATGCGAAAAAATATTATCAGACTCCATTTTCTCCAGGCTTCCTGTTATTTGGAACATTCCATGAATAGCGTTTTTAACCATATCACCTCTGCTGATGAGCTGATGTCCCATGCTAACTCTTGCCATCTATTTGAAGTTTACAAATTCAGAAAATGCTAACTGATGGTGCAGGCTGTGTTACTTTTTGAGCAATAGAGCAATCTTTAGCAAAATATTAAGGGAAAAAAGGACAAAGATTTAACCAAGATTTATGGGAAAGATGATTCCAGTCATCAGGGTGGAAAAAGAAACAATTCACTACCAATGAGCAAGAAAGTGCATAGCCGTTCCAACGACATTACTTCCCATCAGCGCAGCATGTCACTTCCTGTTTGGGCTGCATGGGGTGTGCAGGAGCCATTCTCCTGCTGAGATGATTTGCTGCTCACCTGCATGAGATCCCATTTATGCTGCACTTCACATCCTGTAAAGCAATGCTGTATCTCTCAAATAGCCATGCTTTAGATAAGCATAAGCATTTAAAACAAAAACATTCATGATGAGTTCAAACCAGCAATGATACTTTAAATGTTCACTCTCTGGCCAAAAGTTGATATTGGCTGACAGTTTAGGAGTGTATTTTTGATATGTTAATTTGTTAATGTACATTTGAGATGTTCCTAGGTAAGATGCCTTCTCTAGGCTCTATGAGCTAAATATTCACATGGTTACTTATTCAAACCAACTAAGCTTTCAATGATGATGGATGGTTATTTGTTGACATCTAGAATTGCAGCCCCATTAAACGTCAGCTCATTTTATTTCTCGCGTGTATTATGTTAAGGAAAAAACATTTATTTCCATAACTTCCATCATGGTGCTCAAAGACTATTTGATTCTTAGCAAACAGTTTATGGTAAAAACATCAGAGCTACATGAGTTTTGTGGTGCTATTACTGATTACCTCTACTTAAGGTGGTCTGTACTTCACCCACACCAAAATAAGTTATTAAAAAAAGAATGGTTTTAGAAATGTATTTATATTTGGTAACTATAATGACACACTTTCATCTAAACTAGGTTTTCGTAAGTGGAAGCGTGTGAGTCAATGCACTGGAAACACGCCAGTCGTAACGTTTACATAAACAGACTCTTCATCTGGGAGACCCGTGTCACTCTGTGGTAAGCGTCTGAAAAGCAACAGCATATTTTTTGTGTAGTCAACATAATATTGCTCTTGAGAACAGTTATTTGACAGCCACTGGGCTTTTTTTGGTATCCGACCAGTAACGTTTTGCTCTCAACCTCAATGTCTCCTTCCGTTGTGGTCTGTGTGATCACTTCCAACACTCTTCGTAAGTTAACAAAAGGAGGAGCGATGGAGAGAAAGAGCACATGCCATTCTAGTGAAATAAACTTTAATGTCAAATGACGCTTAAGAAAACACTTGGGTGCAGACAGCTGTAATGTGACCAATGGGACTATTTTTGTCCCGCCACGTGCCTTTATAGCTGTTTTGGCTTCTGTGTTCCTTGGGGCTGTGTGGTTAATCCAGACACAGGGGTCAGTGTTTTTCAGTTTATCTCTTAGTTTGCACCTGCTGGGGCTTTCACTAGTACAATCACACATACACGTAAAACATATTTTTCAGGTTTGTTTTAATTTATAATGTGGAAAGGTATATGATTTAAATTTGGATTGTGGATGTTTTTACGCTTTAGTGCATATGAACCAAGCAACACCATTAATACTAATCCAGACTTATTGGTGGTAATCAGAATTGGGGCACTAATTCAAAATATCTGAAAATATCTCAATAGCTGAAAATTGCCATTTAAAATAACTTTAAGCCAGCTGACCAAGCCAAAACATACTCTTTGATTTGTGGCCATTTTCTGACTAAAAGGTGTCAGTGATATCTAATAAATACCCTCATGGTAATATTGAACACAAATTAAGTACACATGTTTAAAACATTACAGATGCATTAAAAACCTAAGACACTTACTATACCCAGCTATTGCATACTGAGATAGGCCTACATGTTTCTAAAACACTGATCAGTAGCAAAGCGTGCCAATCACTCCATGGAATTTCTGCCTTTTGGCACTAACCCTGTCCTCCCCACCAATCTCCTTCAGTAAGAGATAAATCATCAGTGACTTTTAACGCATGTCCTGTCAAGCAGGCCTGAGAATTAGAGAACAGATTGGTATATCAGTGATTGCTAGGGGTGTTGTCATCACAAGTCCCAGTATGGACCCTCAGGGTACTGTGGGCCTAGTACACAGTAGTAAAGGCAGTCAAAATAGCCATGAAAATACCTGACAGCACATCAGATGTGTTCATACCTGAGTCACTGTCTTCTTTACAGTAATGTGCGTGAGTAAGCTTCTCACCTGGTTTCATTGCTCTGGTCTCAGCCTTAATTGTGCCTTTCATGTTCCACACAATTTGGGCTCTGTAATATGACAGTAGTCAGCACGCTGTCCAACTACCCTGGAACAAAGACCAAAATATGCTAAAAATGTCCTGAGGCTTAAATACGCAAGTATTATTCAAAACATTGGCAACTGAAATCGTATTCAAGTAGAACAATGTAACATATGAGTTACATAATCTAGTTTTATAACACTTTGCAGCACTGCAAAATGCAGGACTGGCAATTCCAAATAAAATCTTTAGTAACAAACACTGGAAATTTTAACGACTGCTCGTGATTAATATATTTTTTCTTTTTATAGAGAATGTACAGGAGGACACCACAGGTATGGACTGACATGCTCAGTAAAATAACAAACCACTCAGTGGTTACTTGTACATTATGGAAAAATGATGTGTATTGTTTTTCTTTTCTTACTGGGAAGTGTTTGGCATAGTTAGGAAACTACACCACTAATCACTTACTTGGGTCTCCATTTCCTTTAGCAAAAGCACAAACTTACTTGTTCACTGAATTGGCTGGCAGATTTTTGAGGTGGATTTCTTACATAATGTCAACTGGTTTGGATAGATTGATAGAGTTGATTGCGATAGAGCAATACACCATAAAATACTGCCACCATAAATCATGCCACATCCACAACATGTTTAATATGCCATAAACCCTCTCCTTCACTCTCTGTTCCATTAACACAGGAGTTTGACCTTTTCCTCCTGCTACAGAAGATCCTTTGACCTTGCTCACTTCACCTGTAGCCTCATGAGACAGTTACCTGGAGAAGGGTGGGAAAGAATGGGGAAGTTCCCACCAACTATACAGTGGTAACAAACACCCATTTCAAAGTCTCTGGCACATGCACAAAATTCACCTTCAATAAAGGAGGAACAGACGGCAGACATTCCTGGAATATCCACCCATGCCAGGAGATGCTCATTCAGTGTTTAGGAGCAGTTTGTTTTTCCTCTGTGTCCTTGCCCTTTCCTGAAAGTATGCTCAGCTCCTGAGATGGCCATCTAATGTTTGTATCCACTGCTGCTTTTCATCTGCTACTCAGTACCCCAAAAACCACACAGCACTGAGGGCCTATTCACAGAGCTGCCGAGACACATGCACACCACATGCTTGGCTCTTTTTTTTTTTCTTTTTTTTTTTCCTTTTTTGCTTTTCTCTGTGCGACTTATCTTCAGCCTTTATCTTCATCATTTTCTTAAATGAGCTCCAATACTGCCAACTACTCTTATACAAATATTAGGCTTACACTAAATAGAGGACAGTCTCCAATAAAACTTCTCACCAACCAGGTGGAAGAAGTCTGAATAAAGCTCTTACAACTTTCTAAAAAGAGTCAAGTCTGAAGAGAGAAAAGCAAACACCTGCATGAACATAAATCTAAGAGGCTGGAAAGCTCGTGGCAGAATTAAAAAAAAAAAAAAAAAACAGTTCAGAAATAAATTGTGCCCGTGTTACCTATAAGGGATATCTCTTGAATGACCAACCAAGTCTCACAGAAAAAACATTCACATGCAATGCATTTGCAGCACCTAATATACAGTGAAAACCATTGTTCCGTCACAAGCACACAATGCATATTAACATATCAACCTTTTACCAGAGTCTAGTGGCAGACTGTCCATAAGGGAAGGTTCCATTGATTTGCTTGATTTTCTAGATGCAACAGTGCAACAGTTGGGGCAGCATGCTCACTGCCCCACTTAGCTCCAAAGATTCATTAATACACCTAGATGCTACACTAGACCCCTCTGTAGGTCATTTTCTGCACCAGCATAACTCAAGCACAACCACATCTGCACTGCACTGTTGGAATATGATTGATATGTAATATGTTTACCAAATTTTTAAGTTGAATTATATGAGTTACACGTGCAAATGTAATTTAATACCAAAATGGCACACACTGATATGCAGACCTCAGACATAACTACTGCAATTAAGCATTTAAGCATTCTCAGTATTATATAAGAGTTCAGAGTGCAGGGTGCAGTAAAACAAAACTTTCAGTAAAACAAAAGCGTGTGTTGATATCAGCTAGAGTGAAGAGCATGATTAAGTCCAGTGTGACTGTCTGACAGTTTGATGTAACCACAATATGTCATGCTGAAATTAATGGTTTGGGCTGTAAATGTGTTTAAAAACTATGGAATGCCATTTGAGGTCAATAATAATTATTAATAAATAATGAATTATGATTTAAGTAAGCACAGCAGATCAGTACTTGGTCAGCTTATCCTTTAAGACATGGGCTAGTATTCTTTAGAGAGCACACTGAATTAACAAAAACACTGACATTGTTTTTATTAATTTGACAACCTAAAATTAGCAATTTAAAGCATAATAAAATAGCTTAAACCTCATGTATATATTATGTGCCGAAGAGACCAATATAAAAAATATAAAATGCAAGTGATATTTTATATGCTTTTGAATAATTAGGGTGGAAACTATATAGTAAATTAAATCAACTTAGTAGTGATGAATGTGATTATTACTAGGCCTATTCTTTCTGTAATATATTGGCAAAATACTAGATTCCTATTAGAAGTTCATTTGAATGGTTGCCATCTTCTCATTCATATATCATCATATTAGTCTATCTTTTTTTAACCATAGAGTAGTATACTGTGATGATAGCCTATTTGTTTTCAGGCTGCCATGTAAATGGCTGTGTTTAGCCTTTACAAGCTCACTTAGAGGCCATTGTAAGCCTAGGAGTCTGTTTTTTTCTCTTTTTTTCTTTCTTTCTTTCTTTCTAAATAAGCCAAGCGTTGCCAGTAATAATGTTCAGTGGGTCCTTTTGCATGTGTAAACACAGCACTAATCAGTAAAGAATTGTCACTGCTTGATCTTTTCATGTCTGTTATAATGCACATACAAGGGCTACTGATGTGTGGTCTATACTTTACACTTAGTTGTTTATTTGGTTCTGGTTTATTTCTTTGCTTTTTTTTTTCTGTGACAAGTCACATTTAATCTCTGACCTCAGTGGCCAGACATCCAGTGAAAAACCTGCACAGAAATATCAAATGAATAAAACCAGAAATACTAGGAACAGGACAGGCATTCCATCAATAAATATTATCCCAGATGGTGTGCACATGCATGGGTTATGTATCTCTCAATAAGGTGTCCAAGCAAAGTATGAGCGACAAACTCTGAATGCTAATTCAAGATGTTGCACAGACACAGAGGAAACTGTTAAACTGGAGGAATGAATTCAAAGGAGTTTTATTTTAGAAGGCATTATTAGGTATTTATACAAATTCTCATAAGCACAGGTTCACCAGCAGCAGTTATTTCTAGTGTTGTTGTATAGTTGTTATATAAATGTCTTGAACCTTCTACAGCTAATATCTTCTAAAAGCACTGGAAGAACCTCATTTTCTCTCATTGTAGTAATAAACACAGCAGATCTCTGTTGGTAATCTGAGCCTCATATCTTTAATCATTAGCCTCAGATTTAAAGCCCTCACAGTCATAATTTATGACTGATCACTGCAGTTTGCAAACCTCTCTTGATTTTGCAATATTCAGACTTGAATGTATCATCACACTCTATCAAGCTTAGATTTCCACTGCTCAGGGTCCACTGACACGGAGAGAAATCCTAAACACCATGTCTTAGCAAATATGTGATCATATGGGTGATCCAAACATGATAAGAGTTCAGCAAATAAAGGCATGAAAGAACGTTATGCTCCACTGAAATTCCACTGAATATAAAACAGACAAACAAAAAAAACCTTCTTCTTATAGCAAACAATAAAATAATATAAAATAAAAATAATAATATACTGTAAACAATAATAGATCAGTAATGGCTGGACAAAATAAAAAAAAAATACATAGAATAAAGAAAAGTGAATTTTTACTGGGGTGAAAATAGCATTGCCTAAACAGTACAGCTATTTGCACCCTTACACACACACACACACACACACACACACACACACACACACACACACACTCAGATGATGATGATGATGATGATGATTATTATTATTATTCAGCCAAACATCAGTGTAAACTGATAAACGGGCTAAGATGGTGTGCTTTAAACAATTTTGCTCCCACTTATGTGTCATGGTTTGGGATCAAAGGCAGGAGAGGCCTTTTGTGCCATAAATCCTACTGATACCCATACAAACATGAGCCATGTGAGTCCCTACTGCAGGTCTATAAATGACCAAGAAACCTAAACAACAAAGTATTTTCACTCACTATCTGTCAGAGAGCCATTACAATAATTATAAAGCCTTGCACTAATAAAATATTTGATTTATTATACAATAGTAAGACTTCCTGTATTGTTAAATTCAATCTGGAAACTATGATCTTGGTCAAAAAGTCAGGCCTCTTGGCAAAATAAGCATGCAGTGAATATGATCAAAACAGGTAAGACATATTTCATTTGATGAAATAAGACATTGGATAATACATAAAAAAATGAAAATATTTTGCGAAATCTAGGAAGGCCTTATTTCACGCATTGCTTGTTTTAGCTGAATGTCTCTGTCTACATTCACACACCAACTGGGAAAAAAGCTTCAGCAATAAAAAAAAAAGTGAACCTGGAGCCAGAAGCAATAAGAGAGCTCAAGGAAAGCAGATAAATGGCCAGCATGTGTGTTATACCCATTACTTAATTGTACATAATAATAAGAAAGAAAAAAGCGATACAGAAGTGTGTCACCCTTCATGAACTGGTATTTACTGTACTCTGCCACCATACCACATGTTCTCATCATATCTCCACTGTCTCTTGGGGCCTTCCCATATATCCTTCTTTGTTTTCCTTGGGAAGTGAGTCAGGAGAATTATTTCTAGCTATCAATGTCTGCAAGTGGCATTGACATGCGAGATAAGTCATATGTTTGACACTGTGTGTATTGCCTGGTGAAAGATAAGGTGCGATATCATCCTAGAGAGATAGTTACAAACCATAATACACATTTATTTTGCGTCAGTAGTTCGTGCACAAACAAGCTAACATCTTAGTGAAGTTGCAATACCCTGTATAAAGAGAAATGAAATAAAATGTATGTCATGCATTTGTGCTGATTTATGCCATAAAAATTATAATTTTTGCCAGTTTGGGCTTTCGACATATTATACAGTATATTATATAATATTATATATTAGTGCAAGTCAATTTCAGAGAGTGACAAATGGGACCAAACTATTTTTTTGTTTGTTTGCTTGTTTCAGCACAAACAACTGACACTAAATTGTTTTAGTTTCTGGTATGGTTTTGAGTTCACACCATACAAATATACTGTACATCAAAGAACAAACCATATAATACTGGAAAACTGAAACAATACAAACCAATGTACAGTACAAAACACAAATTTTATTCGATTTTCTTTTAGATGGGGTGCAAACTTCATGAAGGAGTCTAATAAAGGTGTTGATTATTGATATGACGTTTATTCCACATTCGTTTGTTCCACAGGTTGAGAGATAACAGCAAAAGACTCTGAGGACAAAACTGAGGACTAAATGTAAACATATAAAGAATAAAGAATATCAATAATAAAGTCATGCAAACAAGTCATGAAATGTTATCAAAGACCACATTCAATCATGAAGAAAACTCCATTTTCAACTATTTAGCTGATAGAGGACATTTTCCATGATGTAGTGACAAAAGAGCCATGAGTCCTAGGATATAGTTTTATGACCAGCTGTGAGGAAAATGTGGAGGAAAAAAAAAAACCTTTTGATTCAGAACATACAATTGCGAAAGACGGAATGGCCAGTGGAAATCACTGGTTTTTATTGATGATGAGGCCACCGACAGTAGGAACAGGATGAACTTTGGATTCATCTTAACTGTTTGTTTCAGCGCTTTAAAACTCCATCACATTATCTTGTAGCAAGGCAAAGACTCCAAAACATATCACTGAAGCAAGCTTTGACCCTGAAGTTTCTCAGCACCAAAAAGTGGAATGTACTTCTCTGGCCAAGTCAGTCACCCAACATGAATCACAGTGATAATGGATTTAATTTATTAAAAAGGCTTCAAAAATGGACTGCACTGTTTATAATGAGTTTAATAGTGAAGCCTTGGGCAACCATTGTTACTTAAGCATGAGCACCTGGAAAAGAGCCAGGTGGTGTACTTTCTCGTCAAGGTCAAATGCAACACAAAGAGGGGGTATGTTCTTGGTAACAAATTACCACAGTCATAAAAAAAACCCTTCGTTAATTAGGGACCTGTGTGCCAAAGAAGACACATTCCGCTAAAGGGTATCCTAGAAAAATCCACGCAAATGTTAATGATGCCTTCTTCCAAGAGCTCAAGAAGACAAAACTAAGACCTGTAGAGTCTTAGCTTAACTTCATTTGCAACTGCTTACATCTCAGTTACACACATATGTGTTAGATGTATAATAAACACCATATGAATGTTAGAACTGATTAAATGTACGTTTAATATAATTATAAAATGCCATTTTTTGAGAGACTTCAGTTGTCACATGTTTGATCTGAAACTCTTTGGCAGCAGCACCACAGTCTGTCAATCCCACTGAATTAATTAAACAAAATGAGAAGACTGGACAGAGTGCCGTGTCATTCCACAGAGGTTCTTCCACATAGTTATGCCTGCTAACAAAATCTGCCGGGAATGGGCTTTCTTTTGGTTTAATGGGGCAGGCTGATCAACTTTTTCTCATGCATTCTAGAGGGCATACACTTAAAAATTTAGGAATGCCAAAGACTCGTGCATTTGCATGGATGCGCACTTAATCCATCAACGGAAATATGAAATAATTGAGGTTTGGTAGAAAGATTATACCTAAAGCGCCACCTTCTTATTAGCTAACTTCCTATAAATTCTGAGCTCTTTGTCCATCAGCAGGGGTGGAAATTACTTAAATATTTGTACATAATTACTATACTTAAGTATTATTTTGGAGTATTTACTGTATACTTTACTTGAGTATTATTGAAAATGAATATCTCTACTCTTAATTAATTATGTTTCTAAGAAAAAAAAACTTTTTACTCCTTTTTTATTTAGACCGTCAAAGTACTCGTTATAAATCTTCTGTCATCCAGCCGATGATTATACATCAAACAAATGGGATCAGATTACAATCCAATCAATTCAGTTTAGCATCCAATCAGGTTCATCAATGTAGAAAATCATGCTAATCATCAGCCATGACCTTTTCATGCTACACAATGTAGTAGCACTACAGCTATCTGTGTGCATTTGAAAATGGATAAGCCACCAGACTGCAGTGTCAGACTTGAGGATGAGCGCCCCTGACCCTACCTCAGTAAAATGGTTCGATATGCTGCAAAGACATTAACTAAATAAGCCTACCTTCTTTGCTAATGCCAAGTTAGACTAGCATCAATTTCAGTAACTAACGTAATTGCAAGGTAGCAAGTCAAATTCTAGCTAATTATCTGTACTTTCACTTAAGTATAATTTCTCAGTACTTTGTCCACCTTTGTCCAGGAGTGACAAACACTTCTACAGCTAATATCTTCCTAACACTTTCAACTCCTACACAAGGGTCTTTGTTGGGGGGTCTTGCTATTTAGCACAAAGCAGAAGGCACTCTCCTTTTAACTGTTCCACAATAATCTTCTTCATCACTCACAGAATGTCATCAAAGACATAAGCCAAGTTATGGTTTTGTGCATGCTGTGCCATTAGCTGTGCAATTTCTATTAAAAATCTTGATTAACCTTAATTATTAGCTTCTACTTATCGCACTTACCAATCACTTTATTACAATTTACAAAACACTGTCAACTCCTCTGTTGTCAATCTCCTTTTAAATTTAAAATGAATTCTCACCTGCCGCTTTGCTGCTTGTTAGCATTAATGCAAAACAGGTGTGTTAAAACATCTTGACGTGGCTCCATGTTTCACACTTGGTCACTTGCTGAGTCAAAATGGATATCATAGGTATGGACATTTCAAAATTGACTTCCTAACATAATTTATCAGCATTTAGAAAATGGCTCCTTTTCACACATGATGGAATTATCCAAAAGAATCTATAGTTGTGTATTTGTGTACTTTTGAATGCCTATTCCATCACAAAACAAAGGCTATCCATATAGTCTAGCCCTCACTTCAGCTCATTAGAGTTTACTACACTCCGTTAGAGTTTATGTTAATGAACGTACAGTCGCTACCATGATGTTGGCCTTTTGGTAGGGAGTTTGTGTCCTCACTGTGTGACCTCATAACACATGACTACTGGTTTCTGGATCTAATGGACTTCCTGGAAATCTGCTGGAACACACATATAACGTAACATATGGCTATACTCTGACCTCCTGCAACACTGCCCCATATGGAAATGCTCTTACAGGTCATTAAGACTGAAGGCAAGAGAGTCAGTTAAAATCCACAATGGGCTTAAGCACCATTCATGACTTCAGAAGCTGCACTTGGCCTGCTAATTGTAGGAAGTATAAACTAAATTAAAAGCAATGTTATTTATTTTCCCTTTGTATTAATCTGAAAATAATAACCTGATGTGGTCTTCTGTTGTTGTAGCCCATCCACCCCAAGATTCAATGTGTTGTGCTTTCTGAGATGCTTTTCTGCTCACCATAGTTGGTTATTTGAGTTACTGTAGCCTTCCTGTGAGCTTCCTGGGATCTTGAACCAGTCTGGCCATTCTTCTCTGGCCTTTCTCATCAACAAGGCGTCTCCACCTGCAGAACTGCCCTTCAGTGGTGTTTTTGTTTTTCATACCATTCTGTTTAAACTCTAAAGACTGTTGCGTGAAAATCCCACGTCACCGAGTTCCCATTTTTCCCATGTGAACATTAACCGAAGCTCTGAAGCTATATCTGCATGATTTTATGCATTTCACTGCTGCTATATGATTGGCTGATTGGATATTGCATGAACGAGCAGGTGTTCCTTTTAAAGTGTCTGGTGAATGTAAATAAAATTCTGATTGATGGGTCTCTTCCAGGTGTCCCTACAGGGTACAAACGGTTCGATGAAGATGAAAATTATGTAAATCATATGCTATGGCCTTCACATCATACCTAACACAACTGAATATCTTTGGGAGATTTTGGACTGATGTGTTAAGACAGCACTCTACACCACCATCATCAAAATGCTACTGAGGGCATATATTTCGGAAGAATGTTTTTCATCCCTTCAGTACAGTTCCAGAGACTCACAGATTCTATGCCAGGGCACAATGAAGCTGTTTTGGTGGCATGTGCTGGCCCAGCTACCTTACTAATTTACTTTTGCCCTACATAGTATGCACCATTCTGTAAGTTCTGCAAATATGCAGCTTTTATGCAGATGCAGATAACAGATAGAAATTCTGAAAAGCAGACAATGGTAGCCCGGCTTAATTGCTTAAATGTGCACCTATGTGAAGTTTAATCCTCAGGAAGACCCCTCATGGACTGACACAATGCTCCAGCTGTGCTTTGGATTGCAGTGGGCTGAACAGCAGCTTTTCTTCCAAATTTCTGTAATGAACCTGGTGAAAGAGTGGCGGCTCTCACAAAGAACATGCTGAAAGGTGTATACCTAAAAAGCAAACGTGAAGCCTTCTATAAGATTCACAGTTCATTATTCTCTATGTTCAGGAGGCAGCAGTCTCTGCCAAGAATTTAGAGGTTTCATCAAACCTTGTAATCCTGTGGCAAGCTACTTTTCGCACAAAGACCAACCATGATCAACAATATATTAGAAATAAAAGAACATTATAGAGTAGCTGAAAACTTCTCAAAACACTAACGCAGGTCATGGGTGCCTCAAGGAAGAAAGTGGTTATGAGCAATAACAGATTTCACGGTGGATCTAACATTTGCTCGGGAAGAATTGACAGTCACATCACAATGGAAACAAAAAGAGAAAATGCTGCTTGGGTAGGTTTGCTCTTTATGTAGTGGGTTCTAAAGTTTAGCAAATGAACAAGGCGAGGTTTACTGTACAAGTCCATTTCTGTCTGTAGTGGCTCTTCCACAGTGTAGATCCATTCTTCATAAGAGCATTAAAACCAAGGAGATCTTTCATTGTTGGTCTTGCATAAAAATAATCTTTGACAAAGACAGAAAGACGTAAAAAATAACAAATAAAAAAAATAACGTTAAGTAATTCATCATGTATTCATAAACTTACTGGATATAGTAACCATATGTATCCTCTCATAACCAATTGTATCTTATGACTTACTTTTTCTGTACATAATTTGTGTGTATAGAGAGGTGACTATTACTGTGTGTGAGTATGTGTAATATGGTGTAATATGCTGTAACTGTGTAATGGTGGTGATCTGGGGGAGGCAGGGATGTGGGGGGAATTTGGGTTGCAATCATGACTATATACCTTATACACATTTGGTAGGTTTATTATTGTTTGTCTCTGTTTACCTGCCTAGGGACTGCAGAGGTAAATTAGCTAGTACAGTAACTCTGCTTCTCATTTCAATCATTTTGATTATTTTTTGTATATGCCAATGCTTTCTATACGTACCTATAACGAACATATTGTTATTTGAAAGTGGAGAAAATGTTATAATTTACATCGTCTGAAACAGCCAGCTATGATGTCTTATCTGCAATTGCTGTGTGACATTTCTGTCGCCTCCAGGATGTCTCCATCATTTCAAGCCTCTCCTTATGTTATGTCCTAAGCAATGGTAACCCTTAGCAATGGCAGCAACAATGGCTTCTGTATATCAGAGACAGACAAGCAAGATTCCATTACTCATAGTTTATGAATGCATACACGCAAAGACAAATTCGCTAGAGAGCAGAGGGTATGAAATCCTAATCATCCCTAATCAAGGACAAATGATATTCAAAACCGAGCAGTGAAAATAGTGTTACTGGAAACTTCTTCACACTGCTAAAGCCATTTTCCAATTAGGACACGTAAGAACACACCTGAATTTAGCTTCTCATTTGTAATGGATCCAAAAACATGGAAACAATAGACTAACAGTAGGCTACCTACTCAAGCTGTTTTCAAAAGCAGGACACAAGCTTTGTTCTGTGTTTTCCGCTGCGATTTATGTCACACAGGATAAAGGGAGCATTTTATAGACAAATAAGTCATTTGTTTTAGTGATAGCGAAACAGTGTAGTCACAGAATATTCATTCCATTATCCCTAGTGATACTTTATTCCATCTAACCTAACAAGTATTTGGGGTTAGCATTTGTTAGAGTATGATGGTATCTTGTCAGCGTCCTGGTGTATACTGCCTTTGTGGCCTGCCTCAGACTGTTTTATTACAGCTCCCTTCCTAAATATCAAGACAAATGTCTCAAAATTGTAGAATTCCAAAATCTGACTCACTAACATATGGGGCTATGCAATCCACGACGGAGTCAGAGTATTTCCATGGAATTTAACAAGGAATGTTACAACACTCCACCGCTTCCCGTCTATAATCTTTAAATGGATCTTTAACTTTTATGAGCACAAGGAAAGAAATTAAAATGACACATCGTACATTTCTCTCTAAAAATGCCAAGGTGAATTAATGACAGACACGCACAATAACAACACGCTCCATAGCACCATGCAGTTATTAAAGCAAAAATGTAGACATGACACTACAGAGGAATCTGAAACATGGAATAGATGTAAACTCTATTTTTTTTACTGACGAGTCAGAACTATATTTTTCTAAACATATTTCTTTAGACTTAAACATAAGCCTCAAGCCTAACCACTGAAAAGCGTGTCATAGAGGCCAAAGTTTCACCGGATACATGGGACACAATAGGAGTTTCTGTAAGCAGTTTCCCTTTTAATAAACAACCAGTTAGTGTGAACACTTTCAAAATAAAACCCATCACATACACGAGGAGGACATACATTTCAAAGTCCACATTCTGTCAGCAGCTGTGAATAGGTATAGAACATTTTATTACTGATTACCTCAAAGTATGTGCACATCTATTTCCTAGGTTATTTTCTTTCAGACCAAAACAATGCAGAGAATGTGCCCATGACAGGTGACCTTTGTATTCCCCAAATATGGACAGCCTATTCATGTTTACCAAGGTCACAGCTTTTAGACATTGTTTATTTATGCGAAAGGAATGCCTAACATTATAAAAACCAGAACTGCTCTAAATTCCAATGCATGGCTTGCTGAGCAACCAGAGACATGAAACACATTTAATAAATAAATAAATAAATAAAACCCAACTTAGACAGAACACAATATATTGTTGTACGGTCTCTTTCGATATTTAGCATATATTAGGTGTACACACGCAAAAGGAGCATTATTACAGGCTTTAGCACCCATATATGGTTATGTTGCAGTGATGACATATTTGAGTAGACTTTTTTGGACATGTTGTTCATGTGTTTTATATATATTTGGAAGTATGTCAGGAAAACATGAAGGGCCAGATATCCACGAAATACTGCAGAGCTCATAGGAAGCACTATCTTTCTGCAGAGCTCACGATAAAAGTAGCTGCTGAAACGTGCAAGGGCTGGTGAAAGAATATAACTGCGGTTACCATTTTATTGAAAGGAGAGAACACTGTGCTGTTAAAAAGATGGACAGAGTTGAGAGCTGTTTCAGCTGACACACTGAGTCTCAAACCTTCCATTGAGTCAAAAGTGATAACATCAGCGACAACAGGGGCAAGATGTTTAAAACGCACAGAAATGACGACTTGGGGCTTTATGTACTCCTGTAGAAAATCGACATGTTTCCACTTATCTAGGAGAACCAGCACTGTGATAAGTGTCCAGAAGCTTGAAGCTAATCAGTTTGCCAGGGCATGATGATGTCAAGTCTACTTTTAAGTCAAACTAGCCATTAGGGACAACTTTGCTCTATCCAGAACACCAAGTTCAGTCAATAGCACCATGGGCCAAGCCGATAAGAGATGAACCAACATAAAAAAAACATTTTTAATTATCTCCCCAAAGACCATAGCTCTGGAATGTTGCACTCAGACTGAAGAGTATATCTGATTGATTGATTGGTTCAGTTATGAGAAAATTAGATACAATGAAGAGGTGCAAGCACAGTAAATAAAATAAAGAACAACATGTTTCATTAAATACTCATCTTCCATCCATGCTCAGGCACACCAGTGCTGGAATTTTGTTACAATGGGCCCCTGGGTTTGTATTACATTTGGGCCCTACTTACATTGCCTTTCCAAATTTGCATGTGCATACTCCCACACCCTTACTATTTCATAAACAGTCAGCAACCTAGCAGCCCAATTATGGCCAGTAGTACTGTCTACACCTGCTTAACAATAAACACTAACATAGCAAAGCAGAAAACAAGCATGACTACTAAGCAACAAGTCATACACGAATAATGATTTTTCACCCATTGCACTATTTGGGCATTGCTGTCTAACAATTTTTTTTTTTTTTAAAGAGAAGTGGTGGCTCAGTGGTTGAGGATTTGGACTCTGTATCAGAAGGCTCAAGGTTCCAACCCCAGCACCATCAAGCTGCCATGGTCAGGTCCCTCATCTGCTCAATTGTATGCTGTCTCAATTGTCACTTTTAATAAGAGCATCATCAAATGAGCAAATGTAAAAATCACAGCTATATGCAAATAGCATCATGGCATCCATGACCAAACAACAACAAAGCCAGTCAGGTTGCTCAGGCATTTGAGGGCCTTTTGGTGAAGATATTCTTTAATTCCAAACCCCAGGTTCTGACAAACTCAATGAAGATTAAAGCCAGTCTATTTAATCTTTCTTGAGGCCTGTTGCTCCGCAGATAGTTCCTAATTATTTTTAGCTTTAAAAATGAACGTTCTGCTTTTGGCTGCTGTACTATTTGAAGTTATTCCTTTCTAATAATCAGAGCATAACTGGACTGACGATTAGGGACTTTTAGATTACTAAATCAAATTACTGGTTATAATGCTATATATTATAATTCCCAGACCTCCCAGAGTTCTACATAATCAGGAAAAGCATGGATTACCTTTTAAATTCCACAACATTAGCACAAAACAATGAGGAAAATGTCTCGGTTGAATGTAAAGTTGCAGTGCTTTAGGCATAATAGAAAAGTAAATTGAAACCATGAAGTAGATTTATTTGAATTTTAATTTCTAAAAGGAGGAAGGAATGTGCTAGGGTGGTTAAATGGAGAAATGTAACAGTTGGATAGTGCAGTTTCCACATTTCGGTGTAAGCAATCAGACACACACATTGGTGTCAGTGCATGTGCCTACCTGGGTTCTGCACCAGTGTGCACTGTTTGGCCCTAAAGCACACACTATAATATAAAGCACACACTGCAGGTGCTGAACTAAAGTGTGACATGTGACATAAATACTTTAAAATGTAAAAATCAATTTTTGCTCATAACTTTACTCAATAAAGCAAATCATATTCACATATTACACAACAGATATTTCTCATTCAGTAATTTGATTGGGAAAGTGACGTTCCAATAGTGCTGACATTTATTATAAAAGCACTGGTACATTGCACTGTTTGCATCACTCCATTTGTTGGTGTTTGCTACATAAAATTCCAATTCTATCAATAGTCTGTTACACTGAAACCATTATTACACTTACTACAAGCTGTTGGGCAGCGCACGTCAGATCAGTTTGCAATGCTCTATTCAGTTGTGGCTTCTTTGGGAACTATTTTCACTGATGGAACAGAAATAAACATGATATTTGGCCATATTGTGTCTGAAAAGTCAGTTACCTGATATTAATTTCTTGTTTTTGGAACTGCTGTAATAAAAGCAATATCACACAGGCAATCGTGCTGTTGTGCTGAATATCGGCACGGCTGTGATTGCCTGCGGCCTTGTACTGATATTCAGGACAACAGCACTGCTGCTCATACAATATCACTTAATTTAAAAGCCTGAGGATCAGAGATACCTATTCACACAATGGAACAAAAACAAAATAACAAAACTAACACTCTCTAATACTAGAAATACCAATAACATGATGCTTGGGCAAATCTTTTCCCTTGCTTGCTGTCCTGGCATACCAGTCAATGTCTGGGTAGAACATTATGCTCCTCTGGTATTAAAGGCTGAAGGAGTGTATTACACCTGAACAGGTGGTCACTGCTCTAAACCTGCTGGAAACACACTCAGACTGTTTGGGTCTCAGAAGATTGTTCTTCAGACTTCAGACACCAGAGAATGATAGAACAAACCACTGGTTTGTATACTGTAAATAAATCCTAAAAAAGCAGATGAGATCAAATCATTTGATCAGTCATTTGGACACTGTATGGGGAGAGGATAAAAAGGTTTGAACCAACCATCATGTTGACAGACAAAACTAATTAGTGGTTAAATGAATATTGTGTGATTAAAGAGGACTGTATGTGTATATGCTGCTTGTGAATGAACTGTGCCAAATCATTCCTTTAGACCACTGCATACGGCATACGTCTGTGACAGTGAATTCACCTAATCTGCATTAATGGAATAGTGCATTCCACTGAATTTTTGAGAGGACTTTCAGTGCATGTTTGATCTGTAAGCTTCAAGGCTGAGAGGGGTGGGGTGCCTTCTTTTGTTGTCTTTGAAATGTAGTACCTGTGGAGGACTCTAAATCAACCTGTGTGGCCTGTGAAGATCGAAGTTGCTCTGCAGTGAGCTTCCATGCTGTTCGTGAGAAATTAGTGCTTGCCTCTCAATGCATTCCTCAGCACAAACAGTCATGTGAAGTAAACAAGATGCAGAAGCTTGAAAGACTCGACCACTCCCTTCCTCTGCCTGGCAGAATCAGGGTTCTAGTGACGAAAGCTGTTCCAGCCCATTACTAAAGCAGATACACCTGGGACAATCAAAGGTATGGTGGAGATTATCATTACTTAGCAAGACCACAGGCATGCTTTATTGGATGACTACTACGTATTTTTTTTCCACACACCTGGGAAATTCCACCAGCATGCACCAGACCTGTAGAAGAAGAACAAAATGTCCAGAATTTCATCTTATGGTTTGTTTGCTAGTGAAAATGCAAAAGGATCATTTAGAAAAACAAGATAGAACATATAGATTACAATGCATGGCTTTAATGTTTGAATCAATCAACCTTGATACAAATTACAGAGCTACTGACATCAGATCAAAGCAGGGTGTATTTTGTTAGGATTTTCCACCGCTGTTCATAGACATAATATGGAATGAGCCAGTAAGTGGTGGTCAGGTATCCAAGGTGTCAAGCTAACAAGGCAAATTACTATAAGTATGAATATGGATGAATATAGCCTATATTTATAATGAAATCCTGAAACGGAACAGTGCGGCATCACTCAGCTATGTGGCCACCACTTTCTTGCATAAATTATTGTAGAGGTTCTAGGAATTAAAATGTAAGGTGTGTGTGTGTGTGTGTGTGTGTGTGTGTGTATATATATTAGTCTTAAATTTTAGGTAAAGATGGACTTAAGCTTATTCAAATGACAATTCCACCTGAAGACTTCATTCATCTACACTAATCACTTTGTCCTGGTCAGGGTTGTGGATCCGAAGCCCATCCCAGAAAAACTGGGCACGAGGTGAAAATACATCCTGGATGAGTTGGCAGTCTATTGCAGCAGAATACACATAACACTTGATACATTATGGCTTACTTTGTGGGCTGTTGGCTGCTTCAGGGGGGCGTTATGCTAAATAACATGCAGGTTTATCTGTCAGGATTAAAGTGCATGAAGAGTTATCTTTGCCCCAGTGAAACAAAGGTTAAAACAGGCTGGCTATACCTAATGTTCAGATGTGTTTGTGTTTCGTAAACATGATTACATTCCAAATGTACTTGTCTGACTCGATGCATGTTTGATTACTGAAATAAATGTTTGAATCAGTGTGGCCATTTTCCACCTTTTTTGAGGTATTAGGGTCATTTTGTTAGGTAAACTGGGCATAAAAAGTGACTTTCAGTCATCAGTGTGGTGTAATTATATTCTACCACACTGCTGTCTCTTCCATTTTGCACTACACTGACTTGACTGGATCGACTGTGACCATGGGTGTGCCCTTTTTCCACTCTCCTCACCTGCTTTGCACCGATCTTGCTCCCACAGTCTCCTGTGAAGGAATTTTGGCTATCTCTATAGAAAATGAATGGGAGGTGGGACAAAATACATTTTGTGTTGCTGCAGTGTGAATGCACCAAATTTTAATGAACCAGGTTTTTGTCTTGCGAACTTCATTGCCAGGATGGAGCAAAATCAGGTAATTATTGGCGGCCCTGGAGGAAAATACTGGTTCAGTGAGCCGTTAACCTCAGCCAGCGAGCTAGTTTAATGTCTGTGAGTGATAAGTGTCCTACTTGTTTTACTGCTGTTGTATGAATCAGGGTGTCCTGAAACTATATTAATAAGCAGTTTGTCTATGGTGAGAAAAACATGTCCCCAGCCTTGCGCTCTTGTCTTCAAATGGCCCACACTTTAGCAGATTGGCAGATTTTAATGTTTATCAAGGTGTACTCAGCAGGCAAATCCCCTTTTCACAAGCAAATCCCTTATCTTCTTCCATTCAAGTGAATGGACTTTTACAGGAGGTGAATTTTATTTACATCTGGTGTGAGCACAGCTTAAGAAACTCAGTGAGTATGTAGCCAAATTTTTTACCAACCTATTTTTTTGGAAGGTGTGAGGAAACCTGAGTCCCCAGAGGTAACACAGAGAAAACAGTAACCTGAGCTGAGGCTTGAAGCTTGGGCCATGGAACTGTGAAGCAGCAATGTTACCTGCTGTGCCACCGTGTCAACCAAAAGAATTAGCTATTGATCATGTTATTCACACTTTTGACAAAGTGTAAGCAAAGTCTCTATATTAAGAATGTTTGTTTCATAACTGCTCCTACTAGTTTATCCAGTCTTACAAAACCACTAAGTAGACATCATTATCTCAAAATAAGGTCTCTATGGCTAAACTATGGGAGCAAAGCATTGGTCTTTCACTCTGACGTTGGCTCTTGATGAGCTGTGCATGTGCGTACAATAGGCCATCACTTTAGAAGGGAGGGTAAACAGCAAGAATGGCTTGTGGATGACCCAGCAACCTCCAAATCTTAAGTTACAGCAAACATCCTTCCCTGAAGGTCTCTAGGGTGAGGGTCAATCCCTTGACCCTCTCCACGACACAATTCCAGTGAAATGTACTTAACCCAAGTGAGCCAAGCAAGCTGACCACATGATATCACATATTCAGTCTTCAACACACTCTTGCTGAAAGTGTGAGTCACTTCATTAAGCACAAGAGTGAAATACAAGTTGAAATCAAGAAAGGGGTCATTTAAAGCATTGGAATAAAACAAAATGTTTTAGCTGAACATCCAACTAGTGTCAACGTCCATAGCCTTGAGGCATTGATAAGCATCATCCACTGAGCAACCAATCTCCACTTTAACGTTACATGTCTGACAGGCAAAGACTGCTCAATAAGCAAAGGCAAGAGAGTCAGACTCAAGTCCTGGAGGGCATTAGACCAACAGAGATTTGTGATTTGCCTCTTATATAAAACCAAATTCAGCCAATGATGGCCATCGTTACGATGAACTGCATTAGTTGAGTTAAATGACTAGCACAAACATTTGAAGAATTCCCACCATCTGTCTAACTTATCCTCTCATAGTCTAAACAGAATCTATTATGACTAAAACAATGGGAAATGGTTGCCTGTTTCCCTTTTATAATACATCTGAGATATACAAGCAGCATTAAGAACACAGATAAGATCTGGGAAAGAAATCACTATTGCGTAATAGCTGGAGATGTCTATGAATTATTAGGCCTTTAAATTTGATAAAGACGTCATAAGATGCACTATCATCATTAACTGGCCGAAATGAAATATGACATGTACCACTAGGATGATCTTGGGATAAAAGATTTCACTGGCGAAGTTTTCCTGACTGTGCACCTAGGCTGGTAATTACTCCTGAACTTTTAAAATTAAAGAATTGCTATAAAAAGTATATTTATATATCCAAAATGTTCTATATGTAAAAGATACATTGTTAATTGTTTAATGGTCAGTTGTTGGGCACAAACTAAATAATACTAAATTACTATTCTTGTCTAGGTGAACATAATGATCTTTTCTATTTCTAGTATATTTCTATGCTCTTATAAAAGGCTCCATCTAGCATCCTAAGGGTTTATTTGGTTTGTTTGGTTCTGAACCATTAAATTTCCTATGTACAACCCTATGACAGAAGGTTTCCTCTGAGGAAAAAGTTCCAAGTGGCACCCCGTTAGAAAGAATTTTAAGTAGGCAAATAATAGCCGAGGTAATAGATTTATATCAGCCTTTTTAGAAATATTAGAAATCCATATAGAGTAAATATGAGAATATTTCAAGATGGACTCAGAAGGGCCTCTAGCGGAGAGACGTCGGTTCTGTCCCAAACTGCGTACCTTTAATTGGTTGTCAATATTACGCCACCTATATGATAACCTGCGGTAAATGACGGCGTCCTACCATTTAGTAGCCCAGGACAGTTTGAGGTTTTTGGACGTAGCCATTTGTTTCCGTTGTGGGTTTGCAGGAATGTGGCGCGTCTCTCCTTTTCCCCTGAGCGCGTTCCAGACGGCACTGCGCTCTGTGAGGTAAGCGGACCTCCGAGCCTCTGATTGGAAGAGACGCGCTCGCAGGAATGTCCTGAAACTATTTAAATAGCACTTTGTCCTCTCCGGCAATAGAGTCTGAGCTGCTTAACACGACGGAAAAGTTACGAAGTGGACGGGAAACCAGCATATTTGAGACTCGTATAATCGGAATTACCAGGGCTGTTGGACTATACTTATTTATTATTTTTGGACAAAGAAACAGGTAGGATTTACCTTTACTTAGATACATTTACTATGAATTTCATACAACAGATCAAGGTAATATATCATTTTAATTATTTACATTAAGGTTATAAATGCTGTTTACAGGAACAAGAGAAGAGGCTCTGCAATGAAGTTAACAGGAATATTTTTATTAGTGATGCTTTGGAGCTGCGAGAGCGCAAGGGTGGCAGGTGAGTGATCAACAGCATCCCTGCAGCTAGGAAAAATAACTAACACAAAACAATTACTTGTTATTTAAGGGCATTTCAAGAAAAACAAACAAACACAAACAAACATACCATACTTCTCATACGCATTTAACAAACAATTACGCACAAAGTTAGAAATGAGACGCAAAATGCAATCACGCATCTTTTGCTCCCTGGCTGTTCCGTTTAGAAAGCAGAGACGACAACAGCGTTTACGACCTGTTCGAGCTCGTTCAAGTGCCTAGGAAGAACCACGGGGTCATGCTGGTGAAGGGCGACGACCCCTACAGTCCCGCCTACAAGATCCTGAACCCGGACCTGATCCCGCCGGTGCCCGAGGGTGCTTTCCGAGACCTGGTGGACTCAGTGCAGGCGGAGCGCGGCTTTCTGTTCCTGGCCAACTTCAAGCAGGCGCGGCGCACCAGGGGCTCCCTGTTCACCGTGGAGAAGCGCGACGGCTCCGGCACCCTCTTCGAGGTGGTCTCCAATGGCAAAGCCAACACGCTGGACATCGTGTTCGCCACAGAAAACAAGCAGCAAGTGGTGTCCATCGAGGATGCAGAGCTGGCCACGGGTCACTGGAAGAACATTACGCTCTTCGTGCAGGAGGACAGGGTGCACTTCTATGTCGGATGTGAGGAGGTGAACAGCGCCGAGCTGGACGCGTCCATCCAGAGCGTGCTCACTCTCGAGACGCCAAGCGTGGCCAACCTGAGGATCGGCAAGGGAGCCATTAATGACAGATTCATGGTAATGCATGACCCCCGAGTTATTGTGGAGAGTTATGCACTAGATATATTTATTCAAGATTATTGTCTAGGTTTGTCTATTCATCTACTTGCTTACTTCGCTTCTGTCCTTACTTACCTGCTTTTTTCAGGGTGTGCTCCAAAACGTTCGATTCGTTTTTGGGACCACGCTGGATGCAATATTGAGGAATAAAGGATGTCAAAACTGTAAGTCTATAGTTACCTCTGAATAACAAGCTCATGCTTGTGCACTGCAGCGCTGCCTTAACGCGCGCGACTCATTACAAAACTGTCTCAAGGGCAAGGGCATGTCACACTCCAAAACAGTGCAAAATTGTCCACGTGCCGTTAAAGCTATTGAATGAACAGAATGTAGACTACATTTGGAGCAGAAAGCCTTACTTGCTCCTTCTTGTCTTTAAGTAAGTACTTGTAATATCTCTAGAGAGTTTTTATCAGTGCTGAGTAAGGTTGTAAATTGACTTCCTCTTAATCGACTCTTATTTTAAGGAATGCAGCAGTGAATGGCTCCAGGAGCAGTAGTGTTTTTATTTTATTTTATTTTATTCATTTTTTAATGTGTATACTGTATCTGATATTTACAGTAAACAATAAAGGGCTGATATTAAGTAGAGTATACTACATTGGGCAAACACTGGTTGTGCTATGGCTTGCTGCCTGCATATCTTTTTATACAGTAATATTAATGTTTGCAACTAAATGAACTGAAATATTGCTATGTTACAGCCGCTAATGACATTATAACGCTACATAATCCAGTTAATGGATCCAGTCCAGCTATCAGGACTGATTATACTGGCCACAAAACAAAAGGTAAATAACGTCTTTTTTGAAAGAGCATCTGTGCAGATCAATAAAAAGAATATTCGAATAGGTCATTAAGCATGGAACCCTACTTTAAAGCCTGCGGCTGTAACTGTACCTTTCCCTGATAACAGATTTGCAGATGATTTGTGGCTATACCTGTGAGGACCTGGCCAGCATGTTTAAGGAACTAAAGACCCTTGGTGTAATGGTGAAAGACCTGACCGACAAGCTCCGCAAAGTGGTGAGAAGGTTATTTTTGTTGTTGTTTTCCTGTTTAGACATTTTAATGTTTGTAAACTAAAAGCTTAGATAAATTTGAAGTAAGGTTAACTATTAATCTTTTATTGAATGCACTGTATTTTAGAGCGAAATGTGCTCATAGTACATTAGAAAGATGTGATAACACTAAATGATAATATCACACTTACTGAAATTATTCGACTTTGTTTCCTAGACAAATGAAAACCCTTTGCTTGGTGGAAGCTTGGGAATCCATTCTGGTGTCTGTCTCCACAACGGCATTGTGCATAAGAACAAGGAAGAATGGACGGTGGATGACTGCACTGAGTGCACTTGCCAAGTAAGCAGACCTTTTCCATTTGGAATTGCAGTAGGCTTCAGTGAGTAAGACAGATAATTTAATTTGTAATCAAGATTAGGAACCCCGCCCCTACAAGAAATGATCAAATTTCATTGCACAGTCTATACATCCCTTCACAAGTACAGCAAGGAACCCCACACAGGCATATCCACTTGGTTAGAGCATTTAACAATGCCATGTTGCCAAGCTTATGCCATGCATATTTTGAAAGTTTTTCTTACGTTTGCTGTTTTATGTTATATGTTTCCTATTTTAAAAATTATTCGACAAATTTTGTAGTTTTCAACTTTGTCAAATTCTACCTAGCTTATGTTCACTCTAAATAGTGTAATTTTGTCTGACTGTACGTCTGTAATGCCCTTAGTTATTAACAAAGTGTGTATGGTACTTGCAGAACTCGGCAACAGTGTGCCGTAAGATTTCCTGTCCCTTGCTTCCCTGTGCCAATGCAACTGTTCCTGATGGTGAATGCTGCCCCCGATGTGGAACTCGTAAGCACAGTTTAAAAAATAATTAACAATTTTACAGTTCTAGTAAATCAGCCTTATTTACAAATTAAATATTTTTAACTGAAAATGTAGTGAAGAATTCGGTTTAACTTTACACATAAATTATTATTATTATTATTATTATTATTATTATTATTATTATTATTATTTATTTATTTATTTGTTTGTTTGTTTGTTTGTTTTTAATTTTTTTTAGCCAGCGGTGAGGAAGGAAAATACATGTGAATATGACATACAGGCTTATTTTAGGTTTAATCATAAGATTCTGGCAAATTAAATAATTTAATGAGGTTATTTGTGTCTCTAAATCTCTAAAATGTTGTAATGGCCTGAACTGGTTAAGGGATGTTGGTGTCTGGCCAAAATAAACAGCAAAACCTTTCACTTTACATCAAGGGATGGGCACGCATGCTTATAACATATGTGTGGAAAACCACATTCATCTCAATTTTAGCAGTTTACAATGATGACATTTTAAGTATATTTCTAAATTCCATTAACCATCTTGGAGGAAAATTCAGAGGTGTTTCCTATTTATGTAACTGCCCTTTGCCTGACAGCCCAAGAGTGTAGCTCATGCCAGAGTTCCCAGGACAAGTCTGTCTTGAGAAGCCTAGGCTGAATTGAGTCCATTAGGGACCTGCATTAAAAAGGTTTTCTCTTCTTTGCTGCTTTAGAAAGAGGGAATAGCTCTATTGTCTCCTTTTCCTCTCCCTCAACAGCCAGTGACTCTGCTGAGGATGGCTGGTCCCCCTGGTCTGAATGGACTCATTGTTCTGTGTCCTGTGGAAGGGGCATTCAGCAGCGTGGCCGCTCCTGCGACCGCATCAATAACAACTGTGAGGGCACATCTGTGCAAACGAGAGACTGCTACCTCCAGGAGTGCGACAAGCGCTGTGAGTTGTGTTCCAGCAATACAAGAGCATTTAATTTGCTGAAAATGTAGAAAAGAACCATCCTCTAACTTTTGACTCTCATTTATCTTAGTTAAGCAAGATGGCAACTGGAGCCACTGGTCACCGTGGTCCTCTTGCTCAGTTACCTGTGGATCGGGAGTTATCACACGAATCCGTCTCTGCAACTCTCCTACTCCCCAGCTGGGAGGAAAAGAGTGTCAGGGCCAAGGCAGGCAGACTGAGAAATGTGAGATGTCACCATGTCCAAGTAAGTGTGCTAAACAAACAATTTAGTTGGTATTTATCACTTTGAGAAACCTAACAGCCAAAGAAGGTTTATTGCTACTTGTTTAATGAGCCCATCATCTTGTTTAGTCAATGGTGGTTGGGGGCCATGGTCACCTTGGGATGCCTGTTCAGTAACCTGTGGGGGTGGTGTCCAAAATCGCAAACGTCTTTGTAATAGTCCATCGCCCAAGTACAATGGCAAAGACTGTGTTGGTGATGGAAAGGCAACTCAGCTGTGCAACAATCAAGCTTGTCCTATTGGTGAGTCACCACACTATTCACATGCTCATTTACATAGAAGCATCTTTGTAAATGTGATTAAGCATCTCTTTAATTCTTTTTCTTAGATGGATGTCTGTCCAATCCCTGTTTTGCTGGAGCCAAGTGCACAAGCTTTCCAGATGGGTCTTGGAAATGCGGAAAATGCCCAGCAGGTTACACTGGCAATGGCATTAACTGCAAAGACATTGATGAGGTGAGGAACTTTTACAGAAGCATCATTTTGCAACATCAAACAAATGAGAATTTTTTAGAAAAAAAAAAGCCAACTAGTCTTCTCTTAACAGTGCAAGGAGGTTCCTGAAGCTTGCTTCGAATTTAATGGAGTCCATAGATGTGAAAATACAGTACCTGGCTACAACTGCCTGCCATGTCCTCCACGCTACAGTGGCCCACAGCCATTTGGCCGTGGAGTGGAGGAAGCCGCTGCAAAGAAACAGGCAAGTGGCAAAATCTAGTGTATTATATAGTCACAGAAAACATCTTGGCACAGAATGGCCTTTTGACCTGCCTTATTTGCAGGTGTGCACACCTCGTAATCCCTGCCTTGATGGAAGCCATGACTGCAATAAGAATGCCCGCTGCAACTACCTGGGCCATTTTGCAGACCCCATGTTCCGCTGTGAGTGCAAGCCTGGCTATGCTGGGAATGGACACATCTGTGGAGAGGACACAGATCTGGATGGCTGGCCTAATGCTGACCTTGTGTGTGTGGAGAATGCTACCTATCACTGCAAGAAGGTTGGGAAAAACTTCTGGAGCACTTAAAAAATGTAAATGCAATAACAGGGACTTTTACTGACTGATTAAACATTTTTTTTATAACTATAGGACAACTGCCCAAACCTTCCAAATTCTGGTCAGGAGGATTATGACAAGGATGGAATTGGTGATGCTTGTGATGACGACGATGATGATGATGGCATTCCTGATGACAGGGTAACATACCTTTGTTTCAATATTCCAAAGGCTAAGACATAAACTGCTTGTGATTATGTGCAAGAAAGTCGGTATATAACGTATACTCTGTGAGTGGCCTTTTAATCATTAACTGGGCAAAGCCAAAAGAATTCTGCAGCAAGATAGTGATGCTTTTCTCAGAGCCAAACCTCAATCTCCAATAATGAGGTACCACTTAAAAGGCCAGCAGTATATCTTGTTAATTCCAATATTACGTTTGGTCTCAGTTTTAGATTCAAGCTCACTTTTACAGACCTGCACTGCTATAAAAACCCATACCACATTGATAACCCCATTTTAGGCAGTGTCCACTTAACTAAGCCTTTATGATCATTCTTTTCAAACAGGACAACTGCCCATTCGTTTTCAATCCCAGACAGTATGACTATGACCGGGATGATGTTGGTGACCGATGTGACAACTGCCCGTACAATAGCAACCCTGACCAGACTGACACAGACAACAATGGTGAAGGTGACGCATGTGCCGTGGACATTGATGGAGATGGTAAGAAGATTGATAAGGTGGCAAAGTTAAATTGAACATCTTTTTTAAGATGATATATAATCCGGGTTTTGTAATGCTGACCTGCTTCCTCAGGTATTCTTAATGAAAAGGATAACTGTCCTTATCTGTACAATGTGGACCAGAAAGATACTGATCTAGATGGGGTTGGTGACCAGTGTGATAACTGCCCTCTGGAGCACAATCCTGACCAGGTATGCATCGGAGAGAGCAACTGATGCTGCTGTGCTTCTCTATAATCCACACTGATCCATCTATTGTTCATCTCAACCTCACTGCCTTTGTCATATGAAAAGCCCAATAGTTAGCTGCAGGGCAGCACAGTTACAAGGTTTTATCCCACTATGTAAGGTTGGAATAAATCCTCTTTACCTTTGGTGCACACAAAACAATAACACAGAAGTGAGGCTTTTCAGGGGTAATCACTAATGCTGAACAAGTCCAAAGGGAATGCAGGGAGGGGGTGGTTATTAGTGGGGAATGAATTTGCCATTGGGTTTATACATGCCCTGTCTGCACTAAATCCCTGAGGATCACACCTGTGCCATGGTTAAATGAGGAGGAGGAATGCATTCTGTGGAACAGTGTGAGTGTGGCATGCCAAGGTCCAGAGACAACAGAAACTAGTAGGATACAGGTTGTGGCTTATCAGATAGAAAAGCACAGGAAAATCTAAGCAGTTTAATGGACTTTGGGATACTGGGACCTGAAGAGAGATTATCATAAAACTTGATTATCATAAACTTTTAACACTTTGTTATTGCACTTGATCCACAGCTTGATACAGACTCTGACCGTGTAGGAGATAAGTGTGACAGCAATCAGGACATTGACGAAGATGGTCATCAAAACAACCTGGACAACTGCCCTTATATTCCCAATGCCAACCAGGCTGACCATGACAAAGATGGCAAAGGAGATGCTTGTGATTTTGATGATGACAATGATGGCATCCCTGATGATAAAGATAACTGTAGACTGGTTTCCAACCCAGATCAACTGGACACTGATGGTTAGTCTTGTGAAATGTAAAGCTAAACTACTTTTCTCTTTCCTAAAATATTTTTTGCCCTCCCATTTGTGCATTTAATATTTTTCTGAAAATTCACTTCTTCTTTGTCTAGGTGATGGACGTGGTGATGCTTGTAAAGATGACTTCGACCAGGACAATGTTCTAGACATCTATGATGTGTGCCCAGAGAACTTTGACATCAGTGAGACTGACTTCCGCAAGTTCCAGATGGTGCCTCTGGACCCCAAGGGCACTTCCCAGATTGATCCTAACTGGGTAGTCCGTCACCAAGGGAAAGAGTTGGTTCAGACAGTTAACTGTGACCCAGGCATTGCTGTTGGTATGTTACCACCTGAGAGTATTGCCAGATCAATATCACTACTAATTAAGAAATCATTCTGACCAATTCCTTGTGTGTTCTTCAGGCTTTGATGAGTTTAATGCAGTGGACTTCAGTGGGACCTTCTTCATAAATACAGAGAGAGATGATGACTATGCAGGATTTGTGTTTGGTTACCAATCCAGCTCCCGCTTCTATGTGGTGATGTGGAAGCAGATAACTCAGACCTACTGGTCCAGTACACCCACCAAGGCACAGGGTTACTCAGGGCTGTCAATCAAAGTGGTTAACTCAACCACAGGACCAGGTGAACACCTAAGGAATGCCCTTTGGCACACTGGGGATACTCCTGGACAGGTAACCTAAGTCACCATGGTGCCATTTCAAATATGACTTTAAGGCATTACAAGAGCATGGTTTTATTGCTTATTTTCTCTGTAGGTCCGCACTCTGTGGCATGACCCTAAGAATATTGGTTGGAAGGACTTTACTGCCTACAGATGGCACCTGACTCACAGACCAAGAACAGGACACATAAGGTATTGTTTAAAGGATTCAAACAGTCCACTCCAAATATTGTTTAAAGGGATTTTGTGTCCCAAAATGTCTTTTATATTTTACATTGTATTTCTGTGCTACTATATTCATATTTCTGTGTGCCAACACAAGTTTTTTTTTCTTTCACAAATGTAGGGTTGTTATGTATGAAGGAAAGAAGATCATGGCAGATTCTGGTAGAATCTATGACAAAACATATGCAGGTGGACGACTAGGTCTTTTTGTCTTCTCACAAGAGATGGTATACTTCTCAGACCTTAAATATGAATGCAGAGGTATGGTCAAGTTTATTTTTAGAACAACCTTAGTTCAGTTTTTTTCATATTTTATTTGCACATTAGACACTTATTTGCTCCATTCTACTTTTTCCACAGATGCATAATTGCACAGGCAGGAGGTTTTTGGAAGATGGCACCTTTCTGTATAATATGTATTCCATGAAAAGTCCAGGGACAGATTTTCCACTACATTTTTCTGTGGCATGCACTCTGGTGGGGAAACAAGTGGATTTATGGTAACCAATGCTGGTTTGGACAGAGCCAGCAGAGCTCACTGGAGATTCAGGACCCCTCCACCAAGACCAGGTAGAGCAGAAAAAAGCCCCCAGTTGCTTTGCTTGATCGGAAAGACCAATCCCTCTAAATAAACCTCATTCAGGTCTGTGTGGGAATGCCTCCCTGCAGACATCTATGCACTTGAGTGCCTTCTCTCGCTGTACTCATTTTTTCCCCTGAATGGATATCAAAAGATGGGGCCAATTCTTAGACTTTAATCCTCTGAAATTTGCCCAGTATGGTAATTTATTTCAAGATCACTTGACAATGACAACCTTGAACAGACTTTAAACAGGGTATCATGCTAGGGCGAATTACTAATTAGCACGTCTATATCAAGTGGATGTAATGGTGTTTATAATGTTCATGTTTGGAAAATATCAAAGTCAAGATTTTAAAATTTTAATTGTGCTTAAAACAACAACAACAACAACAACAACAACAACAACAAAAATCTAAAATCTACACCAAGACCCTCAAATTAAATTGAGCCAAATTCCTTAGCAGTGCCTCAAATAAAATTTTAGTTAATTCCTAAATATGAGTGGATATAGAGAACTAGTTAAGTTAGTAGCCATAGTTTTCTCAGGGTTAGACCGGATCTTGACCATTTCAGATAACTCAGAAGGAGGCTATGTTGAAGAAGGCTTGGCCGAAGTCAGGTTCAGAAGTCACCATTACAAAAAAGAATTTAGTAACTTTTTAAAACTAAACCATTAAGATAAAACTGTAAATAACACATCTACAGTGAGAACATAAACACCTCTTTACAAAATACTTTTTTTTTTTAAAAGAAAAGCACTTGCAAAATACGAGTTGGAGCTGGGATGATGGACCATGGATTCTACAATATTCATTGGTTTATTAATAGGTAGCAGTCATGGTTGCTGGTGAGGATATTCTAATGTTGTACGTAAAAATTTGATGTAACTTATTTATCATTTATAAAAGAATAATATATACAACAAATTCAAATTTAAAGAAAAAAAAAAGGTTATTCCTAGAACAGAATGCTTCCCAAAATATTGCAGTGTCACTGGTCATGGCTATCTGCCCATCACACTCCATTATACCTTATCGGAACACATTCATAGATCCCGAAAGGGGAATTCTTTGAAACAATGTTTGACCTGTGTGCCTTTTGCCTTGGAAAGAGAGAGATTAAGGAAAACTTCGATGTACAAATATTACCTCATCACAGTCATAAAATTTGATCAAATAAAACCTATTACTACTTTTATTATGTTAAAGAAAGCAAATTGGTCACCTATTGCTACTGTAGCACAAGCTGTAAATAGTATTACATTCCTCCTCAAGAAGAATACAGCCTCTGATTCACCTAATAAACAAAGATAAAAAGTGTTTTGTTTCATTTTTGTTTTTCTATTTTAGTGCTTCCAGTGTCCAGTACTTTTTAAACAGATAAATTATTGTACTGTTTGTTGTCTGTAAGACCGTGTTTCATATGAGAATGCATGTATGTGCATGTGTGTGTGTGTGTGTGTGTGTGTGTGTGTCTGTGTATAAATGCTATTTAAATAATTTATCATGGAATGCAGCCTCAGGGGCATTTCCATCTGTATAAATGGTTTGCACACTGACGTGAGGATGTTCTGTTCTTTATTGTTTTTACCTTTTTTGTGTAAAATTAGCAATGCTTTTCTGTAAACATTTTTACTTAGGTGTACAATAAAATGCTATTTTTTATCCATAGCAAATATTTTGGTATGTACTGCAGAAAAATAAATATATTTAAAAACTCACAAAGTCTGTATTCAGTTACTTCAGCTTTATTTTAATGTAGCAGATAATAATCAGTTAAGAACACATTCCTCAATCTTGTAGGGACATACATTTTCTGTTATCTTGCAGTACTTACTATTTTACTGCAGTTACTAAATAATTTATTGTATTTAATGAATAATATGCTTTAATAATAAATGGGTAATAAACCAGGAATTTAAGAGGTTGCAACATTTTAACGGGCTCCAAATGCAAAATTGGAAAATGCATTCAGTCACAAAGAGCACAAGAGGTTGGGCACTCATGTCTGGCAAGGAGGCCTGGTGCAAACTGGGTGTTCCAGTTCCTCATAAAGGTATTCAGTGGGGTTGAGGTCAGGGCACAGTGTGGGCTACTTGAGTTCTTCAACTTCAGCCTTGGCAAATCATGTCCTCATAGACCTCACTTTGTGCACAAGGGCATCATCATGCTGGAACAGGTTTGGGCCCCTTAGTTCCAGTGAAGAGAAATCTTAATGCTACAGCATACAAAGACATTGTAAACACTTGTTTCCAGTTTCCAACTTTGTGGCAACAGTTTGGGGAAGACCCACATAAGGGTGTGATGGTCAGGTGTCCACATACTTTTGGCCATATGGTGTATCACTCATATGCATTTGAAAAATGTAAAAAAAAAAAAGACAATACATCTTAAAACAAGAAGCAACCCCAAATATGGTCAAAGGGTTTACTTTTTAAATTCCAACACATTGTTCTTTAAGTTACATAACACTTCCTTTCAAGGAATGTGTGGAATTTATGGCCAAAACCCCCCTTCTGACCTGATAACAGCCTGAGCCTCTATGAATCCCTTAGTGGCATTCTGGGTTTACACAACCCAGGTCCAAGAAATGTAGTGCTCCTTGAACAAGTACAAGTCCACACAGATGCTTGGGTAAATGAATATATTACTATGGCCAAAGATGGAGCAGACCCCACAGTGTACACCTCCCACAGTTACTGGAGCATATTACTGATATGGGCAAGGCAGAAGTCCAAAATATAATTGCAAAATTCACTTGTTCAGTTCTCTTTGCCCTGATGCACTTGGCAGGAGGACCCAGTAAAAGCATGATACGTGACTGAAACTTCAAAGTCATCATGAATATCCCAATTCAAATTATTTCGATATTTATATCAGAATTTCACGCTGTTGTCACTAGTATAGTCTAATCCAAAGTACAGTGTACTGCTGCAGCACTCCAGTTCTATTTGCTGGTACTAATTTATCATCTCTAGCCAGTTAAAAATGTCTGATATGCATAACACAGCATGTTTCATTGACTTCATGAGAAAAAGTTAAATCAGAGTTAAATTGTGTTCTCACTGCAATCAGACCACACTAAGGTTCACTTAGAAGTAGAGAATACCTCCCACAAATGGTCTTGGTCCATACCTGACTGCGTTTACACCATCCCATAGAACCATACCAAGGGAATAAACATGCCAGGGTTAAATTCAAACAGACTAAATACTGCATATGGTAAAGGAAACTATTTACCATTTCAAGCTATTATTAGATAATTCACATAGTCAGCCTTGTTTCTCCCATCACAACGAAAGCAAAGTCCTGCATGGTGAACAGATAATATATTCCACTTGGTTCTGGTTCTGATGTATGTAGAGTATCCTTCCTTACTCCAGTCCCTGACTTGTGGCTGAAGGCTTCCTCCAGATTTCTGTGCAGGCCACTCAGGTTCTTGCACACCAAACTCGATAAACCATATCTTTAGGGACCTCACTTTGTGCACAGGGGCACTGTCAAGCTGGAAAAGTTTTGGGCCTCTTAGTTCCAGTGAAAGGAAATCTTAATGCTACAGCATACAAATACATTCTATGCAATTGTGTGTTTCCAACTATGTGGCAACAGGTTGGGGAAGGCCCACATGTGGGTGTTATGGTCTAGTGTCCACATACTTTTGACCATATAGTGTAGTCAATTATGGCATCTACTAGGTTCATAGCAGAGGTCATTTGAAAATGGAGATTGATTTATTTCAGCTTTAATTCACTCTGGTCAAAAGTTTGCATACAGCAAGTTGACAGTATGGAAGATTCCAGAAATTGATGCAATGACATTTAAAAGTGCCTGGTGGACCAGATGCATAATTAGGAGTTAATGGGAGCACACCTGTGGCTGTAAAAGCAACTCAGCCTTAGGAAAAAACAACAACTTTGGACCTCCACAAGTCAGTGGCAAACAAGCAAAGACAAATAATGGAAAGTACCATGTGCATCTGTAAATCGTGGGACCACACAGACACTGCATTGTTCAGGAAGGAGGCACCAATTAACTTCCAGGGATGACTGAACCTTCATGTTATGGGGTGTTTTGCTATTTTCAGAAAATAGATGGCATCATGAGGAACGATGATTATCTAGAAATACTGAAGCAACATCTCAAGACATCAGCCAGAAAGTTACTGAGTTACACAAGTTCTGTTAAGATGAATGGGCAAAATTCTGGTAAAGTATATTGCATAGCCCCAAGAGGTCTGGCAAGCTTGTCGAAGCCTACCAGTGTTTCATTCAAATTAAGTAATTAAAAGGCAACAGCACCAAATAATAACAAAGTGTATGTAAAATTTAAACCCACTGAAAATCTGAAATAGTAAATAAAAGCTGAAAAAACCCCCTGAAATAAGTTCAGGGAAATGAATGTGTGGTTACTTGAAGTGTGTGGAGTTGTAAAAAGTGCCATTTGAATGTCTTTGGCTCAGGTGCATGAAAACTTTTAGCCACTACTGTATATCACGGCATCTTATATGCACACTGCTTTCATATTTTATGTTGCAAGCACCATAGTAAAGACTCATAATTTTTCTTGCACCAGTCCATTAGGCAGACAAGCTTAGAAATAAATCTTCTGTTAAATAATCTACAGGGTGTCCCAAAAGTGGGACTATGTATGCTAGCACCATGTTGGTTGTGCCTTCGTCAGTGGATCTTCATGGACATCCACTTCTCGCACGTCCGCAACACTTGCAGTCTTTTTGAATCTGTTAACGGCGCTGGATTACTTCAAAAAGGGTTGAGATGAAATTATTGGCGTTTATTATTAGCGCATCTTTCTACGTTTGATAAGGAGGATCAATGTAAACTATCCAGCACCAACTTTGCATATCATTAGTATCAAAAATAAGCATTTTTATAATAAACACATTTCAGAGAGGGAAGGTGTGACTGTCTACTGTGAACCGCCATTATACATCACTCACGGCAGCAAAGTGAACATTTAATGTAAACTGTGTGAGCAAAAGAAGGAAGCAGACAACTGATCATCTACTATTTATTTTGGCACTGGCATGAGATGAGAGGGCACGCTGAAGTTAAAAGGAAGCTGCCTTAGCTTTTAATTTCCTAGAGTGAGCAAGCTCGGTGCCTCCTTTTCAACTTCTTTAAAGGGAAGCCTGTAATTCACGCAACCCCTTCTACTGTATTAGTTCCAGTAGTGATGAATTCAACATAGAGCAAACAGTCTCACTGTCAAATCTGCTACTGGAATTATTATGACTGGACCTAAACAAAATAGTAAAGCTGATTCATACGCACCAAGTAACAAGCACTTTATAACTGATTATAATTGATTTCATAATCCAGGAACAATCTAGTCAGTAACTACAGTAGCCTAGTTTCCACTTTTCACATTTTCTCAAATATAGATATAGACTACTAATTTTTGGTGGTAAAATGGCACATAAAGTGTGACTGAATATCCTTAAAATACATCATTTTGGATCACTTGGATGATGGACTTTCTATTAATTGTCATGCATCAGTGAAAGGAAGTCTAAGGCCACAGTATACTCATAGAGCACCCACAGGCAACTCCACACTGTCCTCAGGGACGTGTGAAATATCAGGCTTCCCTGCTACATACATAGATTGTCATGTTGAGTGAATTATTGTTATTTTTTAAAAAAAAATAATATTGCATGAAAGGCACCACTATTTACATCTAAAAGTGTTTTTTTCCCCTTTAGGGTCAAGAAGATAGAAGTACTGAGATAATGATAATAAAATAAATGTAATAATTAATAATACAATTATTATTTAATAAATGAAAATAATAGCAAATTAGCTGTATTCACTGAATAGAACTGTGAGAAGAAATGAAACTGAAAGCCTGGTGGTTTTAAGCAGCCTTAAACACCAGAGCAACCAGTGAGGTGAAGCACATTCATTCTGATCTGACAGCTGTGTGCCTGGTTTTTGTGCCATTTAACAGTATTATAAGAGATGGTTACGCTCAGCCAAGGAAATCATGTCTCTGATGTGACTCATAGTTCACATGCCCAGTGCAAATACAATTTATTATCTTCTTGTTTTGCCAGAAAAGGCTGCCATAGCAGTTTCATTGCTCTTCTACATTGCTATATCTATTGATTAATACAACATTAATGGTAATAGGGAAATACTTTCAGCTGAGCAGAAATGGTGAAAAAGCAAATTTATTCTTTTTTTTAATGAACAGAATATAATGTTCATAAACTTTTATAGCATTTTTAGGATCTTTGTGAAATGAAAATTGGTGTTTTAGAGCTTAGACTTATACAAGTCTTGTAGTGAAAAGATTATGATGTGTCATGCTGTATTCATCTAAATGGGGTCTAATCAATTGCTTCCTAGAATCAGATATACAGTCCATAAATATTTGTAAATTGACAAAATTATTGTTATTTTAGCTGCCCACCACAGAATATTGAAGTTGAAATTGGAGGGGTATGATTGAAATCCTCTGCTCTAGGGTACAAACATGTTGCAATAGACACACTGGCAGTGAGAAATCCTACACAGCTGAAAACAAGTTATTTTCAAACTCTTGCCTGCATTATTTAGCCAGTTTGTTAATCCACTGTTGGTTTTCTTTAGATTTGACAGGTTGTTGCCATATCCTGAATGCTATTGGCAATCAGGAAAATCGGTCAATCCCTTTGATACACTTCCTCTCTGACTACAGGTTTCAAAAGGAAATACATGAGCCTATGGCATCAAATCATGACTCTCAAGCCATTGCATTGGTACTTTCACAATGCAAGTAGTTTCAAAATGCTTTGGCAAATAGCAAGTCATGGAGTACAGTGGCAAGGAAAACACATTGGGATGGAGGTAGGGGGAGGAAAAAAACATCAGGTAACCTAACATTTGGTTAGCACGGGGGATCTTGAATTAATTTGGCAGTCATTCTTCCTAGTGCAGACCCATTCTTAGATTTAACTCTAAAAAATGACATCTACGAGTCACAGTTTTCTGATTTCTATTGACTATAAATGATGGTTAGGAATGAGGAGAGAAATATTCTTGTGATCATTATTATGTAAAATGTGCTAGGTTGGTCATAGTTAAATCAGCAGTTGTTCTTATGGGAGCAGGGGCTTGTCTGCCTCAGGCCAGGCATCCCATGGTCACAGCAGAGAAAGAAAAAGGAGAACCAAAACAGAGGCCTCAATATGTCATCATTCACATTGTTCCTTTTTGTTACTCTTAATCTTTTGATAGCACTCAGTATGTGTTTTAACAGCTGTTTAAAAGCCCTCAATACATATTCAGCTCACACTGACACTTGCTGCACTACTACAATTTCACCTTTTCTCTGCTCTGATGTTGAGATACAGAGGGGGCAGTGAGTTCATGTAAGGGCTGGTATTGGGTTGCGCATAGCCCAATTTCACGAACACTCCTAGCAAGGACAGACAAAAAGCGCACAGAAACCAGAGCCCCAAGCCTCCTATGAATAAGCTCCTTTACTCCCTTCTGAGCAATGATCGGAGTGTACACCTCAAACACTGCACTGAGCTAGATGTGTTAGTGATAGCGGGAACACACACATACATAGGACCCTCTCCTGGCTCTCACTGGCACACTAAACATGAGAGCTTTGCCATTGTCAACACTTGCTTACTGAAGAAGCAACGAAACTAACAGTGCATATTAGTTTCATATAACACCAAGGCTTTTCCTGGGCTGATAGAATATCTACTTCTTTATTATGTATTATTGTATTTATTATTCTATATTATGCCACTTTGCTCTTTAATGCTCGATTCTGATTGGTCAGAAGGTGTTGATTAATTAATTAACAGCATGGCTCAGACACCTTGCACAAGGACTTGTATGGTGGACGATTTTTTTTGGAAGGAGTTTCCAGTGTCAGCACTTTGGAACAGTTAAAGGTAAAGCTGTAACTTTGTGTTTTCCAACACAGGAAATTCTTTAGGGCTTTGCAGTTTCTGAGTAACATGACAAGGTTCATTTTTTTAATGTCTTATTAACTTCAAGAGAGAGAATAAAAGGGAGATTACTGAGGGAGCGACTGTTTACAGCTGTTACAACATAAGTCATAACAGAAACTGACTTATTTCATGGGCATTTCACCACATTAAAGGTAACTAGAAATTAATAAAATGTATGATGTATGATTCAGTTGTATTGTGTGCTGTAACACACACACACATACCTCACATACACACATACGCCCCACTAGCAGGCACATGTCAGTGATCGTGTCAAAAGCCGTGTTTTTCTTTTTTTCCACAGGTTCCCCCAGAGCCAGTGATTATCCAGCAAATTACTAGCATTCCTCAGAGATCTTGCAGGGTACTTTTTTAGAAACAGCGAAATCCTTATTATGAGTTGTTATGTTGTTACGCAGAGAAATGGTGCTTTTCTGAGTAAAGTGCTATATACTGCCAGGTGCCAGACTGTGGGGGCAGTGCTAATGGCCATAGAGAGTAGAAAGAGGCTGGGCAAGGTGTTGAGTGCACAAACAAGGTGCTATGATAACACAAGGATCTGGTCATACAAAACACATCTAATCAAGATCCCTAACCCATGCTCATACATGCTTATGTGATTCTGTAGCCACACAGAACAAATTTCATTTACAGTGCCTAAAGACTAAATATGTAAGATAACGTGTTATAACCCTCCAAGGGCTACTACATGATAGAACAGAGAAAGTTTAACATGTCATTAAAAACTATGCTACACTTTCTTCACGATGCAGAATTTCTCTGCACATGTCTACATGGTACTGTATGTGGACTGACACAAAAAGAGGTATATTGCATAGCCCCAAGAGGTCTTGCAAAGGCAGTGGATTGTGTCTTAGAAAAAAGAAACAGCAACATGGATTAACGTGACTTTAAAAGGTTGTTCACATACCATAGCAAATTTGATAATGTCTGAAAACTATGTGCACCTAGTCAGTATTTGAGTGGTCTTTTGCACGTCATAGACATAAAAAGACATTAAAGACAAGTTTCTTGTTTGAACATGAGGAACCAATCTAAAAAATATATTGAAAATAGTGGCAAATATGACACTTAACATAGGTATGTTGGTAAATATGACACTTAATGCAAGAAAATGTTCCTGAGTAGAAAAATAGGTGAGTGATTTTATGAATAACCTTAAATCCACTATACTGAAAGACTGTCAAAAATGTTTTGTGAAGAGGGTTTAAATACTTTTCCAGGTAGATGAGGCCTGTCCAACTTTCTCAGGGTTTTCCTGTCAATCATCAGTACTTTATGTGCAGAGCATCTAGTGCAGTATATGTCCAAAATTACAGAGCATTGATCATGTGGGGGATTTGACAGATCCTAGGGGTGCTGTAATGGCCTATGCAGTTATGGCTTTCATCTTTACTTCAACAGTGTTACTACTGCACTACTGAGACTCAGCATGGTCTCACCAAGCATGTTTAAAGCCCGGGGCAACAAAAGCACTGGAATCACTACATGCACTTAATTCATTATGCTTCTTTACAAAAATCACATGCATTAAGCCTTGGCTATACTGGACAACTTCAAAATCCTATAATAAATAATAAAACAGATAATTTTATTAATGGATAATAAAAAGAGTGTGCATGTTTCTATTATTCATTATACTCATTAATGAAGCTCATTCACCCACTGACTGTTATGTGTAGATTTTAATGCCAATTGAAAAATTGAGTAACATCCGCTAAAAGGGATTACAAACAAAAACATGCTTTCCAATTCCTAGCATATGACTATGGCAAAACTACTGTAAACACGGAGGTGCCACAGCTTTCAGCTCTAACTGTACAGTCACCATGTGGCTTCAGCATTGCAACTCAGCATTTTTATGTCTAGGTTTGTGGACGTCCTTCGAATTTACTTTGTACAGGTAGTTATGCATCTGCCACAATTCAGTGAGTATGGCCTCCATTAAGGAACTCCACTGCAGCCATGAATGCCGGTCTGCTTACTTCTTGTATAGACCCCCAATCTTTATCGATTTGTTATGGGATCAGTTCAGAATTGTCATGAATCAGTTTACAGGCATACCTGTGCTACTTCCTATATCATCTACCAAGGCAGGACAACAATGGTAAAGGGATCTTGGACCACTCCTCTTTGGTTCAACTCCAGAGGCTGAGATAGCTGTTGCAAACTCTGATTTTGTGGGTTTTTTGGAGTTGTTGATTGGGGTGTACAGTGTGTTTAGGTTCATCTATGTTCTGAACTTTCTGGCAGAGGCAACCATGTTTTGTTCTGAAATATCTGAAATATGGTACTGCATGATGGCATCAATCTTTATAAGAGACCTTGGACCACTAGGTACACAAAATAGTTCCAAAGCATCAGTGATATGTAACATGGTATCATCATATCATGGTAAACATCCCTGGCCAGCACATGATTCTCACTGTAATTCCAATAACAACTGCTAAAGTTTAGGCATTGCTTTTTGTGGGTTGCTCTTATTAATATAAATGATGGTCTTATCAATGCTCCTATTATTATTATTATTTGTTATTGCTGTTGTTGTTATTGTTGTTGGAGGAACCATCTGTCTGATCTTTGTTGTCTTTAAAGAGTAAATAGTTTTTCTGGGTGCAATTCCCAATAATTCCAGCAATAATTCGACTTGACTTTTTATACCACATCCCCCAAACTTGTCTTTCTGGATTTGTACCTGGTCACATACTGCTGCTTTCTGGTCAGCTAATAAATATAACAACACTGACAAAGCATTTGCTGTTTCCTTAACTATCTACAAAACTGAGTAAAGATTGTTATATTGTTGGTATGCACAGATGACTGTAAATTGTGGTTGAATTAATATACCATACTTTGCACATACCATATGTGCACACGTAGTAAATAAACGTCCATATGTGAATGCTAAAAGTGAAATCTGAGCACTGGTCTAAAATAACACTTAGGTATACTGAAGCTTGCAAGACAGGTGAAATTTGGGAGAACAGAAATAATAATGTAGAAGGATTTCAGCTGTGCCATATCTGACTAGCCAGTAATGCTATACATCCATCAACAGTTGTGGTTAACCCACCTTCCTTTATTTCTCATATTCTGACATTGAAAATGCAAACTCAACACCACATCAAGAACAGTCATGCATAGTCTTGCATAAGGAAAACAGGAGCATTCTTAATTTGTATACATTTGTATCGTGTTTCCCCCAAAACCAGGTGTGTGGACTTATAATGTCAATGAGCAGGAGCTAAATTTGACCAATGGCTCGTTCACAACTGAAGATAGCAGGAAAATTGCTATACTGAATGTGGTTTGAACAAAAAAACATTGATTTCCAAACTCATAGCCAACATTAGGATTTTCATGTATACCTTTAGGCGCCATCCTCTTACATTTTTTTTTGGTTAGGGACTGAAAGCTTACATGGAGATAATCTTTGTTAAATTAATTATGTAAATGAAGCCATGTCTCCTAAAAGGAGCCCTAAAAACCAGGAGAGAACAACACACACAAGCCCCATCTGCCTATCTGCTGTGGTCAAGCAGTGTTTATGTTTTCCTGCCCTGTTCTTAGGACACATTTAGAGTCAAAAGGAGCTGCCGTGTAAGCTGGGGGAAGCCCCACTGGGCCTGATATCTGCTAAAATTACAGTCTGTGCATAGAATAAGACAGCTACGCTAAACCAGCATGTCCAGCAGAGGAGTGACAAAAGTGATGACCTACTTTGTGGAAAAAAAGGTCATGCAAAAGAAAGGTCATGGACAAAAATTGCTAGACAAAAGCTGAAGAGTTCAGGAAATAATATGTAAACCACTATAGTTTAAGTCACATAATGACAGCATACTGCTGAATTATATACATATATATATATAATATTAGCAAGGGCTTTAGTAAAAACCAAGGTAACTGGGTATCATAATCTGCAATTTGGTCTTTGAATGGATGATGTGTGCTTAGTCAGTTTACTTCTCTCCTCTAAAGGAATTAAAAAATGTTTAAAAAATGTATTCAGAAAGTAATCCACCTTGCTCTTGTTTATAATCTATTTCATGCTGATGGCAGTTTATGCATACTAAAGCTAGGGGGTGATTCCCTGTGTCAATGATAGGCTGTGTCAATCTACTAGAGAGGAAATCAGCACCATCCTTTACTTCAAATGTACATTTTTTCATACAGTGATGGCTGGTGGTGCTATTGTTTTTGGTTTCACAAAAATTAAAAAGAATGTTTTTAATACAAAGCCGCAGAATATACATATTTCTACATATATATTTGCTTACTGGACAGCTCTTGATCCCTTTTTAAGAAATGACCTAATTTCTCATGTCATATTGCCAAAACAAAGTGGCTTACAACAGGTCATTCCACAAGATTTACAGACATGAATAAGGTTCTCAGTCGTATCTGCACATTTTGCATTTAGAAACAGTTCTTGCTGCACACTGAAAAAGGATTAAAGGCTTGACACATTTATAAGTAGCAGCAAAGAAGAGGCATAAATCAAAATCTAAATCTAAATCAAACATCAATAGAATACACAGTCAATATTCAAGTCTGAAACTACCCTAGCTATTATACAATCTCTAAACCAGTTTGGGAAAAATGACGGATCAAAGTTTTTATTTTCATTGTTTATAGAAATAAAGGATACTAATGAACATTTGAACTAGTTGACCACGTTCATAGGCTCTTATTACCTAAATTTCCACATGAAAGTATCCTTTGCTTTTAAACTGTAAAGGTTTTATAAGGAACAAACACAAAAACTTTGTTCTACTATCTTCCACCTACACATCCAATGGTCATAGCTTCAACATCAACAACTGCATAAGCCAGACTCCAGATGTCCATTGTTCCCAAAACATTCTTTATTTTGTATCTTGGCAACCAAGGCTTTTGGGACACACATCATTTGTGCCCATCTCAGTGTCATGGAGTGCAGCCTGTAACTCTTCCCAGGGGACATGCAGCAGCCCAAACTGAGTGTGGAAAACTAAAGCAAATGATTTGACAGCTGATGAATTTGACTAATGAATCTGTGTTCCATCCAATTTACACCATTCTAAAGGCACAAAGCCTGGAAAGCTGTGGAAAGAGGTATCACTTTTAGACATTTTTAGTCTCTTCATAATAGTGTAGTTTTGCCTGAATCAGCATATTTTCCCTCCAAATAGAGATTTGTTTGAACAGCATGTTCTAAAACATCCGATGGGTTGGAAAACAGATATATATGTTAAAATATGTCATTTTGGTCACTAGTGTATTTTGGAAATAATTGTATATTTCACATTTGAATGGTTTGGTTTCTTGACATTTGACCAAAATAGTCAAGTCAAGTCTGGGTGAAACATGATTTCATCTTGTTTGGCTTCTATTCTTACCTATCTGACCATGGAGTAATGATAAATAGTTCCACTTTTTAATGTGAGGGCCATACTTAGCTGACCACGATTATACAGTAGGCCATAGCCTTTTATGTAAACATCTGGTTTAAGTAGAAAGGGGGCAGAAATTCTCTACTTTATTTAGCATATCCTTTTAACAGCTTTACTTATGTGATTGTGGCCACCAGCAATCTTCCTGAAAAGTGACATTTTCAAAATGTGTTATTCTGTTCAAAAATACCAGTAAGCTCTGGAAAAGAAAGGAAATGTGCTCAGCAAAAACAAAAATGGTAGCAGTACATATCTGTGCATCCATGGAAAATGAAAAAAGTATCTTTAAAATTGCTTGCTGAAAAAAATGACCTCTGGAGACAATGCTTTGAAACTTTGAGGGAAAAGAATAGGAAAAGCAGCTTTACACTTTTCTTTGTGTGGTTTATACCTATCTCTTCTTTCTTGCTGGATTCCACTGTCACATCCTTGGTGATTTATGCTTTCTTCATACCGTCAACAGGAACCATATTACTAACTCAGACATGCTTTCCCTGATAGTATTCAGGAATAAAATATATTCTGCCAGCTGTATGCTATTCACCCACGTAGCATTTCTTTTTTTCATAATTATTCCTAGACTCAGGCTATGACTGGTGCTGCAAAACGATTTCAGTATATTTGTTTAGAGGCCCATCTCATTGGTTTTCTGAAAACAATTTGCCACTAGGGGTCCAAATCCTCCTTATGACTATAATCCAAATTCAAACATTCAAAAAAAGGCTTAGCTCATTGTGTTTTAGTTCTCATTTTGCCTAGTCTGGTTAAAAATAACTGATTTGCTGTGAAGACTCACCAGGCATACTGAAGCTGAAAAATAAGCAGTGAATAGTGTAACCTGTTTATTTAGAATGAGAAAGTGAATGTTCTAAAAAGTTCACAATATTTTTGGGTTAACATACAGGCTGAAATTAATTCAAATGATGAAAATGGGGTTCAGTGCCCCACTTTAGAAAAAGTGTCCACCACTGGGCAATCAACAATCTGCCCATCACCTTTTTTGGACAGTTTTAGAACATGGGAGTTCCCAGAGGAAACCCACATGGACATGCAAATCTCCGCACTGGCAGTAAATGGAGCTCAGGATCCAAATCTGGCGCCCTTACTAGAGTAGAGCCAGCACAACTGTAAAACTGTATATCAGCAGCACACGTGTTAAACCATCATGCATTCACTACTCTGTGTAATGTATCTCTGAGGGTGGCTTGGAAAATTTTAAGTATTCACAAATGATTATTGCATGTCCATTAAGCAAACTATATACAGTCAGGTCCGGAAGTATTTGGACAATGAGAGAGTTTTTGTGATTTTGCCTTTATACACCATCACAATGGATTTGAAATAAAACAATCAAGATGTGATCAAAGTGTAGACTTTAAGAGGTTCCACAAAAATATGGCATTTACCATTTAGGAATTACAGCCATTTTCAACAAAGTACCTCCATTTTCAGGGGCTCAAAGGTATTTGAACAAAGTGACATAATTGTAAATATAACCATAATTTTAATACTTGGATGAAAATCCTTTGCAGTCAATGACTGCCTGAAGTCTGGAGCCCATGTTCTCAAAACTCAAATTCTGAGTTTCCTCCCTGGAGATGCTTTGCCAGGCCTTCACTGCAGCAACTGAAGGTGGCTGAAGAAGAAGGCCTTGTTTGTGGGTCTTTCTGCCTTCAGTCTTGTCTTCGGTAAGTGAAAAGCAGCTCTATTGGGTTGAGATCAGGAGACTGACTTGGCCATTGAAGAATATTCCATTTCTCTGCCTTCAAAAAGTCTTGAGTTGCTTTCGCAGTATGTTTAGGGTCATTATCCACCTGCACTGTGAAGCGGCATCCTATCAGTTTTGTAGCATTTTGCTGAATGTGAGCAGAGAGTATAGCCCTATACACCTCAGAATTCATCTTGTTACTTCTGTCAGCAGTCACATCATCAATAAACACCAGTGAGCCCATTCCACTGGCAGCCATACATGCCCATGCCATAACACTGCCTCCACCATGTTTGACACATGATGTGGTATACTTTGGATCATGAGCTGTTCCCTTCTTTCTCCATAATTTTCTCTTCCCATCATTCTGGTACAAGTTAATCTTGGTTTCATCAGTCCAAAGAATCTTCAACAAGGAAAGGATTCTGCGATCATCCACTTTAGTTGTCTTCTGTGGTCTTCCAGGCCTTTTGATGTTGTTGAGCTCACCAGTGCTTTCTTTTTTTTAAGAATGTACCCAATTGTTGATTTGGCCACACCTTTTTGGGTTTTTGCTATCTCTCTTATAGATTTATATTGTTTTTTCAGCCTAATGGTGGCCTGCTTCACTTGCATTGAGATCTCCTTGGACTTCATATTGGTAGCTCCAGTCGAGCAGCTGCCAAATGCCAACTCAATACCTGATATCAACTCCAGACCTTTTATCTGCTTCATTTGTCTTGACGTAACGAGGGAATGGACCACACCTGGTCAATTAACTTCTTGTCAGTCAATTGTCCAAATACCTTTAAGCCCCTGAAAATGGAAGTACTTTGCTGTCATTCCTAAATGGTAAATCCCATATTTTTGTGGAACCTCTTAAAATGAACCTGAAAGTCTACACTTCAATAAAATCTTGATTGTTTTATTTCAAATCCACTGTGGTGGTGTATAAAGACAAAATCACAAAAACTCTGTCATTGTCCAAATACTTCTGGACCTGACTGTATATAGTAAATATACTATGTTGCATATCCATAAAGAAAACTATGCTAACAGTTAGTGTAGATATACTGTATGTATACATAACTGCACAGATTGTAGTTTTTGAACATGTAAGGAAAAAATAATATTAGAAAAATATGTTCGGTTTAATTTTTACCTACATGACAAATATAGGTAACTGGACAAATCTTGCTGGTTTTTTTTCTCAAACAGAAAAGGAGAAGTGATGTTCTTGTATATGTATTTGATAAAGTAACATTTGTATGTGCACATTTAGAGAACATAAGCATGTTACAACTGTGCTGAGTTAAAATTGTACCATATTACAATTGTGTTGCTCTCCCCTGTAAATAACAGAGGCCCCAAAATGGGACCATGTGACACCCCAGCTTTAACATTGACCTTCTCAGATAATAAACCATCTGAAATATTCCCTTGAGGTCTATTTATAAAATAATTCCCCAAACCAGCCCAAGGTCTTGTCATACAATCCATTTAAAGGGCATATATCATGACATTAGTATTATAAAGTCCTATCTGGGTTAGTAAAGAATGGGAAATAGAACTTTATAATACTAAGGTCACAATACATCTTACCTTCACAGTGTGACTTGTCTTAAACTGGAGAGAAAGTGTGACAAAAAGAATCTTATTTGTATGGTGAACTTAAGCTCGGGAACCTCCTCCCTGGTCTGTTACACCTCATGAAAAAGTCTGATATTCTGGTTTGCCTCACACACCAGAAGAATTCAGACAAACAATTCTCAGAGAGCTTGGGAGGGTGTGTGAACATTACACAGAACTGTGTCATGAACACACAAGACGAAGTTTGATCTCTGAAGGAGTAGAATAGAGTCATCAATAAAATCTGTGTTTAAAGGCAGAATGAAGGAAGATGGAAGGCCAGGAGCTAACTGTAGCTTTGGTTTAAAATTTCAAAATATTATGAGGCACTTTTTTTTTAGGTAGGCATTTATTTTTCAACTAATTATCTTTGAAGAAATCAAACAAAGAGACATTAATGTATTAGGTTGCAGTGATACCTGGACATACATTTGCTTGAGGTTTACATCAGTCAGCACATCTAACAGGAAAAATGAAGTATACTATATACTTATATAGACTGATGTTACTCTTAGTTCCTGACCTAGTGAACCAGTGAGGTGTGCTTACTGATAGGGACTTCAAAGCGCTTCTTACTCATTTCAATTTCAAACCTCCATGAAACGAACTGTTTAATCATCATTGCCCTAGATGTAGAGTAAGCCAAGTGTAAAATAAGACTCTTTAAAGCTTAACCCCTGAGATTTGGCTCCCCTGATAAGTGAAATGTCACAGAGTTGTCCTGCATTGGTGCTCCCCTCAGGAGCAAGTGAGAAATATGGAAAATTTGCTTATGCGTTCACTCTCCAGCAAGAAAGGACTGTGTATGTTGGAATAGTAACAAAAAACAGAAAGCTGCACTTTATGGGACTAGCTTCATGGCTGCCATATATTACAAGCTTTGCCTTTGGATACATGATTTCAGAAGATGCCAGCTCCATGTTTGAAGGTTATTTCTGTCCTGGGCCAGTCCTGTGATTTGTTCACCTCTTTCTAAATGTCCCATTTATCAGTGAAGTCCAGGTTTAAACTATGAAAAATGTTAAAACTAAACATGTGTGAAATGTGGTTTAAGACCACATGTTGCAACCCAAACCACTTCCCATTTCTATATGAAGCTTCAAAGAGCTGCATAATAGCGCAAATATGAGTTTTGCACTCCCTTCGAGCTGGTTTGTAAATTCTACTAATTAAGAAGGGAGTGTTTTTATGACATTTTCAAGTCAACTATAATTTATTTGCAACTATTTTATCAGTATATTGACCATGGTAAACTTCACTTGACATGTGGTTACATTTACATCTATACTCACATCATTTGGCAGATGCACTTATCATCAGAGCATTTGAAATTTGTGTCTCCATCAAAGCCATGCTTGTACAAACAGGTCAGGATCGAAAAATACTATCAAACTAAAACTCTTTTAGAGAGAAATTAGTACCGGTAAGTGCCTTCAGGGCTGGTCAGTTTTTGGCTTTGTAGGCAAGCATCAGTGTTATACATTTGTCGCAGGTTGAGGTGATGTGGGAGGATCTAGGGAGATTGCGCAGCTGCATTCTGTATCAATTGCAGCGGTTGGATTGTATGCAGAGGAAGACTTGCCAGGAGTGAATTGAGGTAGTCTAATCTTAATCTCAATAACAAGGAACTTAACAAGCGCCTGAGTGGCAACTATGGATAGAAACTGCCAGATCCCCCCTGATATTGTATATCAGAAACCTGCATGACAGAGTCAGATTAGCCTATAAACAGCTCTGTGTAGTATTAACTGTATTGTAAGTAACTGAATATTTGACTTGTATGTAATCTTATAATCTTCACTGTGTGAACCAGTCACAACTATTCCTGTTGTGAGACAATTATGTTTAATCTTTCACAGTTTCTGCATCCTGTTATATATAGGTATCAACTTACAGGTATGTACTTCTAGTTCAAAATAGTATGTGATGGATCAAGTGCTATTTTAGAAGCTGCTGAATAATGATGGCGGAAGGGATATTGTTAAAACAAGATAATAATTCCAACTAGGACAGTTCATGCAGCATTACAATATATTGGAAAGATTTCTAGTAGATTTCTAGTAGATACAGGCAGGTCTTGTAATATAATATAATCAGAGTAAATGTCATGGTAGATCATCAGGAGAAGAGCGGCCATAGACCACAATTTGATTTTCCACGTGACTCCACACGAAGGATGATTTAACAGCCATCCAGCCGAAAGAGCCTGCTACTAATAACTAATAAGAACTAAATTTATTATGCGAATTTAAGTTATATTATTTGTGAGAAAATGCATATAAACTGTAATGGGCCTCATTTATCAGTCTTTTATTAAAGCTGCATGTAAAAGTTTGCGTGAGCCAAACCGAACAATTATTTTTCCCTTCTATATTTACAGAAGTTTCAGAAATGCTGATTTTCTTCATATTTAACACTCATGTTCCTAACACACCTCATGGAAGTTATTTTGACTCACTTATGTGCCAATAAAATATTTAATATTATGCAATATTTATATAATATTATTAATTAATAATATTTAATATATACAATTTAGCGAGCGCTAAATCGTCTGCCAGAGGCATTTGTTTAAGGCTTACAGCTATGCGGAGACACACTAGCCTCTGTTCATATTTCAGCATTTTTTTTTCTTCATTTGTCTTAATTTATGGGTTTGTGTTGGCTTGATTTCTTTATTTTTCATGTATTCATTAATTAATCCTAGTAATATAAAACTTCACAGTATATTCCAGAGATAAGAGTACAGAAATCCAAGAAAATTATGTGTTTTGAAGTCGAGGTTTACATTAGTTAATCTTCTTATGGTTACATCTACACACACTCAGGAGCATGAGTAGGATACAAACATTTTTCTGAACAGGCCCAATGTTTGTTTGGAGGGTTTTGTAAAAATCTAAAAATAACAACAAAGTTTCTATACTTGCAGGACTCTCACCAATTCATTAATCATTCATTCATTAATAAATTGTTCCTGCAGTACCAGCTGAATGTTATAATGCAGGTTATCCATGGGTATCTCTGCTGAGGGTTCCATAATACAGACGCCACTATGGCTCTCCCCCACACCACCCACAGTCCTCTCTGCCAAACCAGACTTCAGATACAGCACCCTATCCGAAATAGCACACCGCCCACAGGCACAGTTAGCAAGAGCCTCACCACACTAACAGATGTTTCTTAATATAGGTATGGGTGAGGGCAGGGTGGCGCAGGCCGCACTGCACCCTTTTCCAGCTGAGTATGCATGGCTTGCCAGTTAAGACAGGCCGTCACTAATTTGCTGTGACTAAAGACTAGAATACACTTGAGGATGCCCCTGTATTTTAATAAAGGGGACTAATCCAACCTTATTTGTTTAAAATTAGCTAAATAGATCAGTCATTTCAAAGATTCCAAAGGTTCCATCTTTGCAATGTTCACACTGCCACTTTGTCAAAATGCTGGCTAATGCCTGGGTGATACTGCAATATTTATACACTACTATATAATATTTAAAACATGAGACTTTCTGTCCAGGAGTGGTACAAAGCTGACGCATGACATCATGATGGATGACAGTTCAGCTCATGTGTAGTTGGTTATAATGCCAAGATTATGTTTTTTACACAAAACAGTCAGGATTTCCCCATCACTTGGTTGAACATATAATTCATAGACAGTCTGTAGAATATATTCCTGATGCTCTGGAATATCTGGTCAGAAAGCAAGGCCTCCATTCACTACCCATCATGTAGGAGGTTTCCTCCCACTATTTATAATAGGCTGGGTTTGTTCTTGTAACCCAATGTACATAAAAAGCTCTAAATATAGGATATACATTTATTCATACAGAAAAATGCCTGTACAACATTTAATAGTTAATAATAACCATTATTAATCTTTTCCCAAAATGACGTGTGTAATATCGAGGCTTGAGCAAAGCTGCTTTATTTTTGTTCAGAATGAAGCAAAATGAATAAAGTTTATTTTCTAGTTCCTGAATATAGCATATAGCCTGGGAGGTGCGCTAGAATCTATAGCAATAAAATTGAGATCTTACATTCTTTATTAAACCTACAATTACCTTTATCTTTATGTGAAAAGCTCACTCCTGAAGACAGCACTTTAATTGCTTCCAGAGACATTCAAAATAATTCAAAAGAGATGACCTGTCCTTAAGCCTGCCTTCCTGCTTTTCTGAATGGAATGCATTGATTTGGTGGGGTGAAAATATTTTATCTTCACATGCAATGCTCAGGATATTGCAGCCTGTGCATTAAAATACTGTTCAAATTTCACAACACAGTCTCCATTTTCAAAAACCAGTTGAGAATACAAGTTATTCATGAAAGAAATAAGTGTATGAAATAGCCAAAGTTTCGTTATATTGATATTTGTGTGCAGGGTATGGTTAGGAGGTTTAAATGAGAGCAATTATGAGACATTGTCAAATACTGATGTTTTTGTGAAAAGGAGTGCATAACCTGCATTACTTCTTTTGTGACATTAGGGTTTGAGACACAAGCTGCAGCTAACAAAGAGCTGATATATGACATTCGGTTCTGACTCCGTAGTTGTGTTTTACAAGATTTTACAAGACGTTTGTCCTTTGCAGACTTTGCCTCTATGGGCAATACTTCAAGGCACACTGAGGCCAAGTGAATTTTAGTACTTTTGACATAAATTTTTATATGACACGGATCCTGCAAAAGCACATAAAACAGCCCAATTTGCTTGCTTCTTACAATAATATAGTTTGTGTCAATTTAGTTTTAGTAATTTCTTTAATCAAACGTAATAGATATATAGGTAATCATTAGTTCCTAAACTTAAAGGAGACACTAAAGTAACTAAATGTCTAAAATAAAACTTTTATCCTTTACTGCTCAGCCATTCAATTGATGTGTAACTGCAGATTATCTAGTGGTGCTGACCAATATCACCTGCAAGAGGTTTTCTTAGTCATTTCCATTTCATATATCTTTTGCAAACTTCTTTCATTAATTATGTATTAATGGTATCAAATACTATGACATTAGAATCAGTACAAATAATGATGTTTTTGCGCATGAACTGCAGTCAGACAGCAACATGATTCAGGTTGGTCAAAATTTTTGAAGGTTCTTTAAAGCAGCTAATGCTAATGGTGATAAAGTTGTGTGCTACAAACCCTCCACTCTATCCAGACTTTTCCGGCTTCTCTCTTTCTGGCTCTGCAAAAATAATGTCTACTTTTTTCCATAACCTTTTTGTATCCTAACAACCTGGAATGCATGCTGGGCCATGAGCATAATTCAGTGAAGAACAGGCCTAAGTGATACAGGCAATGCCAGGGGGCATGTCATAAAGAACGTTTAGCAAATTCTGCAGAAGTAAGGCTCATCACAGAGAAACAGAGAAAAAAAAAGTTAAGGGTCTGTGCAACATTAAAAAGAACATGTTTAAAGTTCTACAATCTTGTCAGTGGCAATAAGAAATTAAGTAATGCATGTTTTGTCTATACACACTCACCGGCCACTTTAATAAGAACAACTGTATGCTTACTCGTTCATGCATTTATCCAGTCAGCCAATCATGTGGCAGCAGCAGAATGCATAAAATCATGTAGATACAGGTCAAGAGCTTCAGTTAATGTCCACATCAAACATCAGCATAGGGGATAATGTGATTTCAGTGAATCTGACTGTGGCATGGTTGTTGGTGCCACATGGGCACGATTTGAGTAGTTTAGAAACTGCTGATCTCCTGAGATTTTCATGCACAATAGTCTCTTGAGTTCATACAGAATGATGAGAAAAACAAAAAAACATCCAGAGAGCGACCAGTTCTGTGTGTGGAAATGCCCTGTTGGCAAAAGCATGGCTTGACTGGTTTGAGCTGGACAGGAAAGTTATGGTATGGCTATAGTAACTCAATTAACCACTACAAAAGTGTTACACACACCACATCAAACCTACAACTGCGGAAGACTACATCAAGTTCTACTCCTGTCAGGCAAGAACAGGAATTTAAGGCTACAGTGGACACAGCCTCACCAAAACTTGACACTGGAAGATTGGAAAAACATTGCCTGGTCTTTTTATGATTAATTACAAAAAAACTTGAAGCTAATGAGCTGCATTAAGTGTGACAGAGTCGATGATACTTGAAACTTGGCAGTTTGTTCCCAAAAATATGAACTATGTTTACAGTTTAAACTACTGTTTACTACTGTTTCTCTAAGTTCGAGATATTCTGGTAATTCCAACCAAAAGATGTCATAAGAAACATTTAAAATGTGACATGAAACATAGGCCATCTGCAACAAACCAACTGTAAGAAATGTTGCCTTAGCAATGAACTCCAAACAGCAAAAAAAAAAAATCTTTCAGACATAATCTTTGAGATATAAGGTGGTATTACTATTAAAACCAGCTTTCTCTTTCTTTGCTATAATAAAACATGGAAGTAAATAGCTAGTGAATGTATCAACACAGACATTCAACTATTTTATTGTTCATGCAGCCGGTCCTAGGCTAAAGATTGCATTATTAAACAAATGACCTACTGTTTACATATTGTTTGTGGTATGCATGGTTGACATTACGTTACAGCTCAGTGGCTGAATGTGAAATCATCAAATTGTTCTCCTTAGCTCCAAATTATTTGGATGGCTCATGGATTTGCAAAGAGGGTTTAGGTACCAAAAGGCATTTACTTGCTTATTTCCTATACTTTTTAAAACAAACTTCTACAACTCTAAACCTTAAGTAGCTCAATTCTCAATAAAATCCTACAGTACATTCAATGGTAATAAACAGGAATACAAATTAGATTGGACTACGAGTTTTAACCAGCCCTCAAATGGAAGGAATGCTGTGGCTGTAGTAAGTAACTCAGTTTGTTTGTTTAATCTTTAATTAATCTAATTTAAAAACTCACTGTGCCTCTATACACCATGACAATTAATCTACATATTGCTTGAGAAGAACCCCACAACTACTCTCTAAATTTGGATAAACAACTTAGCTAGGTATTTTTAACTCATGTCTTTATTTGACCAAAGTAGTGCAAATGTCTCAGTCACTCACAGCCTTCCTCATTGCATTAACATCCAAAGATGGGCCAGAAAGAGCCAACATGCCATCCTAATGAGATGGCAAGTATGATCCTAAGGCATTGCCGAGACCCTTGCAATGAGACATTAACAAGACAGGGAGCCCCAATAGAGTTACAAAAATGCTTAAATAAGCAGTTTATAGGTCTATGAAGATTTAAGAGCAAGCTATAATCTTGGTAGCCTGTGTGTTTAAATATGCACATGTCAGACAGTCTACATTCATAGAATGGAATGAGATTATTCAGGGTAACATTACTGCAGTATCCCTTTGTGCCATTTCATGTGCGAAACAGTAAACACTGAGTAAATGCAGTACTCTTTCTTCTGCTATAATGCTTGGTAGCTTTTACAAGGAGTTCACATGGTAAGAGTCATTTTTGTGACTGGGCAGGCTGGTTCGATGGTGGAAAGCCTGACTCACCTTTTGCTGCTAAAATGAGAAAGTGTGAAGGATGGAACGCCAGATGAGAAACAGCCATGTTTACGAGTGGTTCCAGGTCAGTTAATGAGAACACACTCCCAAAGTGAATTTTAATGGGACACTACCTAAACAATCGCAAATGTAATGGCTGCACAGTATGTGTAAGAAATAAAAAACATTACAATAAATTGCCTCATTATACGGCATATTATATTTTTCAGATATGGCAGTAAAACTTTAAGAGAACAAAGAGTAAACATAGTAGGAAGCATAAAAGAACAAGAAATGAAAATAAATAGCATATTTGTTCTCTCTCACTGTTTTGCATGTGAATATCAGAGTGGATCAGAGTCCCTAGCCAAATGTGTCTACAGAATAGACAGGCACATTTTAATAAAGCACGTCTGTAAGTTGCTCTGGGTAAGGGTGTCTGCTAAATGGCATAAATGTAAATGTTAATGTAATAAAGTAACCTGCAGATGGCAGTAATGCTGCAGTCCTAGGGTAAAAAAACAAACAAAAAAAACAACAAAAAAAAAAAAAGAAAGAAAAAGAAAAACACTGCACCATGGGGTGCTTCAAATACAAAAGTCAAAGTATCATTTGCAGGCTAGTTATAGGTTCTAATAACTATTATTTCTGACTCTGAATACATGATCTTTGGTGCAGAGATTAACCACCAGGGACAAACACTCTTAGGGAAAAAAGGTTATTATTATTATTAGTAGTAGTAGTAGTAGAAGTGGGAAATGGGTGTGTGTGTGTATATATATATACACACACACACACACACACACACACACATATATATACTTTTACTTAATTGTACACAACTGCAATTGTAATAGTAAATGTACTTCGTTTCCAAGAAAAAAAGAACCTTCTTTTTATTCCTTACATTTTTTATTTACACCGCCAAAGTACTCATTACAAATCTCTAAGGCCTCTTCTTGTCTCATCTAGCCGGCGAGTGTACGCTACACATCAGTACAATGGGCTCAGTTTAGCAGCCAATCATTTCAGTTTGGCCTCTGATCAAGTTCTTTAATGTAGAATAAACTATAAGGATCATGCCAATGCCAGGTATAAACAAAGACTTATTTAGTCTTTTGACGCTCATACTTGTGAGGAGAGACTGAAAACATTAGCACCACTAATGTTAATATAATGAAAAATTGTGTTTGGCGCCATCTTATGGTGTATGTGGAAACTAAAATTATTTTAAAAGATATTTTTACTAACGGCAGACATTTTACTACAGCTGAGTTTGCTGCCAGTTTTCAATGGAGTTGACTGATTAAAAATATTAGGGGTTGCCTATATAAAATGAGAGGCAAAATATTAGACCTCAAAATCTAAAAATAGATGTAGTATAAAAGTCAGCATCATTTGCTCCCTTTTCTAAGACTAAAGTCCAGAAGCTGGCTTCCTGAAGGCAAGGGCTCTTGATTAAAATTTGAAACACTATATTGGAGTTGAATTTAAATAATAAATATGAAAATGAACTGTGTAGGAATTACAACACCTTATACGTGGTCCCCCCCTTTTTAAGAGGCCACACTTAATTGGACAATTGCCTGTTCAGTGGTTTCATGGCCAGGTATGTGTTATTCCCTCATGATTTCTCTTACAAGTAAGCAAATAAAAGGTCTATAGTTGTGTGGCATTTCAAGTGTGGCATTTGCATTTGAATTCTGTTACTATTAACTCTCAATATGAAGTCCAAAGAATCGTCACTGCCAATCCATCATTAGGCTGAAAAAATCAAAACAAACCCATCAGAGAGAGAGCAAAAACATTAGGTGTGGCCAAATCAACTGTTTGGTACATTCTTAAAAAGAAAAACTTGAGGACAGATTTTGCCATGATTCACAGCCCTGAAGAATTTTAGGGTCAAGAGCCCAACATTGGCAGATTTGTGGTGCTAGAATTTGAACACAGAGGCTTGATCATTGAACAGCCAGCACCAGTGACATCTAGTCTACCACATTAGTGCAGAAATAAATAATCAATATAGCAGTTATGAAACATGCAGCCTGCAGTGGGCCAGTGGTTGCTGGGATTCTTCCTTATATTTTAACAATTTATCAATTTAATAAAATGTATTAAATAAAATGGTATAGATTGGGTTATGAGCATAAATAAGCTATGTTAGCCTACTTGTCAGATCTCTCAAGACCTATTTGTATTTGCATGCCAGGTCGGATATTCTTTAGCTTTTTTGTTTCTTTATTTGCTGTTTGCAATGAAGCCATATCCATACCTATTAAGCATGTCTGGAGGCATGAGAATATATATGAAATCTTCAGCTTTTAAGAGACAAGCTCCCAGCAGGAAATTTTACTCCAAGTTATAGAGATTATAGATGATCACACCAACACCCAGAAAATAAATTAACCACCACACACTGTGCTGTTCACAAAATAGTCCTGTATTTATGGACTGTACATTATAAATGATTAAAAGGCAAAACAAAAACATTCAAAAACTAATTAGATAAATTAGTTTTAATGTTTTTCCATTGAGGTTAAAATATCTTTATATTAATACCAGAATTAATTACTATATCCAGTAAAAGAACCCCAATTCTAAATTTAATGGCACTGTGTGGGAATAATTACATCTTGGCCTTAGTGAAATGAACCATTTATATTAGTGAAGAGAACAGCAAACTTGAACTACTTTAAAAAATAATGTTGAGTAACAGTGTGGGTGTGGGGGACCTTACCTAGTGAACTAGCATGAGAATGGGGTTTTTGATAGAGACACCAAAGCACATAATAAAAATTAATTTAAACTCAAAAGTATATTCCCATATATAAAATTACAGTAATCCATGCAAATAAGTTTACATTAGTTAGTCGTTTTTGCACAAATTTACACACACTCAGGAGCAGGAATAGGATACTTAGGATGAACTTTTTTTTTTCCTTTTCGAATTTACAGGATTTTCATAAATACCAAATTTCTGTGCACATTGCAAAAAGTGCACACATCGAGAGTTAATGTAATGTACCAACTGAAAATATACTGATCAACAGCAGTCAACATTTACACTCAACACAACATTTATATCTTTTATATACAGTTTGTTTAAAAAGGAGTGCCTGGCTAACCTTACCAAGCTACTTTGAGTGTTAGCACAATGTCATACTGTCGATAATAAATTGTTAGGAAATTTGTCTAGTATTAGCTGCCTTGGTTTATGCTATCACTCACATTGGTTTGCTAGCTATAATGCCAGTATGATGAGCTAGCTTTTGCAACCTACCAGAAAAACTGTAACCAAAAAAAAAAAAAAAACACCCTGCTGATGGTCTGTTACAGCATGTCAGATATTAGTAGTTGGAGACAGATGCATGTGCAGATAATAGTACAAACAAAATGAACAAAAGGGTAAGCACAAGAACCATAAACGTGAACTATAGATACAAGGTAAGAACCATAAAAACTATAAGTGCCAGCAATGACAAAAGTGTGCTACACAAGACAGGACTTAAATACTAGCGCTCATTATACCACAATGTGATTCAGGTGCACTTGATCTCTCATGGTGCGTGACACAGTCATGTGCTGTACAGTGGCTGATGGGTATTGTAGTTCTGGGCCTTTTGGCATGACCCTGACACAACAGTTAACAGCAGAACAAGACATGGTTTTGCTATAGAATCTCAAAGCTGTGAATACTACATTTTTAATACAAAGTTTTAAAGATATTATATGAAGTTCACTGGGCTGTGATCTTAGTAAGAGCTTCATGTCTGTGTTGGAACATGGATGTGGGTTTGAGGCTCGACTGTCATTTGTAGCCCAACCCTAAACTGTCATCAACCATGCCCTTTTATTTATCAAATAACTCTTATAAAACACATTTACTGTAAGGAAATATTGTAGATATCAAGGTCAACTGAACTTATGTAAAAAAAAAAAATACAGAATACTATTCCTGAAAACAATTTGTGGAGACCTAACTTATAATGTAAGTTTGACCCCTTTCACCAACATGGGAATGGACATGGAATAAAATTGTATTGAAGCCAGCCAATAAAGGGTCTCAGACATCCTGGCTTCACTTTTAAATCCCTGTTAGATTTTCAAGATTTCAAGGTTTCAAGGTTCTTTATTTGTCACATACATATTACATACGTGATGTAAAGTAGTGAAAAGTTTTTTTTTCCACAGAGCAACAATGAACTAGATATACATACACCTAATAAAAACAGACTACAATAAAATCTAGTAGACTATATAATAAAAATTTTGCAGCCTATAGAGCAATGTAATGTACATAGAATTTTAATATATAAATATAATATGTTGAAAAAGCAAATATACTGAGCTGTACAGTGTATAGAGATACTATACAGTGTGCAATTTTTTTTCTATAGTGCAAACTGTTTGTGTATGTGTGTCTGTGTGTCAGGTAGGAATATGCAGATGCTTTCAAGCGTCCTCACTCATTAGCCGGATTGCCTGAGGGAAGAAACTCCTCTTGAGTCTCTCTGTGTTGGTCCTCAGCATCCGGTAGGGCTTCCCTGATGGAAGCACTGAGAGGATACTGTGTCCAGGGTGGTCAAAGTCAACAATACTCCTGCCCCTGGTCTTGCATCGCTGGTTGTAGATGCTTGTGATGCAGGGGAGAGATGTCCTGATGGCCTTTTCCACTGTCCTCACCACTCTGGACAGCATCTTCTGGTCCTTGGCCGTGGTGCCTCCGAACCATGCTCCGTGATGCTCCCGGGGAGAAGACTCTCCACAGCCCTAGTGTAGAAAGCCTTCAGCACCCTTTGGGAGACCCTGAACCTGGCCAGGCATCGTACATGGTCGAGACGCTGCTGCACCCTTGTCACCAAGCTGTTTGTGGGCGTTGTCCACGAGAGGTGGACCACAAGGTATTTGAAGCTGCACACCCTCTTGACTGTGGCCTCATTGATCATCAGGGAGCTGTAGTTCCTCACCTGCTTCTTCCCATAATCAATAATCATCTTCTTAATCTTGGTGACATTCAAGGAGATATCCACTGTGGAGAGGATATCCACTTCCTCTAAGTAGGCCTGCTTGTCTTTGTTAGTTATGAGGCTTTTGCTGAGGTGTGAGGGGACGATGGTGTTAAAGGCGGAGCTGTAATCCACAAACAGCATCCGCACGTAGTTTCCTTTCCTCTGGTCCAGAAGGGAGAGGGCAGTGAGTAGGGTATGCCTGATCTGTAGGGCATGGCATCATCTGTGGACCTGTTGGACCGGTATGCAAACTGTAATGGGTCTAGGCAGCGGGGGAAGGAGGAGCAGATGTAGTCTCTGACCAGTTTTTTAAAGCACTTCATCACTATAGAAGTGGGTGCTACAGGATGGCAGTCATTCAGGGAGGCAGGACAGGGGGTTAGGTTAGGGTCAGGGTTAGGGTTAAGTATAATGGTGGACAGGAATAATGGTGGAGGACTTAAAACATGTAGGGACAACATGCTGGTTGAGGGAGAGGTTAAAAAACCCTGAAAATTACTCAGTGTTGCTTCCCAGTTATTTTTGGCATAAAGCAAGTCAATCATTTACAGAGTCACTTAACAGACTTTAGATTATATTTTGGGACCAACTGTGGAAATAGTCCATATGGGACTGCTGGATCAAATAAATAGGAGTGTGACGTGAGATCTGAATCGTAGGTGATCAACAGCCATCATGAAATCTCTGGTCCTGCATTTGTTTGTGGGAGCTTGTAAGTATAAACCTCTTTTACAGACTACTCGGCTGTATTATCGGACAGAAAACAATACTTAATATATTCTGATATACAAGCATATATCCTATTTCCAAGTGCTCTGGAGGATAACAAGATTGTTGGAGGGTATGAGGAGTGCACACCCTACTCCCAGCCCTGGCAAGTGTCTCTGAATGCTGGCTATCATTTCTGTAGTGGTTCTCTGATCAGTGAGAACTGGGTTGTGTCTGCTGCTCACTGCTACAAATCGTAAGTAATTTATCTTATGACTAATAGTCATTATGGATAATATACCTTTTAAACTTAGAACCATTTCCATCCCATCTGTAGGCGTGTGGAGGTTCGCTTGGGTGAGCACAACATCCAGATTAATGAGGGTACTGAGCAGTTCATCTCCTCTTCCCGTGTCCTCCGCCATCCCAACTATGACTCCTGGACCATTGACAATGACATCATGCTCATCAAGCTGAGTCAACCTGCTATGCTGAACAACAATGTGCAGCCTGTTGCACTGCCTAAGAGCTGCCCCTCTGCAGGAACCTGGTGCACAGTCTCTGGATGGGGAAAGACCTTGAGCACCAGTGAGTACAGTATCAGTTCAGTAACCTTGGGCAATTTATTTGTTTGTGAAAAACACAGACATATGTAGATGTTAAACCACAAATTAAAGGTAAAAGAAGTGGGAGTTTTTTTTGTTTTTTTTTTACCTAAAATGTATTAATGTTTGGAATGCATTAACGATGTTTGGAAGTATTACAAGAGCCACTGACCGGTGGCTAGTTTTCATTGCTCTGAAGGCAAATTTTCAATACTTCTTTCCTAACTGCATCTTATTTGTGTATCAGATTACAGTATATATAGTATGATAGTGCTGTTATACTGATCTTTTCTAATATTGCCTCATTTGTGTCATCTCTGTGTAGCTGCTGATCGCAACAAGCTGCAGTGTCTGGAGGTCCCTATTCTCTCTGACTGGGATTGTAATTGCTACGCTGGTATCATCACTAATACCATGTTCTGTGCTGGTTTCCTGGAAGGAGGAAGGGACTGCCGGGTAAAATGAGATACTACAGTATTATAATGATTTCTCTTTAAAGGCCTTATAAGCAATTAAACTATCACTCTTTGATTCAGGGTGACTCTGGTGGCTCTCTGGTGTGCAATGGTGAGCTGCAGGGTAATGTGTCTTGGGACTATGACTGTGCTAAGAATTGCCTTGGTGTCTATGTCAAGGTAAAATCAAGTGCTATCTGTTGCAATGTGATCTGATATAATCTACAGAATGTACAACAAATATTTTTGTTACATGAATAATCTTGAAACATCTTCTCACTCTGCCACCAGGTTTATGTTTTCACCAGCTGGATTTCTCAGACAATGGGCAGCAATTAAATCTTTATATAATGCAACAACATATTGTGAAATCCAACACCAATATATTCATAAAACTTCCTGAAGGAATAGGAACAATCCTGTTTGACTTTATATCTAGCTGGACTCTCGTATAAATATTTATTACTATAATCCTGTCCTTATGGGTATCTGGAGGACTAGTGGTTAGGCCTTGGCACTCTCACCACCGTGACCCGGGTTCAATTCACGGCCAGGGAACCACACGACAGTGCACTCCTAGTGCCTGTCCCAAGCCCAGATAAAATTGGGGAGTCTTGTGTCAGGAAGGGCATCCGGCATAAAAACTGTGCCAACTCAAATATGCGGGCCAATGACCTGCTGTGATGACCCTTAATGCGAGCAGCTGAAAGAACAGCAACTATAATACTGTACTGCAAGGAAAAAATAGGAAATATTTGTGAGGTACTTAGTGACTCTGGTGCCACTTTGTTGGCTGGGGTTGTATATTCATTATTATCATGAAAAGTTAGCAGCTCTTGTCCATCATGGTGACACTGGGCCTCATTTATCAATTTGGTAAAGTTGTGTGTAAATATTTGCCAATATGGTAAGCCAAACCGAAAAATTTCTGGTGGATTTACAAAAGTTTTGGAAATAGTGCCTTTCTTTGTACTTGTGTACGTATGTTGAATGATAATACCCTGTAAATTACTGGGCATGTGCACAGCACAGCTGATTTTCATTTGGTGAACCCACAAAACTTAAATTAAAGGCAAAGTTCATTGCGCTGAAATAATGAGTAGATGGCAAAAAAGACTTTCCCAGACGTAGAAGTGAAAGTTATTTAGACTTGCATCTATGCCAATAAAATATACTGTCATGGGAAAAAGAAAGTACGCCTTTAATTCTATGTTTTTATTTATCAGGGGCTAAATAACAATTATGTGGTGCTCCTCAATTTCTATAAACTAACAAATAACCTCAGGTGACAACAAAAAAAACACAACAGATTTCAATATGTAGTCATTTTTCCCAAAAAGTAAACCAACAGTCAGAAACTAGTTGAGAAAAGTACACCCTTCCTAATTCCACAAGAAGAAGTAAGAGGTTAATTAGCAGCAAGATGTTACTAATGAAATGCACAAGATCAGTAAATCATCAAGAACTGTGACTACCTGTATAAAAGCAGACCTTTTGGCAGTTTGGTGTTCTGGAGCACTCAGGTGTGTGTACACCATGCCAAGAAGAAAGGACATCAGCCATGACCTCAGAGAAACAACTGTTGCTGCTCATCAATCTGGGAACGGTTATAAAGCCATCTCCAAACAATTTTAAATTCGCCATTCTACAGTGAGAAGGATTGACTGTGTATGTAACAGTGTAACAGCCTATGAAAAGGATAAAATTAAGTGAGGTGAAAAAAAATTGTGAGACATGAAAATGGAGGAGAAAAAAGTATCTCCACCATACCCAGGAGATAATGGACACCAGGAAGGTCACACAGGGAAAACTGTTATTTTTAAATTGTTCTTTTTTAAATCCATTTTTATGTAAACTGTTACTTTCAAATTTTAAGTGTTGCACAGCATTAAAAGAAGATGCCGGTCTTTAAATATCCATTCTCTCATAAGCACAGTGAGCACCAAATCTTCTGTCAGCAGAGGCATTTTTTGCAATAACTGAATTAATTTTATTTGTCTTAATGTATGGGTTTGTGTTTCTTTATTCTTCATATTCTTTAATTAATTCCAATAATATGAAAAAAAATTTCAATAACATAAACTCTTCTTGATGGTACTTTTAGTCCCTGACCTAGTGAACACGCTTGAGAATGTGTTTTTCACAGAGACTTCAAAGCACTTCTATAAGTCACTGTGGATAAGGGTGTCTGCTAAATGCTGTAAATGTAATAATAATAAAAAAAAGCCATGATAGTATATTCCAAAAAGAAAGTACAGTAATCCTTGCAAATCATATGATTTGAAGATAATCAAGTTGAGATTTACATTAGTTAGTCTTCTTATGTGTAAATTTATACACTCAGGAGCATGAGTAAGAATGTTTTTCTGAAATTATTGGATTTTCACGAATACTAAATGTCTTGTGTAAACGCTTGTAGGAATGATTTACAAATAAATCTATCTGTATCCGGCTTGATAAATCATGCCCATTGCTATCAAAGTTACAATGACTTTTAATAGGAGAAATCTCAATCTCAAACATAAGGGATAATAGTCAGGTTTCATTGTTAGCTTCTAAAAACAAAAGAGCAAGAGCTTCTTTTCTCATTCACCACTGTCCAGTATTCAGTGTCATAGCAATCCAAATAATCCAACGCAAAAATTATTGGAGTCAACATTACAGAATACAATGCAGGTATATAATGAGAGAATAGACTTGGCTAGTTAGCTATCTATGAGATAAAATGTGTGGTGTTATTGACAGTGGTATTAATCATAAACATTTGGTGCTTTGGAGCCCTAACTATTTGAGGAGAGTATATAGGACTAAAGGTTTGTTGAATTGCTCCCTTCAAGTAGAGGGGAAGCAAGGTCTAAATCCCACTGGTGGCATTCTCAGTAGGTAGTCAAACAGCATTGTGATGTAGGAAACCATTAACCAAAGTGAAAATAGACTAACACAGATGAACGAAGATCGTATATTAATTATAAAGAGTAAGTCAAGTGTTATTAAATATACACTCAATGAACACTTTATTAGGAAGCCCTACTCATTCATGCAATAATCTAATCAGCCAGTCTTGTGCAATGCATAAAATGATGCAGATATAGGACAGCAGCTTCGGGTAATGTTCACATCAACTATAAGAAAGGGGAAAAAATATGATTGTTGGTGCCAGAGGGGCTGGTTTGTGTATTGCTATAACCGCTGATCTTCTGGAATTTTCACACACAACAGTCTCTGGAGTTTACTCAGAATGGTGCAATAAAGAAAAATCATCCAGTGAGTGGCAGTTCTGCAGATGGAAACACCTTGTTGATGAGAGAGGTCAATAGAGAATGGCCAGAATGGCTCCAGCTGACAGAAAGGCTACCGTAATTCACATAGCCACTGTGTACAATTGTGGTGAGCAGAAAAGCCTGCCTCACCTGCCTTGTGTCACAGGCTGGTGGAAGAATGTTTTCTTGGCATAGTTTGGGCCTGTTAATACCAATCATCACTTGTATGCCACAGCCTATTTGAGTATTGTTACTGACCATGTGCATTCATGGCCACAATTTACCCATCTTCTAAAGGCTACTTCCAGCATGATAATGCACCATGTCACAAAGCAAAAGTCATCTCAAACTGGTTTCATGAACATGACAATGAGTTCAATGTTCTTCAGTGGCCTTCCAAGTCACCGGAGCTAAATCCAATAGAACACCTTTGGGATGTGATAGAAAGAGAGATTCACAGCATGAAAGTGCATGTGAAAAATCTGTAGGAATTGCGTGATGCATTCAGGTCAACATGGACCGGAATCTCAAAGGAATGTTTCCAACATGAATCCATGCCACAAAGAATTGTGCTGTTTTGAGAGCAAAGGGTGGCCCTATGCAGTATTAGTACAGTGCTCCTAATACAGTGCTCCGTGAGTGCAAATACAGTGCCATGCAAATTATTCAGCCCTCTTAAAAGTAATCAGATTTATCTGGATTTCAGAGAATGACTCTTCCAGAGATTGTTTTTATTTTTATTGCAAACCAATATGCTCTGAAAGTAACTTTTCAAAGTTAAAAATTCATCGTTTGTCAGCAGATCCTTAAAAAAAATTTATTAATCCTTAAACGCTTTTCACACTGATTGGGAATGACTTTCACCCATTCTTCCTGGCAGATTTGCTTCAGGTTCGTCAGGTATGTTGGATGTTGTCTGTTGACTGCAATTTTCAAACAGTGCCACAGATTCTCAGTGGGATTTAGATCTATAATTTGACGAATATTGTAGAATATTCACCTTTTTTTAACCACTCCTACAGTGCTTTGTCCTTGCGTTTGGGACCATTGTCTATCCACTATTCTTCCAATTTTGACAAGAAGCCCAGGTTATGAGGATGAATTGCGTCCCCAGAGCATGATGCTGCCACCACCATATTTGAACTGTAGGAATGAAATTAGAAATGAATTGAGGTATTGTCAGAGAATTTGGCATCTGTGTTATAACTTTAATCACTGTTTTTTATGATGATTCTATCAGTGAGGTTTTTTGTGCAGATTAGTTGATTAAGGATTTAGGGATCCACCTTCTGAAGCTTTTATTACCTACTAAAGCGATGTAGAAACTTGTACCTTTCTATACAATTATGAATATTCATTATTTTGTAACCTATGAGAAATTGTTCTGTTGTTTACAAGTCACTATAAAAGAGCTACTCCTCCCTGATCAGGGGCTCACTTCTGTGGTATAGCTGAAGTGATAACGCACTGCTGCTGTATTGCTGAGGTGTGCTCCCTCTGCAGAGGAAGAATAAACTTCTCTCCTTTTGATCTCTAAGATTGTCTGCTGGTTATATTTGGGAAATAGGGAAGATTCTCCAACAGGTATGGCCTGCGTTAAGTTTGCACTAAACATACAGCTTTGAAACATGTCCAAATACAGTATCTCAATCTTGATCTCATCACACCAAAAAAAAAAAAAAAAACATATCTTCACTGGGTCACTCTCCTGCTTTCACGAAACCATTGCTCTTCTTGAGCATACAGAGCATCCCATACAGTCCCTAATTATGCAGAGCTCTTGAAAAGGCTGTCTGGTGCACCTTTACTCTACTCTTAGCCACTGTACTCTGTAACTCCTTTAGAGTGACTGCTGGCCCGTTGTGGCTTCCCTCACCGGTTTCTGTATTGTTTATTTATGAAATTCTAATACCTTTGTATTATCTATTATCTTCACACTAGAACGCTCCGTAGTCTTCATTTTTTTTATTTCTTTCCTTTAGACTGACAGTCTCTTCGATGACAGTTCAGATGAGGTGGTTTATGTTCAGAATGGGAGCTGTTTCAACATTTCACAGGTGAAAGCCATATATAAAAGTCAATTGTAGTTTTCAATGAAGTTGATTTACAGTCCCCTCTGAAAGCATTGAAAAGGCAAGGCCAAATTTTTTGGTCTTATTATACATTGAAGACATTTGAGTTTGAGATCAAAAGATGAATGAGATGATAGGTCAGAACTTCAGCTTTCATTTTCTGATATATACATCTAAATAAACTTAGAACATGGCACCTTTGGTGGCAGACCACCAAATTTTTAAGTGAGAAAAAATATAGGAACAGATAGTCTTAAAGTAAATTAAAGTAAATAACACTTAATATTTGGTTGCATATCCCTTGCCTGCATCAAGCTGGTGACCCACTGCCAGCACCAAACCTGTTGCATTCTTCTACCTGCTTTTCCAGTCTTGTACTGCAGCTTCATTCAGTTGTTGTTTGTTTTATGGGGGTTTCTCCCTTCAGTCTTCTCTTCAGGAGGTGAAATGCATGCTCAGTTGGGTTAAAGTCTGGTGATTGACTTGGTCAGTCTAAAACCTTCCAGTTTTTCCCCCAATGAAGTCCTTTGTTGTGTTGGCAGTGTGTTTTGGGTCATTGTCTTGTTGCATGATGAAGTTCCTCCCAATTAGATTGGATGCATTTCTCTGTAAATTGGCAGAATGTTTCTGTAGATTTCTGAGTTACATCATTAATAAAGGTTAGTGAGCTTGTTCCAGAAGCAGTCAGATAAGTGGTTTGCATCTTGTGGTATGGCACCTATATTTGTATTCCTCTCCCCATGAAACCTTTGGAGGAAAATGGCTGTAATTCCTAAACTGTCAATGCAATATTTTTGTTAAACCCCTTGAATTAAAGCTGAAAGTCTACACTTCAATCACATCTTGATTACTTCATTTTAAATCCATTGTGGTGGTGTACAGAGGCAAACTGTCCAAATACTTATGGAACTGACTGTGTGCTATGGCGAAGGGAATTGCAGACAATGTAGACCTACAATGTACAGAACCATTTCTGTTCTCAGATATGTTGCAAAGACTGATTCATGACACTCATTTGAGAATGTAGTACCATCACTACAACCGGTAAATCCAGAAATTCATCTTCATGATAAAATTACAGACATATAAATATACAGAAGTAGATAAATATAGATACAAGTAGGTAGCCTCTGCAGCAGTCAGGTAGTCAGCTTAGCTACCACAAATGCGCCATGCTCTTACTTCTGTAGCGGATTTCACTCAGCACCACAAATGAACCACCGACTCCAGGCTCTTGGGTGGACTATGTCTGCAGTTTATTAAAACACAGGACAAGGGACGCTCGCACACACCCTCAGATCAGAAGTCTGTCAGCTGACTCTCTCTAGTCACATGCCGAACTGATTTTTATGTCTCACTTAACATATCGCACAAAGATGCATTTATACACGTCAACATTAAACTTTACAGAAATAAAATAATACAGTCCAGCCAATATGTCTCAGTTATATGATTGTATAGTGTTTTTTGTTAACATACCTGCAGTTTATTAAAACACAGGACAAGGGACGCTCACACACACCCTCAGATCAACAGTCTGTCAGCTAAGGGATGCATGAGAGAAGAATTAATCCCTGTCCCCCATTAACACAATAACTGCAAATATCTGGGTCTCAAATATGGCTAAATACATACAATTTATGGTCAAAATAAAAACTACACACATATTACTGAACATTTGTTACACAGACTAACACTTTCACAGAGTCAATGCACCAAAATTATATGTATAAAACTTATATTAACTGGGAAAACTCCCAGTTTCCTTTTGCAGTAGCGCTGAATACTGCATTTGTCATTTTGTCTCTCCTGACCATAGATTCCAGCACCCTTAAAGCAGCTTCAATTGTTGAAGATAGATAAAAATAATAGTTCTTGCCAGTTCAGAAAGACAATTCAGAATACTGATGTGAAATGGAATCAGTTGTGCATATGTCCATGAAATATGTCCAACATGTGTCCAGAAAAGTATACAAGTGTATCCCATGGACAGAGAGCCTGAGGTTAAGTCTAGAGGACAGGGTTTGCCTTGATTCATACAACTAAATCATAGCCACATATTTGCTGGGATTCTTCTTTATATTTTAATAATAATTAAAAATAAATAAAGGGGTGGAATTGGGTACTGTGAATAAATAAAATGAATTTACCTACATGTCAGAACTTAAAAGCACTTAAAAACCAAAAGGGCTAGACAAAGCCCTAACCCAATATGACACAATACAACTGCACACTGCACGTTACAATGCTGCATTAGACACTTTCTTTTTATGAGCCTTTTTTTTACTGCCATTATTGCTGCTGTATTTATTGCTGCTACTCTACAGACCATCGTTGCAATAGCTTACTCACTCAACACTGATCTGTTGTCACTTCACTGTGTATCTATTGTATTGTGTATTCACTGTTTTGTGTACTTATAGTCTCGCACTCATCTCATACTGTTGTGTATTTGCACTTAGTATAGTCTTGTGTACTGTACTGTTATGCGTTGCACCGTGGGCCTGGAGAAATGACTTTTTGTCCCAATATATACCATCTATATAGAGGAATGACAGTAGAAACCCACTGACTTGACTTGTATTTGCATGCCAGGTCAGATATACATGAGCTGCTTTGTTTCTTTATTTGCTGTTTGCTATAAAGTCATAGACATACATATTAGGCATGATTGTAGGAGGCATGAGTATATCTTCAGCTGTTAAAAGACTGACAGGCTACCAGCAGGAAAATGTATTAAAAGTTACAGAGAATATAGAATATCAGGCAAGCAACTGGAAAATAAATTAACCATCACACACTGTGCTCTTCTCATCACTAAACAACTCTATATTTATTGACTGCGTATTATAATATTAAATATAAACATAAAATCATATACAAATTAATTAGATTAATTAATGTAATTTTAATTGAAGTTAAACTACTGTGATAATAAACAGTTAATATCACAATCAAATAATATATTTTATAAAAAAAGAAATTTAATGGGGTCTTTAATGGAGGTAATTGCACTCTGTTGTCAGCATGTGGAATAGTTACATCTGTTCCTTAAATTTATTTATTTGTAAATTAAATTTATTTAAATGAACCATTTACATTAGTGAAGAAAACAGCAAACAAACTAAATTGAAGAAATAATTTGAGATTGTTGAGTTCCAGAAAGTATGAAAAATTACCATGTGTTGCTTCCCATGTATTTTTGGCATAAAGCAAGTCATTCATTTACAGTCACTTATCAGACATTTGATTATGTTTAGGTGCCAATTGTTGATTGGTCCATATGGGACTGCTGGTTCACATAAATAGGAGTGTGAACTGAGATCCCCATCGTAGGTGATCAACAGCCATCATGAGGTCTCTGGTCCTGCTTTTGCTTGTAGGAGCTTGTTGTAAGTATAAACCTCTTCTACAGACTCCTGAGCAGTATGATCTGACAGACAACTACACTGAACATATTCTGACATACAAGAATTTCTTCTGTATGAAGTTGCTCTGGAAGATGACAAGATTGTTGGAGGGTATGAGTGCACACCTTACTCCCAGGCCTGGCAAGTGTCTCTGAATGCTGGCTACCATTTCTGTGGCGGTTCTCTGATCAACCAGAACTGGGTTGTGTCTGCTGCTCACTGCTATAAATCGTAAGTGATTATGACTATTTGATTAATAAAGTAGTCATTATGGGTAACACACCTTTTCAATCATTTCCATGAACATACAATCATTTCCATCCCAATTTTAGTCGTGTGGAGGTTCGTTTGGGAGAGCACCATATCCAGATTAATGAGGGTACTGAGCAGTTCATCTCCTCGTCTCGTGTCATCCGCCATCCCAACTATAACTCTGCGACCATTGACAATGACATCATGCTCATCAAGCTGAGTCAACCCGCCACCCTGAACAACTATGTGCAGCCTGTTGCACTGCCTAAAAGCTGCCCCCCTGCTGGTACTTGGTGCACAGTCTCTGGATGGGGAAACACCATGAGCTCCAGTGAGTACAGACTCAGTTCATTAACACAAGGATTGAAATGGAAGTTAAAGGTGCACGAATAAGGAGTTGTATGCCTAAATGCACAAACATGTCACAACATCTTGGACGTTTGGAAGTATTACAAGAGCCACTGATTAACACTGACTGGTTTTCAGCATTATGAAAGCAAATTTTCAGAAGTTCTTTCCCAATTGCATTCTATTTGTGCGTTAGATTATATTACTGTATGAATAAGCAGGAGGTGACAGTGGAGGTGAAATACTCGAGATCACATGAGGAAGAAATCCTTATAGGAGCCAGACTCAAAAAAGGAACCCATCCTCCTCTGGGTGACAATGGATAGTGAGATTATACAGTATACAATTTACAAACAATACTACGTGTGTTGAAAGGATCTTCATTATGAGAATTTTGTGAATTGGGATGAGCACATGGCAGTATTTATTATCACAGAGTACAAATAAGATAAATAAACTATTTTCACATTTTTCCTTATTTGTGTGATCTCTGTGAAGCTGCTGATCGCAACAAGCTGCAATGTGTGGAGGTCCCTATTCTCTCTGACAAGGATTGTAAAAACTCTTATCCTGGTATGATCACTAATTCCATGTTCTGTGCTGGCTTCCTCGAGGGAGGAAAGGACTCTTGCCAGGTAAAGTGAGATAGCACAGCATTAAGTATCTCTTTCAGAACAAGCAAAGAATATTTAAATTAAGGCCTTATAAGCAACAGAACTTTATCTCTCTTTCATTCAGGGTGACTCTGGTGGCCCTGTGGTGTGCAACGGTGAGCTGCAAGGTGTTGTGTCTTGGGGTTATGGCTGTGCTGAGAAGAATCACCCTGGTGTCTATGCCAAGGTAAAGTCAAGTGCTATCTGTTGCAAAGACTGTATGATCTACAGCTTGTATACCAAATATTTCTGTTCCATGAATGATCTTGAAACATCTTCTCACTCTGCCTCCAGGTCTGTATTTTCACCAGCTGGATTTCCCAAACAATGGCCAGCAATTAAATCTGCTCCAGCCCTCTTTACACAATTCAGCAACATATTGTGAAATCCAACACCAAAATATTCAAATAAAACCTCCTGAAGGAATAAAACTATCCTGTTCATTTATCTTGATTTTCTTTCATAAATATTAATTACTATAATCCTGTACTGTAAGGAAAACTCCAAACTGAAACACATTAAATGTGTTTATGTATGAAGTATTTGTGGTACTTATTTTGTGGAAGTATTCGTGACAGTTTTAAGGTACTTAGTGAATCTGGTGTCACTTTGTCTGCTGGTGTTGGATATTCGTTATCCTCATGAGAAGCTTGCAGTTGTCTGCCGCTCTTGTCCATCACAGGGTGACATTGCTAGCAAAGTTACAATGATGTTTATTAGGTGGAAACAAAAAAAGATCTCGTACATAAGGGAAAACAGTGTGGTTTCACTGTTAGCTTCTGAAAACAAAAGTGCAAGAGCTTCTTTTCCCATTTACCATTGCCCAGCATTCAGTGTCATATTAGTAAGAAATCAAACATAAAATTATTGCAGTCAGTAAATGTTGTACTCATGTTAGAGAATACAGTGCATCGACACAATGAGAGACTTGGTTTTGCTAGTTAGCGATCTCCAAGATGACAAGCATCATGTCATTGACTGTGGTATTATCATGAAAATTTAAGCTTTGGAGCCCTAACTAAGGCAGAGTATACAGAATAAAGGGTTGCTAACTAAACGAACTAAAGGGTGGCTGGATCAATCTCATTAAGTTGAGGTGAAGCAAGGTCCAAATCCCACTGGTGTCACTTTCAGTGGGTAGTCAAACAGCATTGTGTTTCCAAACCTGGACACAAGGCTGCAATCTTCTATATACCCTACAGAGGTCTTAAAACACTACCTGATACAATTTTTCAAAAATACTTTACTTAGCGATTTTGAGGCTAGTGTAATTAAATATACATTACATAGTTTAAAACGTTCTAACTGGCTTGGGCTTCAGACTAAAATCATCATGCTTTGCAAAACAAAAAGTTGGCACGGACTCACAAATTAGAGGGTGAGAAGAATAACTTACAATACAAGCTGTTATAAAACTATCTCAAAATGTTTATCGTATTAACAGTATTTTAACAATATATCAACATTTATTTATTTATGTATTAATTTATTGCTTTACTGCTGTTTTATTGGGGATATAAAATATATCATTCAGGTCCATAAATATTTGGACGTTGACAGTGTTATTGTTATTTTAGCTGTCTACCACAGTGTATTGGAGTTTGAATTAAATAATATTGTTTAGAACACAATTGTGCGTGTTAGGCATAAGAACAGGAGGATATTTATTAAATCTTCACCTGTTAAGAGACTTGCAGGCTGCCAGCTGGAAAACTTACTGAAGGTCATGGAGATTATCAGACCAACAACTGGAAAATAAATTAACCATCCCACACTGTGCTGTTCTGTTCACTAAATAAGTCAGTATCCATGGACTGTGTATTAAATGGCAAAACATAAAAAACCTACACAATAAATTAATTATATGAATTAGTTTTAATGCAATTTCCATTTAGTTTATAATATGCATGGTAGCCTAAGAAAACCCTTGATTGTGAAATTTGGCCATTTTCAACTGTATGAATTTCTGCAAACTACAGGCTTTGTTGACCTGAAATATCTGTCCCTTTTGCACATATCTTAATCAAGTAAAGTAATATCCTTTTTATTATATTTGACTGTTGGCTAGAATTCAAACACAGCAACAGCCATCAGGTTTTCCAAACCATCATACATATATAGATAATGAACAGTTAATACACTAACCAATTAATATGTCCAGTAAAAAAAATTCTAAATTCCAATTCTAAATTTAATGTTGTTGATTGCACTGTATTGTCACTGTGAAAAATAGTTATATCCTGGCCTTAGAAGAGAACATTACTGAATAAAGTAAAAAAAAATATATATTTCTTTTTTTGGGATCAGCTTGGTGGTGCATTAGGTAAAGGGTTCCAGGGTCCCCAGTTTAATCCGGAACTTGGGTTCGGCTTCCTTCAGGAAATACAGAGACAAGATTGAGACCCAGTTTGAGCAGGCAGATTCCAGGTGCCTAAGGCAGAGCATGCAAACTGTTACAGACTACAAACCCAAGCTACGACCTTTAATAATGGCAGTAACTCCCTAGCCAGCGAATTGAACATCTTCTATTCACGGTTTGAGGTTACCAGCACAGACCAGGAAAACAGTGAGTATGAACCATCAGGTCTAGCTGGGGAAGAGGAAAGACTGGTTATTTCAGAACTGGATGTGAGGAAAGTGCTACACAAAGTTAAAACCAGAAAAGGATATGGTCCTGACAACATCCCTGGACGTATGCTAAAAGTCTGTGCTAACCAACTAGCACCAGTCTTTACCACCATTTTTAACCTCTCTGTCAACCAGAGTGTTGTCCCCACATGTTTTAAGTCCTCCACCATTATTCCTGTCCCCAAAACCACCCGTCCTGGCTTCCTGAATGACTGCCATCCTGTAGCACTCACTTCTGTAGTGATGAAGTGCTTTGCGTCCTCAGCTGCCTAGACCCATTACTAGTTTGCATATCGGTCCAACAGGTCCACAGATGACACCATCAACCACACCCTACATATTGCCCTCTCCCTCCTGGACAAGAGGAAAGGAAACTACGTGCGGATGCTGTTTGTGGATTACAGCTCCCCCTTTAACTCCATCGTCCCCTCACACCTGTGCAAAAAGCTCCAGGATCTGGGACTGAACTCCTCCATCTGCCACTGGATTCTGCACTTCCTGACCGGACGCCCCCAGGTAGTCAGGATGGGAAACAACACCTCCTCCATGCTCATCCTCAGCACTGGAGCCCCTCAGGGCTGCGTCCTCAGCCCCCTGCTGTACTCCCTCTACACCAGTGACTGCATGGCCACACACAGCTCCAACAGGCTGGTGAAGTTCGCTGACGACACAATGGTGGTAGGCCTCATCACCAACAACGATGAGAAGGCCTACTTAGAGGAAGTGAATATCATTCTCCACAAGGTGTCGAAATAAAAATCTCTCCCTGAACATCAAGACTAAGGAGATGATTACTCATTATGGGAAGAAGCAGCTGAGGAACTACAGCCCCCTGTTGATTAACAGGGCCACAGTCAAGAGGGTGAGCATCTACAAATACCTTGGGTTCCACCTCACAGAAGACTCTCATGGACTACACACACAAGCAGCTTGGTGACAAGGGGACACCAGCGTCTCTTTCATCTACAACGTCTGGTCAGGTTCAAGGTCTCTCACAAGGCTTTCTACACTGGGGCTGTGGAGAGTCTTCTCACTGGGAGCATCACCAACTGGTTTGGAGGCACTACAGCCAAGGACTGGAAGGTGCTGTCCAGAGTGGTGAGGGCAGCGGAGAAGGCCATCAGGACTTCTCTCCCCTGCATCACAAACATCTACAACCAGCGATGCAAGACTAGGGCCAGGAGAATTGTAAAAGACTTTCACCACCCCAGACACAGTATCTTCTCAGTGCTTCCATCAGGGAAGTGCTACCGGATCCTGAGGACCAACACAGGAGGAGTTTCTACCCTCAGGCAATCCAGCTACTGAATGAGGACACTTGAGAAGTCTGCATATATCTCATACTGCATACACAAACAGCTGCAGTATGAGAAAAAAGATTTTGCACACTATGGATCTGTATATCTATTTTTTTAAACATATTCTATTTATGAAGATTCATTCTATGTTACATTCCTCTAAAGGCTCCTAAACGTTCTTTATCATATAGTCTACTAGGTTTTATTATATTCTGTTTTTTATTATGTATGTGTATATCTAGTTCGTTGTTATTCTGTTCAATGTTGCATTGGGGGACAAGACACTAAGGAAAAACATTTCACTACATTACATCACATGTATGTAATATGTATGTGACAAATAAAGAAACTTGAACTTGAACCTTGGGTTACGCCCAGTCTTAACAGTATTGCCTCCGGATCCTCCATGACCCTGACCAGTTACTAAAAGTGACAGTGCGCGAATTATTTTTGGCAAAAAAAAGGTAATTCATTTACAGAGTCACTTTTCAGACTTTAAATTATTTTTAGTACCAATTGTTGATTGGTCCATATGGGACTGCTGGTTCACATAAATAGGAGTGTGAACTGAGATCCCCATCGTAGGTGATCAACAGCCATCATGAGGTCTCTGGTCCTGCTTTTGCTTGTAGGAGCTTGTTGTAAGTATAAACCTCTTCTACAGACTCCTGAGCAGTATGATCTGACAGACAACTATACTGAATATATTCTGATATACAAGAATCTT
>CM040993.1:9495394-9521961 GCA_022985145.1 Pangasius djambal | reverse complement strand
CAAGACAAGGTAGAGGTGCACAAAAGACGACAAGAGGTGCACAGGAGAGGACAAGAGGTGCACAGGAGAGGACAAGAGTGCACAGGAGAGGATAGGAGTGCACAGGAGAGGACAGAAGTGCAAAGGAGTGGATAAGAATGCACAGAAGAGGATAGATGTGCACAGGAGAGGATAGGAGTGCACAGGAGAGCACAGGAGACGACAGAAGTGCACTAGAGAGGATAGGAGTGCACAGGAGAGGACCGAAGTGCACAGGAGAGGATAGGAGGGCACAGGAATGCAAAGGAGAGGACATAAATTCACAGGAGAGGACAGGAGTGCACAGGAAAGGACAGAAGTGCAAAAGAGTGGATAAGAGTGCACAGAAGAGGATAGATGTGCACAGAAGAGGATAGGAGTGGGCAGGAATGCACAGGAGAGGACAGAAATTCATGGGAGAGGATAGGAAAGAGGAGAGGAAAGGGTAAGAGACTGCATTTTATTTTGCATGGCACCCACCTTGTTCAGCTTGAAAGGATGCTCCTTTGTTGCCTCTGCCTTAAACCGCTTCTCCCAGCTGCCCTTGAAGTAGATGGCATTCACCAAGACAAGTCTGGTCAAACTGTCAACAGTTCCTTTTGCCAGCAAGTTCTGGATCTTTTCTATTGTGAGCATTTCAATTCACAGAAACATATTGTTCATGGAGAAGCATGGGAAGAATACATTCTCTGTACTGCATTTAAGCAGAACATATTATAATGATAATACTAATACTAATGCTACTATTACTATTACTACTACTATCATTATTATCATTATTATTATTATTATTACTAGTAGTAGTAGTAGCAGCAGTAGTAGCAGTAGTAGCAGTAGCACAAAATGATAAAAATGAAAATCAGTAAGCTCATGGGGGAGCAAAGTAGGTTTGAATTATAACTAAACTAGCTTTGTAGGAGGTAAACATGGATAGAAAAGGTTAATCAGTTTAACAAGCATGCATGATTATAAAATTCAGACAATTTGTTGTCAGTGTTCCCCAAAGTCACAAGAACCCTTTATATGATGTTGCTCCACTTAGCTGTGATATCATGGCTCAACTTATGAGCAAGTGGATTTTCTAAAGTATAAAGCTAATTGGTATCTGACTTTGTGACATTGCGTCTTTGGGAATGTTTGATGCAGTGAAGTTACTTTCAAGGATCTTACTATCTGTTTACCAAAATATCTTACTTCCCATGAAGGTGTAAATACTATATGAATATATTATATATGTACATTTCAAAAACATGGTTAATTACTAACCCTTTGTTTGCTTCTCCACCCAGTTATTAATATTGACACGTGCAGCTTCTGCATTTGATTTAAAGTCAACAGTTTCCAGCTCAGCATTGTAGTGTGTTTTTGTGTCACTCAAAAATTTCTGTTAAAAAAAAACAACAAAAAAAACAATTCAAAACAATGAAATACGTAGATCAACAATTGCTGTAGAATAAATGCAACTGAGTTGAATGTCACCAGGTTGCAAATTATGGGACAATCAACTATCACATGATTATTTTACTATGGTTGCTATTGGGTGCCAGGCAGTTGTATAAGGCATTACATAATTAACATAATTTATATTTATTTAGTCATTTGGCACATGTTTTTATCCAGATAGACTTACAACTTTGTACACTCACTGACACATGCAGCTGTCAGTGAGTGTACAAAGTTGCAAGTCTATCCTATCTTTATTAGGAACCCCGGTACACCTACACGTTCATGCAGTTATCTAGTCAGCCAATTAGGTGGCAGCAAAGCAATGTAAAAAAAAAATCAAACATCAGAAAGGAGAAAAAGTATGAACTCTGTGACTTTGACCGTGGCATGGATATCGGTACTGACTGCACCACTGGACTCCTTGCCTTATATCAGTGCCTTACTTCCCCATTGCTCTTGTGACTGAATGAGCACAAATCCCCACGGTCACGTTCCAAACTCTAGTGGAAAACTTTCCCAGAAGAGTGGACGATATTACAACAGCAAAGGGGGACTAAATTTAAAGCACTGCATTACATACTTAAAAAGCACATATAGGTGTAACACATACACTTGTTTGAGATAACACGGATATTGCGAATATCTTTTTTTTGTTTATAATTTTGGATTTTTTTCATCTTTAAAATTGTAAGATGTTGATTTTTTTTCCATAGTGTGTACTGTACAAAGGTTAGTCATTTTGCACATCTTTGTATCCAGACACCTTACCTCCACATATTGGTAGGTCTGCTCTCCATAAAGCCTATTGGCCAGGCTGAGGGCATACGGAGCTCCTGCTTTGTTCAGTTCACTCATCAGCTTGTTGAAGCTGATGTGGATGTCGTCCTTGGCTTTGTGGTGGTGCAGAGTCTAGGTAATATTGATGGAGATACAATCCAAGTCACCAAAAAATAAAAGAGCAAGAAATCTTTATGGTAAGTGAAGATTAACTCCACCCTGAGAGAATTTTGAGAGTTACACAAAAAAGCATGAGCGAATGAGTAAACACAAGTGAAAACGTTGTTCGTAAGCTGTGTAGTACAAATGCAAAGAAATAAGGGCAGCACTGGATCCCAGGTATCCGCCACCAAGGAGAAGCACCTATATGTATGCCATGAACTACCATCACCAATGTTATTGCCAAAATAATGCCTTTTCCCCATGGATGTTAGTGCCTCCACTGAGTATCTGCATCCGATAACCTTTTGTAAAGCCGCTGGTAACTGGAACTTCTGAGTTTGTTGTGCCTTTTGGACTGCTACTGGTTGAACAGACTTAGGCTTCACTGGTTTGTTGAAGCACAAGACCTACAGTAACATATTAATCATCAGAACTGCAAAACCCTTTTCATTACATACACCAGTTGTTTGCGTGAACATTAATAAAATTTGTTCGGTGCCTGCAGTATGGTCATTTTATATATATTTTACATATATATATATATATATATATATATATATATATATATATATATATGTATATGTAAAGATTTAAAAACCATGAAACAGTATTTTACAATGTTTATTAAAAAATACAAATCCATTGCACAGTAGTTCCTACTGTTCATACATAAATTAAAAAAGGCTACACTTTCCCCTACACCCTACTCACATTTCATGATGATCTTAGCTTTGCGTAAGTGGCCTTGCCTAAGCAAGCACAAAAAGGCCATTTTATTAAGAAGCACTGCAAGCAAGGAGTGTCTGGTAAAACATCATTTATCAACTACCACACTGTATACAACAACCCTTCAACAAACCTTGACAGATTGCAACAATTCCTATTCCAGTGAAGTGATTCACACTTCCTTCACCGATGACAAGCTGCTTTTGGGGCATATTTCTAAAACACAAGCAGTGGATATGGCACATGGTGAGAACCTTTGCCAAGGCCCAAAGAACAATCAGTCTTGCGTGATGAGTCTTTCTTTCTATGCGCATAAGTTGAGAAATTTTCCCACACTCAATCCCACAATCTGCTGCACAGGATTTCTACCCTTCTCCACAGAAAATGAAGAAATTTTCAGCTAATTACCAACCCCTCCTGAACTGAAGGGTGGGTGTGACAGAGCAAGTAAAACACTAAAATGTGCAGGACAGGAGGTGCTACATTTATAAAACAAGCAACAAGGAACCTGGTAGAGCTGTACTAGGAGATCTGGGGAAATAAAAGCAAAAATGTGGAACACCTGGGAGCGGCCCAAGAAACTATGTAATAGACTGTTTAACTAGGCCTAAGCCAAGTCAACATCATAATGAGAGATAAGATTATGGCTGACAGTGATGGAGTAACCATAGAAACAAAACATAGTCACACCTAAATGACTGAATGACTATAAAGCATGTACTCATTTTAAAGTTCAATGACCTTTGAGCTGATGAGGGGGATTTTGTAAACAATTGCACTCTCAGCAGAATACAGTGTGATGAAGTCTAGGCAATCTGGGCTTGTGCAACTGGGTCTATCTAAAGACAACTATGTATCTAAAGACAGTTTATCTTGGCAGTAAAATGATGTGGAAATTTGTGAGCCAACAAAGATCTGTGAACAACACAAAACCTTTTCATGTAGGTCTAGTTCACATGCTGTGGATGGTTTGTAGTCGATTAATATGCTGAAACTAAACTATATTAGTTAGTTCAGTCTCAGCATGCCAAACACTAAAACACTCACTTATGCTAACAGCACAATGGCTTTGGGATTGGCCTTTATATTCAAAGGCTACCCATGTCATTGAACAGTCACAAATCTCTAAGTATGCAAACTAACAGGTCTGATTCGTGAACATGCATACGTGCATGATACCTAACTGCTAAAAAAAAGACATCATGCATGAGAGACACGACAGCTAAGCTGTGATAAGAAAACCAAGGACGGGTAAGGCATGTATGAAATGTTGTTTCATCCAAAAACTACATGTCAGATGGTGCATATGTACAAATGGTGGAAATGCACAGATAGCTTAAAATAATATGCAAAAATATTAGACTAAAATACCCTCAATAACCCTCAACAGTCTTGCTCTCTCCTACATGCCTGAGCTTGTCTCACCTTACCAGCCCTTACTCATCCAAGCTTTCCATCCTTTTCTTCTGTGACTGTTAACTATTCCTGCTACCAGGCCATACAGCACTGGTAACTGTGCTTTCGGTATTCTAGCATCTCTCTGGAATGGAACTTTTAACCAGTCTCACTCCACATCCCACCTTCAAAACACATTTTCCCAGATGTTTCCAATTCTCCACTCCAATGCTACACTGGCTCTCAATCATGTTCTGACCTTTGTTTACTCCATGTTTATTAACCTTAACCAATATGTTTATTGTCTTATATGTATTAATATAATTATCGTGTTAATATAATGTTATGTTATAATTACATAATTATGATTCTTTTGCATTTTTACTATTTTTTGTTCTGACCTCAGACATCTGAGTTGCTGTGTTTCCTGCGGCTCCTAGAGACACCATGGCCAGGGCAGAAGAGATGCTGAGAGGAGAGTAGAAGACATTGTTGGATTTGTTGCTTTCCTTGATCTTGCTGAACAGCTGGAGGCCAAAATAGTTGTTTGCCACTGAAACAGACTCCATTTTGCAAAACCTGAAGGAGAAATAAATATTTTTTTAAATAGAATGGCAAAGAAAGAAACTGGATGTTAAAAGAAAAGCCACTAAAATGGTTGTATTGTTGAATTATTTTATTTATTCATTTTTTTAACAAATCACATGTCCAACATTTTTCACGGCTGATCTGCTGCTCAACCTGTTTGAGCATGTCTGATCACCAACCGGTGCAGCAGAGCAAAGCAAACGTTAAGTTCATTTAACATTTAATTACCACTGAAATTATTAGGAAAGTTTTAGTTTTAACACTTTGTTGTAGGCTTTTATAATATTTTCTTTTTGGTTAAAAAAAAAATTCAGCATTTTTTTTTATCTTTTTGGCAAAAAAACAAAAATGCCTTTTCTGAACAATTTTGGCTGAAACATTCTGGTGGCCTCCCTGATAAATAAAATAAAATTGATCAATGTGTTAGCTATCATTAGATACATATATAGTTAACATCAATTAATGAAGTCAAAACATTCTCCTTTCACCTTGAGAGAAAGTGAGGGCACTGCATCAGATTATCTTTCAAGCACCAAGTGAAAAAAGAAAAAAAAAAAAAAAAAAAACACTAATGTGAGATGAGGGAAGGGGGCGGGGCTTCCAGAGAGTGTCAGTTAATATTGGAGAGTCCAAAGCACCTGTGCAACTGTCAATTATTCCAGATTCATATGACAATATAATTGGCTTTATTTGCCAATCAACATTATTTATGAGTGATAATTCGTTCCAGGGTAATCCGATGGGAAAATGCAGAGCTCCTACACAAAGGAGTAGATAAAAGAGTCTGATAGAGTCTTTTAATCTATATACATATGCATACCTCTGATGTAAGGGAATAGAGAAATTAATATCAATAAGTGGCCAGAGTAATAGTAACAATCATAAAGAAGTCAAATAAGATCAAGGGAATAACAGACAGGGTTGACTTCTGCACATATTTTTATTATCATCATTTTAAAAACAGGCTCCCATGGTGTACCAAATATAAGCCAGTGTGGTGACAACCAACCCCGTTCTCCCTGATCACTGTCCTTCTTAACAGTTCCGCATGCAGGATTCATGGAGTTTCCGACTTTCTCTTCCGTGCTTGGGACAGACTTTTGTCTACAGCAGACTATCTGCACCACGCCCTGTCGCACAACCTCCACACCAAGACTACTTAAAAAGCAAAATTACTCCATTAAAAATAACGACTCAGGACCTGCGCCTGACTAAGACGATCAGCTAATAAGACGACAATAGTTCTAACATTCACAGAAACTATGTGAACTAAAAACCATGATCTGATGCTTACTTGGTAACTACTGCATGTACTATCGTCCTGACAAACAGCCGTCTTATGACAACTGGAGATAACGCAATAACTGCAGAATACTCAGTGCAATACTTCAGTACACTTACCTCGGCTCCTGCACTGCTCAAGTGGCCTGGTGTCTGATCAAATGTAATGTGCTCCCCAAACAGTGTGACTACATATCATTTCTCAGCACTCCCTCCCCTCTGAGTCCCACCTCGTTGGAGGCAAGTCCAGGAAATGACGTCGTATGTTTAGAAAAGTCACGCGAGTGTAATGGATTTCAACATGGCGGATTACGTGTAGGGTGCGAACGCTTAACTATGTAAAGAAAGGGAAAGAAATAGTAGCTTAAATGTCTTTAAACTGTAGTAGTTTTGATAAGGTGCTGTAACACACCTTTAAATACAACATATTTACCAATACCAACATGGCTAGCCCAGGCTTAGGCTAGTGACAGCTATGTAGTTTTATGTTTTAGCTTGGTGACGTGATGATTAGTTTATTAGTATACACTCACGGAGCACTTTATTAGGAACAAGGGCCGTGCACAGACATTTTGAGGGGCACTAAAAGTCTTTTATGACAAGCTTGTAACTACAAATATTGGTACAAATATCCGATTAAAAGAGAATATAGCCCACACTGTACTAAAGTTCAGACTTTACTGTAGATGTAGCATACCCCTTTACAGTCAGCCAGTATAACTCTCTCACCTGTACCTGTCTGATTTGGCTCCTGATGCTCAGTGGGCTCTCCCTCACTCCCTGAGCCTGCCTCTGCCTTACCTTGACTGGAAGTATTAGAAATGTCATTTACTGTTACACAGCATATATCCGTATTATGCTAAGATACAATTCATTTAGAATATTTATAGTATATTCTTTATTATTATTATTATTATTATTATTACTAGTATGAATATGGTTTTCATAAAATATTCTAAATATACTATATGTTATAGATTACTACCGACTAAGACAAATGATTATGATGGGAAATATACTTTACAGGATTTACAGTGTGATGAACTGTTTGCTAAATATTCTATATAATGATTTACCTGCTGGCTTGCTGGAGCTTCGAATCCAGCTCTGTAATGCTGCACTGGCTTTAGCAGCCTCTCTTCTCTCTTTCTCTCTCTGTCTTCTTTTTTGTGAAGGTATTGTCTACAAAGTGACCAACAGCTGTGAATTTGGTGTTATTTATATTAGATCCGATCGGGTCCACTAATCTGATTAGACAAGAAGACTTTCAAGACTGTTGATATTTTGTACAACTGTTAGCATTATTAGAAGACCGGGAGCAAAAGTAAAACATTACCAGCAGCACCAAAACAAACTACCAAATTACTATTTCTGTGGCTCAACCACTGACTGTAATGTGGATTGTAATGCAAAATTAATATCTACCTGTTGATGGGGACACCTTCTGTCTCTCCAAAGTATATTTCTTTCGTAGGTCATTTTAATATTGCAACATTCTTTCAATTCTTATCTTTCCTTTTTCATTTTACATTAACTGAAGGACTTCATTTTATACCCAACATCTCAATCTACTGGCCATTTGATATAAACTTACTCATCACACAAGATATTGTTGGTCTAGCTGCTCCCATTAGGGGTTGCCATAGCAGATCATGTTTGATTTGGCACAGGTTTTATCTAGGATTGGCACCAGCACTGAGAGTACACTGCGTTGGCATCTTGACTGGGAATCAAACCTGGACCACATTGTTGAGAGTATGGGTTACTTAGCCACTAGACCACCCAGGACAGACTCAGCACACTAGCTGTACTGACTATAAAATAAAGTGCCAACTCTGCCATAAGACCACACAACAACCTGTAATGACAAAGCATCTCGAGTATCTCGTTTGATAACGCATAGGAGTAGAGACGCGTATGCAACTTATCCAGGCTAGCTAACCTAATTAACCTGAGCTGGGCTACACTGTATTCAATATTTCTCAGTATTCAAGATAAAAGTAATTAAAATTAATCCTACCTAATGTACAATTAGATATCTTTTCTTCCATTCTGGGAGAAATTTTCCTGCTCTCACTCCTGCCACATCAGAAGAAGGGAACCAAGCTTGGGTAGCAACTAAATAGAGCCACAAATATAAAGGGGGGGGGGGGGGGGGGGGGGTGTTAATTAGTTAAATCAGATATGTTGGAAGCTGGGAAAACACTAAAATGTGCAGGGCAGCAGGTACTACAGGACCAGGGTTGGGAACCTGTGCTTTAGAGTATTGCCAAAATTTATAAAGTAATTGACATACTGCTGTAGTACAGTAGAGAGATTCATGTGCATCAGCAATCAGTATGGTGTCATTTCATTTGAAATTCATTGTCTTTGCTTATATATCCTTTCTCTTTCCTTACATTCTCTTTGTTGATGAATTTATTTTTTGTTTTTTTGTACTCATTTCTGTGACCTTAACTGACTGAATAGTCTAGTGTTTTGCAACATTAGTGAACTTGAACTGCAAACTACTGTTGCTGGTTGTTCAGACTTAGGCTTCACTGGTTTGTTGACACACAAGACCTACAGCAACTGTAAAACAGGATTTTTCCATGTTTATTAGTTTTCGAACAGATCACGACATGCAATACCTTTATAAAATAGAAACTGTTCAAACAGTTATAAAAAGGGCCACACCTTCCTCTACACCCTACCCAGTTATCACAATGATCTGATGTTTGAGTAAGTGGCCTTGCGTAAGCAAACACATTGAAGTCTTTTTATTAATAAGGATTGCAAGCATTTGGTCTCAAAAGTAAAAATACTTACTTATATATAGGCCCCTAATGGGTTAAAAGCTCAGCCAAATACTGGGGAGCCAAACCATGCAAAGCCTTGCATGTAAGCATGAGGATTTTAAAATCAACAAGAAACCTGACAGGGAGCCAGTGCAAGAACTCAAAAATAGGAGTGATGTGATCGCTTGTCCTGGACGTAGTCAGGATTCCAGCTGCTGAATTTTGCACATACCACAGTTTATTTATTGTAGACTTAGAGACCCCAGCAAGGAGCACAATGCAATGTGAGAAAGGACAAAAGTACTGATCAGCTTTTCTTCCACAGAGAAGGATAACATAGGGTGCAATCTTGCAATAATTCTGTGGACCACCTGGGAGCAGTCTGAGAAACATTGAAATGGACTATTTCACTCGGCCTAAGCCAAGTCATAATCAACATAATGTCAGATAAGACTCCTAATTGAATGAATGACTATAAACATGTATCATGTACATGGGGGGATTCTGTAACAATACCACTCTCAGCTGAAGACAGTGTGACAAAATAATTAAGTCTGGGCAGTCAGGGCTTGTGCAACTGGATGTCTAAAGACAAATAAAAAGTAAAATAATGTGAAAATTTGTGAGCCTACAATGATCTTTGAACAGACACAAAGGTTTTTAATGTTGGACTAGTCACACACTGTGGGTGGTTTTGTAGTGGATTAATATTCTGAAATTAGTTTAGTGAGCTATGATGGATTGTTAAAGTTAAGGATTTAGGTAAGTGTGGTATAAATACATATAATAAGAAAAATATTAGTTTTTTATGCTTAAGATAACACAGCAAGACATTTCTATATGTAAAAGTAGCCATTAGTGTATCTTCAGCAGCCCGCTGCCTTCATTAACAATTAGTTCTGGAACTATATTACACTTGTACTTTACTTAAGCTACCCATTTGAAATGAGCAAATCTTCCATCAATGCTTTTCACATATACTCACCGAACACTTTATTAGGAACAACTGTACACCTACTCATTCATGCAATTATCTAATCATAAAATGCATAAAATCATGTAGATACAGGCCCGAAGCCTCAGGCAGTGTATATAATTTAAAATATGTAAGCTGTATAGTACTAAATCTATAATGAAGTGGCAGCACCGAGGATCCCACTTATCTGCCGCCAAGGAGACACACCTATATGTATGCCATGAGTCAAGTCAAGTCAAGTGGAATTTATTGTCATTTCAGCCATATACAAGTACATAGTGAAACGAAACAACGTTTCTCCAGGGCCAGGGTGCTACATAAGACAAACACAGAACAACACAGAACTACAGGGACTACATAATTTATACATAAAGTGCACAAGTGCAAACAAGTGCAGACAGCACAAGACAGAACAAGACAGTACAATGACTAAAGCGCCGACCAGTACGCAGTTCTGTTTAAAAGTGACCTAGTGACAATAGTGCAAATATTACAGAGTACGATATAAATAGCTGAAATAGTGTAAACATAAGAGTAGCAGCAGCATAAACATGTGCAAAAACTTGCATAGAGGATGGAGGATGCTCAGTTGTGTGTATGTGTTCATTCAGTCCAGTTTCTAGGTATTGAGGAGTCTGATGGCATGGGGGAAGTAACTATTGCACAGTCTGGTTGTGAGGGCCCGAATGCTTCGGTACCGTTTGCCAGACGGCAGGAGGAGGGTAAAGAGTGTGTGAGAGGGGTGTGTGGGGTCATCCACAATGCTGGTGGCTTTGAGGATGCAGCGTGAGGTGTAAATGTCCGTGATGGAGGGAAGAGAGACCCCGATGATCTTCTCAGCTGTCCTCACTATCCGCTGCAGGGTCTTGCGATCTGAGACAGTGCAATTCCCAAAACCAGGCAGTGATGCAGCTGCACAGGATGCTCTCGATAGTCCCTCTGTATGAATTACCATAACTAATGTTATTGCCAAAATAATGCCTTGTGCCTGTGGAAATTAATGCCTTCACTGAGTATATTTAAGATTCAAAGAACTTTATTAATCCAAGGGGGAAATTGCTTAAACATGGTTACAGATGCCACGAAGTAGGTGGCAGTGCCTTAACCGTATATGTGTTGCAGGCCACTAGGACCTCTTCCATCCTTGTCAAGGGGAGTGCTAACCTTCTTTCCTTTCGTACAACACATTGAGCATGAGCATTGTTAAAGCTGCTGCTAACTAAGCCTTCTGAGTTTTCTGTGCCTGTTGGACTGTTGCTGGTTGATCAGACATAGGCTTCACTGGTTTGTTGAAGCACAAGGCCTACAGCAACTGTAAAACAGGACTTTTCCATGTTTATTAGTTTCCGACATTCCGAGATACAATACCGTTACAAAATAGAAACTGTTCAAACCGTTATTAAAAAGGGCCACACCTTCCTCTACACCCTACCCAGTTATCACAATGATCTGATGTTTGAGTAAGTGGCCTTGCGTAAGTAAACACAATGAAGCCTTTTTATTGCAGCCTTTATCTTTAAGGATTGCAATGACTTGATATTAAAGGTAAAAATCTGAGATAAAGAAGGATGTTTTAACAGTATTCTGCACATGTGTATCAAAGGACAAATTCGCATCAAATATAATTCCTAGTTTTTTAGTTTTGTTTGAAACTCCAAAGCAGAGCCATCCACAGTTAAATTTAAAGAGCCAGCTTTACGAAGCTGATGAGGAGAGCCAGTGAACATTACTTCACTCTTATTACTGTTAAGACAAAGGCATTGGAAAGATGCTTTCCAATAAAAAACTACAGCAGGGGACAGAGCTTTTTCCTACGAAGACCTCCAGCGATAGAATAGCCTTCCAATTAGTTTTTGGGACTCAGACATAGTCTCAATTGTAAATTTGATGGCCATTTACCGTTGTTTGCTATACTGAAAAAATGAGATGAGGAGTGAAGACCATTGCAGAAGGCAGATAACTTGGATTTCGGAGTGGCTGGTGAATTATCAACAGCTTCCACACTACACACTGTTCACATGACAGAACAGGATGTGTAGCAATGTCACACAGTGTTGCAACAATTGCATGACTTACATGCCTATCAACAACCCTTGATGACTGAATGCAACAATTCATATTTCTGTGAATTGCATTATACTTTCTTCATCAACAAAAGGCTGCTTTAGAGGCATGTCACTAAAAGCACATTTAGCTTTCCAGAGTTGGGTGTGACACACGGTGAGAACCTTTGCCCAGGCACACTGAACAATCTGATTGGCTGATGCCAGATGAATCTTGCTACTTATGAGCATAAGTTGCAACGTTTTTCTGCACTCAAAGTCAACCTGTTTGAACTAATTTCATTTGAAATTCATTGACTTTCTTTGTATGCCCCTACATATGTATGTGTTTTTATTCACATGACAGAACAAGGTGCTGTTCTGAACTGGTTTATGAACTGGTTTAGTGCTCTAGGAGTGTACTTTAGAAAACTGGCTTTCTTGGAACCTTAAAAAAACTCATACAAATCTTATTATTATGGTCTACATTGCTGCATTCTACATTACTCATATTCCAACTTCTACCTACTTACATCTATATACGTAACATAAGCAACTGAGAACACCAAATAACTCACAGGTAAAATTGTTAAAGATTTAGGTAAGTGTGGTATAAATACATATAATAAGAACAACATTAGTTTTTTATGCTTAAGGTAACACAGCAAGACATTTCTATGTTTAAAAGTATCCATTAGTGTATCTTCAGGAGCCTGCTGCCTTCAATAACAATTAGTTCTCTGCAACTGTATTATACTTGTACTTTACTCAAGCTACCCCTGTAAAATGAGCAAATCTTCCAGCAATGCTTTTCACATATACTCACTAAATACTTTATTAGGAACACCTGTACAGCTACTTATTCATGCAATAGTCTAATCAGCCAATCGTGTGGCAGCAGTGTAATTCAAAAAGTAATGCAAACTGGCTGGTTTGAGTATTTCTATAACAGCTGATCTCCTGGGATTTTCACACACAACAGTTTCTAGAATTTATTCAGTATAGCACAATAAAGAAATGCTTTGTTGATGAAAGATGACGATATTATTTACTATTTTATATATATTCCTATATAGATGCCCATTTGGTCCGATCCCACAGAAGAGAAAAAGTTAATGCTGGCTATGATAGAAAGGTGTCAGAACACACAGTACATTGCAGCTTGCTGCATAGCTGCAGACTGGTCAGAGTGCGCATGCTGACCACAGCCCATTGCAAAAGTGCCTACAATGGGAACATGAGCATCAGAACTGGACCACGGAGCAGTGGAAGAAGGTGGCCTGGTCTGATGAATCATGTTTTCTTTTACATCATGTGGAAGGCCGGGTGCGTGTGCACTGCTTACCCGGGGAAGAGAGGGCACCAGGATGCACTATGGGAAGAAGTCAAGCCGGCAGAGGCAGTGTGATGCTCTGGGCAATGTTCTGCTGGGAAACCTTGGGTCCTGGCATTCATGTGGATGTTACTTTGACATGTACCACCTACCTAAACATTGTTGCAGACCAAGTACACCTCTTCATGGCAACGGTATTCCATAATGGCAGTGGTCTCTTTCAGCAGGATAATGCGCCCTGCCACACTGCAGAAATTGTTCAGGAATGGTTTGAGGAACATGACAAAGAGTTCAAGGTGCTGGACAAACAAGCCCGATCCATGGAGGCCCCACCTCGTGACTTACAGGACTTAAAGGATCTGCTGCTAAAGTCTTGGTACCAGATACCACAGCACAAGTTTCAAAGGTCCTGTGGAGTCCATACCTCGACTGGTCAAAGCTGTTTCGCATGCAAATTCCTTTATTAGGAACACAATACTAGTCTTAATACCCTATACTAGTTTTAATACTTGCATCCAAGAATTAAAAATAATCCTAATATTTAGAATTGTTAGTTTCTCCAATTACTTATGAGCCTGTGAAAATGGAGGGACTCCAAAAATGGCTGTAATTCCTAAACTGTTAATGCAATATTTTTGTTAAACCCCTTGAATTAAAGCTGAAAGTCTACACTTCAATGATATCTTGATTGCTCCATTTCCATTGTGGTGGTGTACAGAGGCAAAATTATGAAAATTGTGTCACTGTCCAAATACTCCATACATACATGAGTATGTATGTATAGACATCTGAGTTTCTGTGTTGCCTGCAGCTCCTAGACACATCATGTGCCAATCCAGAAGAGATGCTGAGAACATTTTTAAATTTTGTCAGGATTTTGGACTTTTGTGTTTTGGCCACTAGAGGTCCCCATTGTTCTGCATGTTTTCCCACTGTCTGTTAATTGTCTCATTACTGCCACCTGTGTCCCATTTCCCCTTGTGTATTTAATTCGCCCTGTTCCTTAGTTTTGTGGCTTGGTGTTTAATGACAACCCTTTGTTCCCTGGTTATCTTGCAGGTTGTATTAGTGAAACCTTTTTTTTTGAGTCACTTTTCTAAGGAGTTTTTTTTTTTGTAGTTAATTTTGTTGTGAATTTTATGTTGGGTTATTTCTTTGGATCCACCAGCTGAACTTTGTGAATAACCTTTTTTTTGTTTTGTTTTGTTTGTTTTAACTGCCTGTGGCTCAGGGGTAGAGCATCTGACTCTCGTACTGCTGTTCTGAGTCCCAGCCCTGACAAACACCAAGCCTGAAATGGACCCAGAAGAGATGCCCAGCGCTTGATGACCACCACAGCTCAGCATGAGTTCTCTGTTCAGTGTCATAAGTTGTTAGTCCTCCTGCCCCACTTCCAGTTCCCCAGGCATCAGCTCCTCTGATAGAACCCTCTCTAACTCCACCACAATGCTTCTCGGGAGACCCCTGTGTCTGTTATGGATTCCTCACCCAGTATTTCCTCACATTCAAGATGCAGTCATAATCTTTCCCTTCATACATACATTACCTTCCTCTCAAGAAGAGTCTCTCTTGGGCTACAGCCATCTGGGAAGAACAGAGTCCCTTCTGTTCCTGCTACTCTTCCTTTGCCATTGGCCATTAAAATGCAATATAAACGGGTTAAGTAAAAACATATGACAAATATACCACAAAAAGGTACCATTTTCATGTTTCTTGCAGTAGCAGCATAACTCTGAATCTAAAAAAAATCATCAGCTGTCTCTAAAATTCAAAATCAAATACGTTGCACTAAGTAAAAATCTCTGCATACTGACTTCTATATTTCCCAGTCTACCTTATTCCCCTGCTTATTAAGATGGTTCTTAAAAACACCATTTAATGTGCATCAATGCATTAAATTCTTTCTCCTTTCCTCTATCCACTTATTGTATTTTAAGGCTGTCCTAAACACACACACTCGTTTTTATGTGTTTATGTTGACATCTTTGATTTAGAGGCTATCTATTGTTAAATTATATATTTCCAATCATTAAAAATATATATATATTTAGTGTAGCCCTACACCACTGTTTAATCAATTTTACCTTGTGTTTAAACCTAAAGTAATTATTTGCCTTCATTTTAAAATTACTGCTACGTCTAAGATGCTACGCAGCCACCACTAGATGGCGCATGTGTCTCTTAAGTCCTTCATTTGTCTCGTCTTAAATGGCACTGCTCTTTTCTTGGAGAAGACAGAAGCTTGGAGTCCAGTAAACACTTATATGGATTTGCAAGTTTAAGAACACTACCTCCATATATTCCCTAAATAAGTGCACTACATCGAAAAACATTTCTTTCATGTTCAAAAAGCACATATGGGTGTCGTGTGATGATCAGATGTCCACAAAACTTTGGCCACATAGTGTATAATATTGTACACACTTGTAATATTGTAAAGTTGAAAGTAACACTGCTACACTATTAAACATTCATCCTTTATTTATTATCTCCAAAATTCACATATACATAGTCAAATATGAGAGGAAAAACTTTTTTTTAATCCAGAAAATCTTTGATACAGCCTGACATATAAAAAATTTGATTGATTTATTCAAAAGACAAACTCATCTACGATATTAATATCTTAGTAACAGTCAATGTTGGCATCCTCCACTGACTCCATTTTATCTTATCATATCAAAGCAGATGTTTTAAAATGCAGCTCTTAAACAGTACACAATAAAATCACAACAGCAAGCAAAGTCCAAAAAAATTAGAAACAGTGCAGTTACGCGTTAATTAACGCCTCCTACAAAAGATCTTCTTGAAGGGGTTGTTTCTATCATATTTCTTGGCCTTTTCAAGCTTTACCAGCATATTCTTCATATCTGCATCAGTTTTTTGGACATTTGTCTGTATGTAATCTATCATGTTGCTCTGTTCTTCTACCAGCATAGCCATGTCTAGAAACACTTCATGGATGCTCCTTATGCGGCTTTCCAGTTCCAGCAGCTCCGTGTGTCGGTTTTCGATTTGGTTGAGGGCAGACTGTGCCGTTTTCCCCTTTGTGACAACGTTCTCACTAAAGATGTTCCACTGGTCATTACTTAGCATTTCCTCAATCTGCTCACCCGTCACCTCTCGCCCCACAATCTCCATCTGCCTCTGGATATGCGTTTTGCACGTTTCCCTGTGGCTCATCTCTGCCCTGTTGTATTCCATCATCACGTCACGGAAGCTGCTGCTCAAACCAGCATATTGTGTTCGTGCGATTCGATAAAGGGCACTGTTGATCCCATGCTTTTTCTCCAGCTCGCAGGCATGCATATCCATATTGCGAAGACGTGCAAGCACGTCTTTAGCACGGGACTTGAAGCTAGCAGCAATGGCATTAGAGTCTTGCTTAACAGTGCTAGAATTTGGTAGCTCATTCCAAACAGGAGAGTTCTGCATTTCAAGGTGCTTCACATCCAAAAGAATGAGCTGAATGTCACGGCGAATGTTATTAGCCTCATCAAATATGGCCTCCATCTCAGGATCAGTGTTGTGTTCCTGAGGAGGTTCTTCATGCCGCTCCTTCAATGAATGCCGGACTGCTGCCGAGAATGTCTGAAGATGGCTTAGTCTGTCCTTCATAGCTGGAAAAAACTGGAAAAAGCTGGAAAAAGGATAAATGGGCATATGTCAAAATAGAAATAGAAATGTCATGCGACACAGTGAAAGCTTATCTCTCTTCTCTCTCAATTTAATTTGCACGTGCTGGACTTGCCCAACAAGACAGACTTGTTTGCAGACAAGCTTTAGTTTTCCAACATCAGTGTTGTCGACCATATACTGTAGGTAGGCTTTGTACATGTAGCTACATCTACAGATGTGCAACTACATCTGTTGCTATGCACAATTTGTCAGTCCCGTTCTACCCCAGGGGTAATGGGGGATGGGCGGGTAATCATTTGCAGCAGTGTTGCTGGGGTTTTTAAACACTGTGTTAAATTACTGTGTGTCATTTAATTAGACACACTCCTTGCAGGTGTAAAGTTAGATACTACAGCATATTGATAGCTTTGCTGAGAAGAGTCCTCTGGCCTACACTCAGTAATTGTATACCTACAAAGTGCAGTAATATGGTGGGCATAACTGATTACAAAAGCCAATGAATGAGTGTAAATACAAGTTCAGTAACTAATAAAGTGTCTGAACAAATAAATTGTGTGAACATTAATACAGCTAATATGCCCTTTGATTAATAATTGGCTTTAATGATAAGGCTGTGTTCAGAATAAGCTACTTTTGTATAAAAGTGTGTGGTTACATGCTAAGCCACTAACACGGTGCAACAACACACATAATACACACAAGAAAGCAATGAAGCTTAATAAATACCAATAATTGTATTGGTATTTCACTGCTCATTCAAAACAGATATGCCTACAATTAACCACGTATGGTGTAACCAATACACATACTGGCATGTGTTTGCAGGTGGGAGGAAACTGGAGAACCCAGAGGACATGCACATGAACATGGTACTTCAAGTTGTCAAATCGAAATGATGAGCTGTCTAAACTAAATCCTATATCCTACTGCAAATTTTAGCATTTTTTGTTTTCTCCTCATAAGTCAATGCCATGTCTCTACCCCTGAAATGTACAAGTTTAACTTGAAAGTGGTCCAGTAACCACTATGCGTGCTAAGGAACCACTCACGCTTTTGGTCTTTTGGCCTAAGTGAAGTACAAACTAAACCATAAGGCCCCATTAATCCATGAGTGAATTTCATGATGAGTGTGTGTATATATATATATATATATATATATATATATATATATATATATATATATATAGGCTTTAAATAAATGTTTCTTCCCGATACTAGTTAAAAACAGTTCATTATAGAGCGTTCTTCAACAGCCAGCGGCACTGTGCTGGAAGTGCAGTGCTTTTAAGATGCAATACACATTACAATGTCAGACAGGTATATTGTTCGCTTGGGCCCATGCATGACATTTCAATGGGCCCAAATTCCTACCATGAACATCCCACAAAAATGCAAAAACAGAAGTAGCTTTTTTTCCTGATGCTGAGATTCTGATTTTGATCAATAAAAATGTACATATACAGACTTTTTTTTTTTTTTTTAGATTTAATTCTGATTATTTGCTATAAAACAAGAGCTTGCTGGCCATGGAGTCTTTTTAAACTAATCCAATCTGGCAATGCTATTAACTGTTCTGTCTGCTGCTCCTCCCCTTGATTTGTGCCCCAGTGGGCCTTTATTAGCACTTGTTGTTGTTGTTGTTCTAATATTCACCACTAAGTGCAAGCAAATCAACAGAACAGCTGTCAAATAGCATATATATATTTTTTAAATCACTGGTCACACAAAAAGTAATTAGTACTTCACTGCAATTTCAAATGTATGGGGTTGTGAGTGAAGACTTTAGATAAATGGATATTTGTTGAATGGCTGATACAAACGATGAGCCTCTGCCCCTATGGACGAGCTGCCAGTGCCACTTTGCATGTTGCTATTATCCTGTCTCTAAAGCCATGCTTCCTGTATGCTTACACAAACACACACACACACACACACACTACACACTACACAATACACAATACACTGCAGCTCTTCTACATTACTGCGCCATGTTCATTCTGATAGCTCTGTAGAAGACAAAAGTATTTGGTTAAAAAATAAATAAATAATAATAAAAAAAAAAAGCTCCCAACACCCTGAGTAAATGATTGACTGACCCCATGTACACAAAGGCTTTTTTTTTTTACCGTCTTCATACAACCAGTCAACAGGCAGGGCTGAATTAGGCCTAAAAAACGCTACATAAACATTTATATGTAGGGGTGTGTATATACACTACACATTAATGAACAAAACACTTCTTCTCTATGCGTGAAAGAACCAAATGCGTTTAAAATACTCACGTCAGTAGGATATCATCTAGGCCTTCGCCTGCTCCACAGACAGGTAGCCGAGTCATGTGACCGTGGGGTGTGTACCAGCTTCTGGCAGACGTGACTAGATGAGCTGATCTACTAACAATACGTGAGCGGAATGTCCTTGTGAGCATGATGTACGGATCTGCGCTTCCTGCTTTTTTTTATTTTTTTTAACTCCGCCCAAATAAACTGCCTGTTATCCTGTTTATAATGTTAGCCTGTTTTACCTGTATATATATTTTTTTATACCTCTGGCACGTTTTGCAAGAAAAAGGCAGTAAACCTATGGGGATTAATAAATTACCTGTATCTTATGTTTCTCATATTATATTATATTATATTATATTATATTATATTATATTATATTATATTATATTATATTATAAATAGCTCTCAATCAAAATAGCTCTCTGCCACTGTTTAACATACAGCAGTTATAATAGGTTATTTTGCCATACTATTTAGTATGATAGAATGAGGTTTTAGATATAGCCATGTATCGTGATTTGGTAACCATTTTGGTCTTTAGGCTACCCTTTATTATTATTATTATTATTATTATTATTATTATTATTATTATTATTATTAAACAAATATTTTATACAAATTAAAGGAGAAGTCTAAGTCTATTTATTTCGCCCAACTTTTCCTGTTGGTGGCCAGATGAGGAAAAAATGGGGTCAAGGGTCACAGAGTCTTTGTAGTAATACACGGTAATGGTGGTTATCAAGTAGACCTATTATTAATTAACATTATAATCCTTCACTACAGAAACTGATTCCTGACTTACAAATTAAGCAGACACACTTCCCTCTAAACTCAGTGAAAATCATCTTGCTAACGAGCCTGAAATCTTCAGCATGTCTACTCTTCTATTCTTCTATTCGTAATCTAAATTCCTGTAAATCATGTTTGGAGTAGAGGGAGAGGAGGTGATGGGAAGTCTGTCTTGTTAGATTTGGTAAGGATGCTGATCCCAGCCCCTTCGTTTCATCCAGACTTACATGTAGAGCAACTTTTCTTTTGCCTTGAAATACGCTGTTGTTGTTGTTGTTGTTGTTGTTTATTTTCGAAAGGAAGATATAAACAAGTATTTTTTTTAATGAGTAATTTTTTTACTTGACAAATTTTACATTCATAAATGTAAGTTTAGTCATTTAAATGTTCCCTGTCTTTCAAAATGAAACCACAATATATTTAGGTACAGTCAGACCCGAAAAATGAAAAGCCATGAACACTGCTTCCTTTATTTAAAACTTTTGTGTCCAACTGAAACTGATATGTGCTTCATATGTGTAAATGCTTGTGTGTGTGTGTGTGTGTGTGTGTGTGTGTGTGTGTGTTTGCTCAGTGAATAAGGAGATGATGAGAGATGCTCTTTAGATTCGTTTTTACGTGATAGTGACACCGTGTGTTAAAACTAAGAACCTAGGTTTATATATATATATGTGTGTGTGTGTGTGTGTGTGTGTGTATAATACTGAGTTAATAGTGCATATGTTATTTCTAACATACCTCTCAATGCTTACTCCTAGACCCTGACCTACCCTGAGGGTGTGGTTTTGATAGAGACTGCAAAGCTCTTCTGTTGCTCTGGATAAGGACTGCTCTAAATGTAAATGTACTGTAGCCTATTAATATGCAGCTCATCTTCATTCCACAAGGAAAACTTCACATTTGCAGACATTTCCACCTCCAGTCAGTGACGCTGTTTAAAGTGCGGGTCTTGCGTAAAAAGGTGCGGTAACGCCCTGCCACGCACGTTCTCTCACGCGCTCTGATGAGCGACAGCCCCTCTGCGGTTCACTAACCTGAGGCACAAACCATGATATGGCATCTGTAAGACGTGATTCCAAAACGGGTGCACACTGCTGACAGTTCCGGCAAATCATTAAGGTATTGTGGAGCCAAATGTTTAATCCTAATCGATTATTTTGTTATTGTGAGGTTGTAAAGCTGGTCTAGTCCATGATTATAGACGTCTCTATAATAATATATAGAATTTTAGTTTCACAAGAGTTAAAGCTTTTGGAAATCAAAACGTGCATCATTGCATTATTTTTGTCAGTGTTTGTCTTTTTCTTTTTCTTGCACTAGCAGAAAATGTAAATTGTTTTATTTGTTGTTAAATTCATAAACAATATATACAATACAATATATATATATATATATATATATATATATATATATATATATATATATAATGTGTGTGTGTGTGTGTGTGTGTGTGTGTGTGTGTGTGTGTGTGTAGGTTATGCCTTAAGTGTTCTTTGATTGTGTATACACATCATTGTGTATAAAGTTCTATACAGAACCCAACAACAGAGTGTTTCTCTATCATAAAATTCTCCAAATAGAAGCTAATTACCCCCAAAGAACTCCTATTTCTAAGCGCGTGTACACATATTTCCTAACATTTGCTTATTTCCTAACATTATTTCTGGGCAAAAATACCATCATGCAAGAGTTCTCAACTATTTGTGCAAACTCGTTGGGTGAGTGACGCCACCCTTGAATAGTTTTGCTAAGTAAAACTTGTTGTGTGACTTTATTTTTACAGAAGTGAGTAGCACATTGCCCCATTCTTTCCATTAAGCCAGTCATTAAAATAATCTGCATATCCTTAGTAAAGTAATATTTTATAGAACATTGTTTCCTAACCATTGTTTAAAACGGGTCTTTATAGTTAAACTAGCCTATGTTTGTTTTGAATTTGCATTTAAAATAGGGTGCTTTAATACTATGTGTGAGACATGCTCACTAGTGGTTACATAAACAAGGAAGGATACTTGAGTGCTTAGAACACTGTATGTCACTCATGCTGATAATTCGCTGTTTCGGGTATGCCATTAACCCTCCTCTTTCATCCACACCTAAGGCAGCCATGAGGGACAGACTGAGTAACCTACAGGCTCTTTCTGTGTCCAGAAGTAATCTGGAAGAGCAGGAATATGCAGACTCAGTCTCAGACTCATTCAGCAATGTGGAATTGGAAGAGGAATTCCCTCAGCAGGCCATCATTTTCGGCAACAATGAGATGGATGCTGTGTTTGATGAGGCTCAAGATACAAGGCGTGAGATTCAGCTCATCCATCTGGATGTGAAGCGGCTCAGAGAGCAAAACACACGCATACTTAGCGAACCAACTAGAACCAGCACAATAAAGCGAGACTCCAATGCCATTGCTGCTGACATTAAATCCCGTGGGGAGGATTTGCTGAAACGTCTTCGTGAGATGGACTCTCATGCCAAAAAGCTGGAAGAGGAGCATGGTATCAATTCAGCTGTAGCCAGGATTGCTAGAACACAGTATGCTGGCCTAAGTAACAGCTTCCGTGACGTGATGATGGAATACAACGAAGCAGAGATGAACCACAGAGAAATGTGCAAAACGCATATCCAGAGGCAGATGGAGATTGTAGGGCGAGAGGTGACATGTGAACAGATTGAGGAAATGCTGGAGAACGGCCAGTGGAACGTCTTCAGTGATAACATTCTCACAGAGGGGAAAACAGCACGATCTGCACTCACCCAGATCGAAAGCCGACACCGTGACTTGCTGGAGTTGGAGAACCGACTCAAGAGCATCCATGAGGTGTTCCTGGATGTGGCCATACTTGTGGAAGACCAAGGGCCCATGATAGACTACATATTTACCAACATTCAAAAAACCGATGCTAAACTCGAAGAAGTCCTGATTCAACTTGACCAAGCTAAGAGACATGATAAAAACAATCCATTCAAGAAGATGTTCTGTAGCTGCTTTCCATGCTACAAGTAATTTCTTTGGGCAAAGATGTCTGACTTTTGATTATGTGGATGATCATTGTCTGAAATGTCTTTTTAGTGTGTCTTCAACAATCCCTATTTGGCTAAGATGAGAAATTACAGGTAGCCTTCATATAGATATAAATAGATTTATATTAATGTCAGATGAAATAGCTGTTCACCTACTGTAGAGAATCTATTTCCACTAGTTGGTATGCTCAGCTTTGTCAAAACAACAGACAAAAGTGTGTGTGTGTGTGTGTACATAGTTGATGTTCAAAATACACAAGAGCACATATGATAGTATAAATATAGGACTGTACAAGTAGTACAAGTATAAAATATAAATTAGCTGTATGACATTCATGCATGACCTTAACTCTTTAGAAACTACACCTTTCCAACATATAAGCTAATACTCATACAGTTTAAAATGAAGGAAATTTGTTAAGAATATTTAAAAAAAAAAAATTTAAGTATACTGTTTTCAATATTCTTTGTTCTTCCATATTCTTGAAATGGAATTGTATTTAACAGTTAATGGACTGTGCATAGGTCAAGTTATTTTGACCTATGTCCAAACATTAAAAGATAAAGTGCCCCTGAAATCAAAATGGGTGTTTCAGAGCTTTTTGTACCTGTCCGTTAGTGTTATGGACATGTATATGTATATGTATATGTATATGAATATGTATATGAATATGTATATATATCTCCAAGGCTGGATACAACGCTACAGTAGCAGCTCAAATAGCAAACATGGTAAGTCACATTCTCATTTACAATGACGACCTGGCAAAGAATTATTCACTTTAAAGAGGGTGGAATTTTATCAAGTTTAAGGTTATGTGATTTACTTTTTCTTTTTCTTTTTTCTGGAGGAGTGTTTTATCAACTTGGGGCTGGAATATTTCGCTACCTCAGACTAATCCAGAATGTGATTCTGTCTTTTTATATGCGGTCAGAACTTCTCCATCAGTAACAGTAAGTAATATCATTTTATCAAGTAGCACAATCTTTAGTTAACCCTAACTATAAGCCCAGCTCCTAGCTATAAGTATATCTTGAAAGCTAAAACGTAGTCAAACACACCGTCACTCTGGATTCCTATTTCAAATGTAAATATGTGAACATACTGAATCAAATCACAGCTATCGAGTCATTTCTTAGGAATAAAACATACAGCATGAGGTAACTCTTATTTTGTCTTTGGGCTGGCAAACTTGGGAGAGCACAAAATTGTTGAACTGGTGCATACCAAGCACATACCTTTTAAATCAGATAAATATGTATGATGTGTAGCCCAAGACCTGCACACAATCTGCATTACAAGATTACAAGAACACACATTCTTCTTCTCCCAGAGAGCATCAGAAGGAAGTTCAAAATTTGGCCACATCAAAGAGGAATGCAGTCAGGAACTGTGAGGATGCTGACTGCCAATTATCATTGATATTTCCGCCTAAAAAGGATCGATAACTGTAAAAATCTAAGGTATGTTAACGAGCTAATTTGGAAAAAAAAAAAAAAACATGGCAGTGTAGCAGGTACAAAGGTTTCTCCTTTGCGTCATCTGCCAGAATGAAGAAAGGGTGGATGATCTGTTGAGTATTAGTGGAGAGCACTGAAAACCATACAGCTATGCAGATGTCGTGAGATGCAGATTTCCATCTGGGAGGAAGAGCAAATTGTAAGTCAATTGTAAGCAACTGAAGTCTAATTTCAAGGGAGAAGAACTGTCATTCTGTAAGAGTTTCAAGCTACAAATATGCTGCACATGCATAAGAGAGAGAGCAGTCTCACAATAGAAAAGCCCTGAGCTGAGGTAAGAGGCTATCACATCTTGAACGTCCAAATCATGAAGAAGTCAAACAATTGTTTTTCTTTTTTGCAATGGGTATAAAAAGGTATTTGATGTATAGATTTGATGATGCAGACAGCAGCTCTTAAGACATCTGTACTGCACTAATACATATTTGAGGGTTTAATTGAAGTTGAGAAGTATCGGAAGATTTAAATGATTGCATGGTATAGCCATTATATTGCTAATTCCAAGAACCGCCTAAAAAAAAAAAAAGACAATAATGAGCACTCAACCTATTCATGTGGTTCTGAAATCTGTTTTTCTGAAGGCCATAAGGTGTTCTCTTGAATCTGCCTGAAATATTTTCAAGGCATTGAGTTACAATAACAAATACCAGACACATCATGTCTCCTTCCTTTAGATTTCCCCTTTCCCCATTCTTCTCATGACCAACTTGAATCCCAGCTAAACCTGTTCTGTTGTCTTCTTTTGTCTCAGATGTTTTAAGTAGCACTGCAGGCACAAACAGTTTCAGTCAAATGACAAAACCTGGGATTTAAAGTGTTCTACACTCTTAGAGAAAAAAGCCAGAACCCTTACGGGTTTATTTTCAGGCTGGGGCAAAGAAATCAGTCATTATAATACAATGCAGAAACACAAACATCTCACAGAGATTAATCCAAATACTCCTCTTCGTTAGACATACGGAAAACGTGGGCAAGAAGCCAGGTGAGAAGCCATCCCAGTTACACTGCATGAAATCATAATACCCTAAAAAAAACATGTACTCATATGTGAGTGGCTTTATGTCTTGTCCAGAGGATGAGGTTATTTTTGCCTCAATCTCGAGTGGCATAAGTGGTAGAGCTCGTTATGCTTTGGTTTCATAGACACCAAGCTGCATTTATACATGTCGTTTAGTCAATGGGATTAACAGTGAATTCACCATGCTACTTAAATAATCTCACTTTATATATATATATATATATATATATATATATATATACAGTTAGGTTCAGAAGTATTTGGACAATGACAGAGTTTTTGTGAATGCTACAAAACTGATAGGACGGTGCTTCACAGTGCAAGTGGATAATAACCATAAACATACTGCGAAAGCAACTCAAGACTCAAGACTCTTCAATGGCCAAGTAAATCGCCTGATCTCCACCGAATAGAGCTGCTTTTCATTACTGAAGACAAGACTGAAGGCAGAAAGACCCACAACAAGCAGCAACTGAAGGTGGCTGCAGTGACGCCTGGCAAAGCATCTCCAGGGAGGAAACTCAGCATTTGAGTTTTGAGAACATGGGCTCCAGACTTCAGGCAGTCATTGACTGCAAAGGATTTTCATCCAAGTATTAAAATTATGGTTATGTTTACAATTTTGTCACTTTGTCCAAATATCTTTGAGCCCCTGAAAATGGAGGTACTTTGCTGGCGTGATTGGTCAAGTGTCCACATACCTTTGGCCTTATAAATATATATATATATATATATATATATATATATATATATATATATATATATATATATAT
>CM040993.1:9481736-9495294 GCA_022985145.1 Pangasius djambal | reverse complement strand
ATATATATATATATATATATATATATATATATATATATATATATATATATATATATATGTATATAGAACCCCTAAGGATTCTTTGGTTTGCCTTTAAACTTTCTAACCCTAAAGGAGGATTTGCTTTCAGAAATGGTACCATGTAGAACCATGTAGAAAAAGTTAATGGCTAAGATATTTAAATTATGGACTGTATGTAAAGGTTTAGCAGGCTTTATTCTATCATATATATATATATATATATATATATATATATATATATATATATATATATATATATATACACACAATGGTAAACTTCTCGACTTATTGCAACAACTATGGTGATTGAACAAAGCCCACGACACATCAGATCACCAGAACCATCATGTTTTATTATAGTATTTTAAAATGAAAACCTTGTTTCATGTGTTATAAAGCAAACATATTGGGCCTCATAACCGAAGATGCTGAGATAACCCACTGTGTAAGATGAAGTTTATTTATAGATTATGGTAGCCTACTACCAATAACTGAATCGGTCGTGATTTCAGAGAAGGATAAATGATATTTTCAAAACATAGTGAGTGAAAAAATCCAGTCACGCTGCGGGTGAGCCCACGCGAGTTTCCCCGCAGGGTCGCTTACGGGACGTCCGCTCCTGACACACGCACGTGCGCGCGCTCTGCAAACGCCCCGCCCCTTTTGCACTCGAACCATTTAAGAAAATTCGCGGTGGAGAGTCAGACTGCATCCTTCTGATACCCACCAAAACCCCTGAACTCTGCAGCGAGGTAAGAACAAGCCCTCCTAGCACAAATGACAGATTTTTAGTATGTAAAAGTACGTAGCTCTGTGCAAGTCTAAACAGACCTGATCACTTGTTTAGTGGCATTTCTCATGTATACCGTTATCCGGACTTCTCTGGTAGACTAGATTAGCTGAACCGTGGACTAGCTGTCAATCTAAAAAGAGAATTATTGCATAAGCTTAAGAGCCAGGTGTCCATGATCACAGTGTAACACTGAGGTTAATGATTTATGGGCTTTGGCTCATAATGGATTTTAAAGAAAGATTTCAGGAGGGAACTTTTTTATCCGATCTAAGTGAAATTAGGGTACTTTTAGGAATGTTTTTTTTAGGAATTTGTCGCAGTCTGATCTCTTTGTGCTGATGCATGGCTCGGGGTAGATGTGCTCGGATGGAGAACGCGCGGCGCTGGGCAGCTCGGGAAACGGCAAGCTGCGCCAGTGGCTCATCGAGCAGGTGGACACCGGGAAATACCCGGGACTCGTGTGGGAGAACGAGGAGAAGAGTGTGTTCCGGATCCCGTGGAAGCACGCGGGGAAACAGGACTACAACCGGGACGAGGACGCAGCACTCTTCAAGGTAGCATTAAACGAGAGGGAAAACGACTAAAGAGAATGCGCACATAGTGCATCAAACTTTAGACCAGGTTGGAGAGTGATGGAGCTCTACTAGAAAAATGATTATACTATGCGCTCACGTTTTCGTCCTTTCTGTAGGCTTGGGCGCTGTTTAAGGGCAAATACCGGGAGGGCATCGACAAACCGGACCCCCCCACGTGGAAAACGCGTCTCCGTTGCGCGCTTAACAAGAGCAACGACTTCGAGGAGCTGCTGGATCGCAGTCAGCTCGATATTTCGGACCCGTATAAAGTTTACCGGATTGTTCCCGAGGGCGCCAAAAAAGGCAAGTCATGTGCAAAGCGACGCGCGCGCACCCACAACCTGCAATCTTCTCAGAGCCAAAACCATGGATATATAACTTCTATAACTCCATTAACCGGTCTTTTGGCATAATATATCATTTCTGTTTTACAGCCTCCAGATCTCTAGAGGATACGACATCAAACCCAAGCCCTCCGAGTTATCCACTACATGCTTCCTACGCGCCCCTGCAGAGTCAGGTAAGAGTTAATGATAAAGACTAAAAAAAAAAACACTTACACATGCTACTTTATTTTTTGTGGTGACACGTGTGTGAATGCGAGTGTACCAGTAGACAATGCATATATCGCCACGCAGGTCTGCGGCTTCATTTCTCCAGCAGAGAGGAGTTGGAGGGATTATCTCTCAGAAAAGCCCCCTATGGCTGACATCTCTTACAACCAAAATCCATACACCTCTCGCTGGGATACAGGTACACTATGGATGTCTCTCAGTACTGTAGAGAGTGTAGAGAGGATGTTCTGAGGATGATCACTTCTTTGAATGTGTGCCATGTTTGGCTAAAGCACATTTAATTATGTTAATGCACTGTAAATGTAGAAATGCCTGTTCCTCTGTTTCTCTGCTCAGGATACCAGTTCAGTGGCTCCTTCTATAGCTGCAGTGCCTCAGAGCCTCTGCCGTCTGCCTTTACACTAGATGCCAGCATGAAGTCAGCAGAGGCCATGGCCCTCTCAGGTACACATGCATAAATACACATGCGTTTGTATTAAGAGTGTCATGACCAGATTTTTTTTATTCATGTGATTGCTAAAAACATCCCTTATATGATGAAGTTGCATTTGCAGAATGCAAGTGTATTTACTTTGACAGATGCTCTATTGCTCTTAATGCCTAACAGAATTTTGTCAAAATACCAACAATGCAAGAAGGATGAATTAAACCAACATGAGCAAGATATTCATTAGGTCTGCATGAATTGCATAGAAGGGGTAGACTTCACACAGATGGGTGGGCAAGCTTACCGAAAGGTTTGCACCTGCCATCCTTTACTCCCATGTGGCCTTACCCATGTATGCCTAGTGCTGCCAGGCTTTACATCTAGCACACTGTTAATGTGGTTGTAGACCAAATGCTAAATCCCTTGTTTCTTTACTATTGAGCAACAAATAGACATTTCTGAAGTGTAGACTATGCCTTTAACCTACGGTGATATGAGGTTTGATTGTTGAACTCTGAGAACTTGGGCTGAAGTTCAGGATGGCCTCTGCTTGTGCTAGACAGCCGTCCCCCATTTGTTTGAAGAGAAACGGAGTTGAATGGGGAGGAGATGGGTGAGAAATTTTTAGCATGAGGATGGAAATACATATGGGGAGCTAAGGAGGAGGTAGGAGTTTCAGGCATGGTCTTTCTCTCAAGCTTCAATTATTTCGTAACTCCAATTAATATTCAACCGATGAATCATGTTGTGTTTTTGGAAGCGCAGCTTTGGGGGAACACTCAAAGGAGGGGGCTTTTTTGATTGAATTTTGTGTTTTAAAACAGTTTCAGTTAAGTTCCACCAAAAAAGCTTGACCATATTTTAAAGGCCAAGGATTTCATTTATTCTTCATTGAAAAGGGTTTAATGAAGGGTATGATTTTGGTCTTCATTCAGTTATCGACTGTGGCTCTTATTTGACCCCTGACACTGATTAAACTTGAACAAATGCTAAAATGTTGATCTTCTGCCCTTCCCTTTCCTGGTTAGATTACCGGCTCCATGTGGCAGTATATTTCCGGGATGCCCTTGTGCGGGAGGTGACTGTGAGCAGTCTAGAAGGTTGTGTTCTCGGTGTTAGCAAAGATGGTTTGCCATATGGAGTCTCTCAAGGTCCGGAGCTTGTGGAGCTTCCACAGATTGAACACAGCTCTCTGGAACATGGGGTTCTGTTGTGGATGGCACCAGATGGGCTGTATGCTCGCCGCTGCTGCCCCTGCAGGGTGTACTGGGAGGGAGGGCACTCTTCGCCCAACAACAAACCCAACAAACTACAGAGGGATCAGACGTGCAAACTGCTGGACACTCAGCAATTCATCACAGGTTAGAATGAATACCTTATGTTATGATAGTTCTCTACTCCTGACAATGAGAACAATTTTATTAATGAGTCCATTCAGCTACTGTAGGAAATGCATTCCTTTTGTACCAGATAAGTGAGAATGCTGGATCAATGAATGTCATGAGATTTGTTGCCCTTAAGCATTTTTATAATCATTTCATTTAAATGAACTACTATCGGATTTGCTCTTTTCTGGATTCTCTTGTCCTTTATTTGTAAAGAGTTTTTGATCAACTGCGGAGGTGTATTTCTCTCATCTTCAGTTACAAAGCAAGTAGCCACGTAAATCAGCTAAACACCCAGAGATCATTCATTTTCTGTGAATTCACCAATGATGAAAGACCACCAGGGAAATTATGTCCAATTTTTACTGTAAATAAGGTCACTGAGACTTACAGTAAATATTTCACCACACCACACTGTATCAGGATACAATGCACCACAACAGATAACTCTGTGCTATAGCGGCCACCCACCTTTCTCACGTCACACTTGACTGGTTGCAGCACATTTGCATACATGCACACAGGACTTTCCAGGATGTGATTAGTGCACAGATGAGAATCCCCATCATGCCTCCATCAAATGACTTCTTGTAAGACAGATGGAGATCAGGGCAGAAAGAGTGAGCTACTTGTATGATATTTTAAATACAGTTGACCAGGTAATTTCAGTGAATAAGCTGTTACCGTAATACTACCCCGGCTTGAGGGGAAAAACCTCCCCCTCGTTATAATGTGGAAATGAGAATATAGATCCATCACTTTTTCATGAATAACCACAGTTATTTTTGCTGTGTTAGGCATTTTGCATCTCTGGTTCTATTTATTTATTTTTTTTAATTTTGGGATTTTCTAGATTGTTTATCTGTAACAAGTTTGTGATCAAATATGGTGATGTGTTTTCCCTCATTCTCAGAGTTACAAAGCTACGCTCGGCACATACGTCCTCCACCCATGTCCCAGGTGCTCCTGTTCTTTGACGAAGACAGCACAGAGCCCCAGAGACCAGGAAGGACCCTCACTGTTCAGGTAATCTGGTTTGAAAGGTGACTTTTCACCTTGTTTCCAACAGACTATTCACCACTCAGCTCTAAATCACCATTAAAAACAAAATCACCATTGAGCTCTATATCAACCCCTAACCGCTGACAAGACATTGAGGCCAAACATGAAAATGCACAGTGTGTAATGTGAAAACCCACTTTCTGTTATGCTCTAGGTGGAGCCTCTCTTTGCTCGCCAGCTTCTCTATTTTACCCACTCGAGCAGCATGAACTATATCCGCAGCCACAGCCTTTCACCTCTGAGCCCAGAGCACACAATTCCCCCAAGTCAGGACTTCCACAGAGTCATCAGCCATCACCACAGCAACAGCCTGTAAAATTTAGCTTCACCTCGGACAGCTAGCATCGGGCAAGTCGAACTGGAGCACGGACAAAGATGGACACAACAAATGCACTGTCATGGCTCATAAGTGATGCTGACAGAGTATCAACATTACCGACTATTTTCTCCGAACACACTCAAGCAGTTGGACTTGTGTTTGCAGAATGGACAAAAAAAATGCACTTTGCATATGTCTGATGAGCTCTTTGCATTCTTTTTCTTAGCAGTTTATAGTTCTTTAATATCATCTCAGGGAACTGTAGTGCAACAGTATTAAAATTGTTATGACCAAAGTCTGATTTCATTGTTGTTTATATATACACGTGTGCTTCCACATGCCTGTGAGACATCTGAAAAGAGATCAGTTGATCACTCGGGTTGTTGGATGATTGATAGCATTTTATATCATACATGCTGCTATTCTGAACAAGAAAGGTGTAAGCAATGTGCTGTGTGTGAATGTATACATGAGCACACAGGAAATGTGGTTTGAGAGACAGGATGGTGATGGTTGATAGACCTGCAGACGGATGACATCACGCAGGATGAGGTGGATTTTTAACGTAAATAAGTTTTTTCTGACAATAGTTTAGTCCCCAGAAAGGAAATTATGTGTATCCAGTCATTATTCCACTTCCTAAAAATAACAACTGACACATTAGATTGAACTTAAAACCAACAGGCCTTAGAACTAGGTTTTAAAAAAAAAAAAAAAAAAAAAAAAAAAAAATTCTGTTTATGAACCAGGTTGTTCAGTATATTTTGTCCTAGTTTATTAGGTCCATCTATTGTGTGCCTATATTCACTAGCCATTTTATCAATACCTTCCATCTTGCTGCTATTTTGTAGGTATATAATTACTGACTGTAGCCAGTATGTTGCTCTGCAGCCCCCTCTAACCACCTATCAAAGGCAAGGGACCAACAATGCCTTGGTAGTGTGTGTTGCACTGATATGAAAGATATGAATGTATATGGGGCAGAACTGCTGCCTGCTTACACTTACTGGCCATTTCATTAGACACATACAGATATTTTTTTTCATGCACAGTTTGTGCCAGTTGTCTTCAAGCTCTTAATACGATAGTAATATGAAAAGTATAATGGGTTTACCTGATAGGTAGCCATACCTAATAAACTGGCAATAACACTAAATAGATTGAAATGAAAATTTTAGAAGAAAACCATGAATTTAGTGCTAGTGACATGAATACTGGTCAATAGTAATGTTCCAGAATGTACTGGATCAGTGTATTTACTAGGAGATCTGACTGATGTGATCTGAAATAACTGCTCCTTTTATGGCTGCTGCTGGTTCTTGCATCCTTTGAGTAAATTCAAGAGAGCCACATTCTTTATGATTTTACCATAAGCAATTTTTTTGCACACATAAAATTGCTTTACAATCTTAGATCCCAGCAAAAAGAGAAAAACCCCCATAAAACTAATAAAGACATTAACAAAATTCGAACCCCAAAACATCTGCTTAAAAACATAGAGCTTTATATCAGAACTCTATCTTAATTGAGAAAGAACCACTTACACTGAAATTGTTAAGGAATAAAATAATAAGCACAAGTATATCTTGATCTACTTGATATATTATCTGTAATCTACATCCCCTCTGCGGGGATTATACAGAACTGTGTTTACATGCTTGGATCGACTTCCTTCTGCCTACGTATAATGGAAAGAGAAAATCAGAAAAACTTCCCTTAACACCTTAACCTACACCCACTAAGTTACCTGAAACCACACAGAGCTTTGAAGAGGTCAAATTTCATTCAACCTGTTCCTTTAAATAGGACCATGTTAAGTAGGTGAGCACTAATTATAGAAAAGTAAATAAACAAAACAGACTTGTAGCATTGAGAAAAGGAGATGGAATGTGATTTCACAGAACATGTGCAGTTCCAGTAAGTAGATGTCATAAAAACATAAACAGGAAAGCGGCATCCAACTTGTCATTATCTTTAAATGAAATTATTTTCATCAAACGGCACACTTTTGTGATCACTGGTGACTAATCACAGGGTTTTTGAAATTTTCTTTTTTTTTTTCCTGTGAGGAAGATTTCTTCCCCCAAACTAACATGCTTTTAAACATATTCATCTAAAGTTGTCAAACTGCTACAATCAAAACAACATGTGGCAAATAACCGAAATAACATTCATTATTTAGCTAAACTGATTATGAACATCTCAGTACTATTACCCTGAAATAATTTTAAGTCATTAATGGGTTAAAAAATTACTGGCAATTATTGGCAAGCTCTGAATAAATAAATAATTTAAAAAAAAAAGAATTTCTGAATGAATTGTTTTTCTAGTAAGATGACAAAGGCCAATTACAGAGCAATTACCCTTTTAAAGCTGTACATTTTAAATGACCAATTTCTTTATTTCTCATTCACAGCTCAGCTGATCAACAGACATCTACTTCACTTTTGATTTCAGTTAGGAAATCCTTGCCCCAGTAATACAGTATGAATCCCATATGCTGGGGAGGGACAGGGTGTGAGGCTTTCTGTATGACACCAGACAGGGTGTGTATCCGTAATCACCAGACAGGGTGTGTGTGTGTGTGTGTGTGTGTGTGTGTGTGTGTTGATGATGGAGGCAGGGTAGATGAGTAAAGTTCAACTATACATAATATTATTCACAGAAATTGACTAATAGATAATTTTATTTAGTTTTACTTAATTTTAATATACAGTTAGGTCCAGAAGTATTTGGACAATGACATAGCTTTTGTGATTTTGCCTTTATACACCACCACAGTGTATTTGAAATAAAACAATCAAGATGTGATCAAAGTGTAGACTTTCAGCTTTACTTGAAGAGGTTCCACAAAAATATGCCATTTACCATTTAGGAATTACAGCCATTTTCAGCAAAGTACCTCCATTTTCAAAGAAAATATTTGGACAATTGACTGACAAGAAGTTAACTGACCAGGTGCGGTCCATTCCCTCGTTACGTCAAGACAAATGAAGCAGATAAAAGGTCTGGAGTTGATATCAGGTATTGAGTTGGCATTCGGCAGCTGTTCGACTGGAGCTACCAATATGAAGTCCAAGGAGATCTCAATGCAAGTGAAGGAGGCCATCATTAGGATGAAAAAACAACATAAATCTATAAGAGAGATAGCAAAAACCTTAGGTGTGGCCAAATCAACAGTTGGGTACATTGTTAAAAAGAAAGAAAGCACTGGTGAGCTCCACAACATGGAAAGGCCTGGAAGACCACGGAAAATAACTAAAGTGGATGATCACAGAATCCTTTCCTTGGTGAAGAAAAACCCCTTCACGACATCAACAGAAGTCAAGAATACTCTGGAGAAGGTAGACGTATCATTGGCAAAATGTAAATACAGAGGATTTACAACAAGGTGCAAACCACTGTCGCCTGATCTCAACCCAATAGAGCTGCTTTTCACTTACTTCTGACAAGACTGAAGGCAGAAAGACCCACAAACAAGCAGCAACTGAAGGTGGCTGCAGTGAAGGCCTGGCAAAGCATCTCCAGGGACGAAACTCAGCATTTGAGATTTGAGAACATGGGCTCCAGACTTCAGGCAGTCATTGACTGCGAAGGTTTTCATCCAAGTATTAAAATTATGGTTATATTTACAATTATGTCACTTTGTCCAAATTATACTATTACTAAGTTAGTAATACAAATACTTCCAGACCTAAGTGTACCTCTACAATCAAATCCAGAATTATTGGCTCCACAGCCCTCCCTGGCAAGATTAACATAACTGCACCTGTTACTGAAATGTAACACACACACACACACACACACACACACACACACACACACACACACACACACACACACACACACACACACACAATGCAGAAGATCAAGATTCTTTTTATCTTTAGGGTTATACACGTGGACTGCCCTCTTCAATTCAGGCCACAGGTTTTCGATTTATTTATGTATGTTTATGGGGTGTCTGTACACTTGCAACATGCTTTTGAAAGGCAATACTTCTATTAAAAATGAAGGTAATTTGAGAATATTTATTGTTAGAGAAATGCCAATGATTTTGTCCAATTAATTTAAAACTGGGTATCCCCTTGTGCAATATTTAATTATTGGCAATTCTCTTCAAGGGTGCCAGTAATTCTGAAGTTGACTAGAATTTGAATGATATCAGCTGGACATCTGCACATGACTACACTTTTATTTCCCCTACATCTTTACAGTTTATTTATAGTTTAACATAAACCCAGACCACCTCCTCAATAATGACAGAAGACAGACATTATTAGTGTTGATACTTTTAATGGACACTGCAACCAGTAAACATAATTCATGTAGCAACAGTATAATCAACTTTTTAGTCATGTACTAGCAAACGTAGGCTGAAATGCTTGGCACTGTGTATTACTGTTTATGCACTGTGTAGAATATTGGCTTATCTTTTAATGGGCTGAACAGATGAAGGCTGGAAACAGGTGAGCTGAAAATGCATACTGCTCTTAAACTTATTCAACAACTCCTCCAACAGCCTGAGAGAGAGAGAGAGAGAGAGAGAGAGAGAGACAGAGACAGAGACAGAGAGACACAGAGATGTCAAAAGAAAATGCTGCTACTTTCAAAATGAAGCAACACAAGAGTAAAGGTAAACCAAAAAAAAACAAAAAAACAAAAAAAGATTGGACCCTGAATCTGCACAACTTAAACAAGTAGAGTTCAACGCCAGCACCGTCGACAGGGATGCCTCTGCCACCACGGCTAGTCTTTTCAGACATTTAGCCTTGATGTGACCTTGACCCTGTTCGGATCAATTCCAAAATCGAATCCGCTAGTTACAGCTTTAATTCCACATAAATCTATTCTAATGATAAATATATTAAAAAGGTATTGTTATTTATGAAAGAAAAACGTATGATTGTTCATATGCTGATGTAATCTGCAATGAGACGTTTATTAAACATTTTATAGCATCTCAGGTGTCACAGCAGTAAGTTTTTCGCCACAGGAGAGTCTTCAGGACAGAGGATTTCACGCGTTCCATAAATAGCAGTGTTTTTTTTTTTTTTATTATTAACTTCAATAAAGAGAAGAAAAGAAGAGGCTGGTGCTATAACGTAAGTGATAACATGGACTACTCTGTTTGGTGTAAGTTCTACAACAATGAATTGTACCAGTTAAAAAGTATGATGTGTTGATCACTAATATATGAAAAATTGTACCTTTTAGCAATTTGTTGTGGTATAAGAAGAATAAAACACTTCTGGACTTGCTGTTATAGGAAAATAACCAACTTGGGGGCTGCTTAGGATCAGGCTGCATCACAAACCCTGCTGCTGATTATTTTTCTATAATATAACATCCTATCGTTTTGTATGTTAGTGGAGGAAGACCACGATTAGAACAGAATTAATTGTGCAGCCCTACTGTAAATGTTTAAATATTTATTTTCTTCTCATCACTGTTGTTGAGTTTATGGAGGTAGATTTAAAACACAAACTCACTTCTTGTCGGCTCCACTCTGAAGCTGTGGCAGGGCCTCGACTGCTTGTTTAAAGCTAGCTCTGAGAAAAAAAAAAAAAGAAGAAGAAAATGAAGCATTGTCACATCCATATGCTATTAAACTAAACCATGACACACTCCCCCACTGGTTATGTTACTCAAAGTACAAATTTATTTTATGAAAGAGGTGAGGAAGTGTGTGTGTATGAGAGGGCTCTCACTGGCTATCTGGTGTCAAGTAACAAACTACAGCATCCTTGAGTGCACAGATTTCCAAACATGCCTAAAACAAAAAGCACAGAGAAGTATGTGTAAGTCATCTTGTCATCTCATGCCTACCAATATCTCAAGCCTTTACATGTACATAATTGTGCTATTTTGTGTGTACCTGTAGTGCACCGTTCTTGCTAAAGGATGACACACACTGCATTAGACGACTCATCTCTTCAGCCACGGATTCAACGATCTTTGACAGAACACGTGAAACCAGGTCCTTAGAAATGGTGAAAACCTATCAGAGAACAACGAGCAGAGATGGAAAAAAACATATTAGAAAAGACTAGAGAGAAATAAATCATACACAAAACACTGAAATTGCAGCACAAATATAATTGGCAAGAACCTCCTCAAATAAAAGTTGATCAGTTAGGATATGCTTGGTTTACAATGTCTGCCTCTTCACTTTTCCACTGGAACTGCAGATGATGTGGCACATGCATTATTTGATTTGTTTAATATACCCATTTTTAAATACACACCTATTCTGCCATTTCATGAACCTCATCACATACAGATTCATACAAATTGTACTACCAGGTTAAATGATGTCCCCAGTTTGGTCATCTGCTGGTCTCACTAGCTCTCCCCTATCACATGACAGCTACCAGCCAGGGAGGGTGAGGACTATCAAGTGCTTCCTCTGTGATAACATATCTGTGATAACACATTAGTCCTCTTCTGCATATATATGAGCTCACAGACACCCACACTTGGTTTGCGTTGCACTGACTGACAGGGGAGAGACAAATGCTTTTATCCAAAATGCCTTACAATTGAGACAGGATATAACTGAGACATTTTGGGTGAAGGGCCTTGCTCAAGGGCCCAACAGTGGCAGCTTGGTAGTGTTGGAATTTGAAATCACAACCTCCTGATCTGCCCAATCAGTCCAATTATTTGCTATAAAACAAGATCTTGGCGGCCGCAGAGTATTTTTAAACGAGCCCTATCTGGCAGTCCTGTCATTAGCTGTCCTGGCTGCTCCTCCATCTCACACAGCACATGCTCACAGAGCGAGCACGGGGCAGGAAAAATCTCTTATTTAAAAAACATTTTTAAATCGTAGGCCACTCAGAAGAGGTATTTAGTATTTCAATGGAAATGAAAATTTATGGAGTTGTGAATCAAGACTTGTGAAAATGAATAACTTTCTGAAGATTAATAATGAACAGCTGATATGGAGCTCTGCCCCACCTGCCCTATATGGACGAGCCACCAATATCTTGTGTTACTGCAGTTATAATCAGTCAGTTGCTCACCGGCCTTTTATTTTTACTCTCGCTTGAAGTTCATATAAAAAAAAAAAAATGTGTCATATTACTGAGAAACCTGAAAATGTGAAGTCTTCTGAAGGCTGAAGATCTTCCTGTTTCAGTAAGAATAACAAGCGCATTAACATAAGCTTGTGATTCATCTTGTAACCAGATTAAAAAATTAAGTAGCACTTTTTGACCAACCAGATTTGAGAATTCAGCAGCGCTGTGGTACAAGTCTCGATTTTAATGGGTTCGAAGCAAACCTGACCTTCTAGGTTAGTGTTCTGATTTGGGTCAAGTGTATAAAGTAGAATTGCCAAGCGCCTAAAATTTAGTAGTGAAAACAGACAGGATCACTTCCTTTAGCTTATTCATAGCAGTAGAGGGTGAAGTCTGAGGCAGATCTGAAGTATGATGAAGTTTTATAGCTTACCTCAGCATGAACAGAGATGATGCTGACCAAAGCTTCCTTCAAATAACTCCTTACGCCTATGAGAGAGAGAGATAGACACAGAGAGTGAGATACAGAAAAAGAAAGAGGGAAGGCAAGAGACATGTGAGAGACAGAGAAAGAGGCAGAATGTTAAACAATCATGTGACATGAGTAAACACTCATGTATGCAGGCACATCAGAGTACAGGGTATTTCTCATTCCTGCCCACACCTGATGAATGCTGAGGGGATGCTTAACGCGGTTCCAGCCCAAAAGGTGGAATTAATGTGGCACACTTACTGTATTATCACGGGTATAAACTGCAGAGCTGACATCTATTCATCTATCCATCAGATTTTTGGCTTTACAAGCATTTTTAATCTCAAGTATTAAACGTAATTAAATAAATTACAACTCAACGCAGCTTTTAAACAGAATATCTAGGGCTGTGATAAGTGTTAACGCACAAGAGAAGTTTAATTCCCTGGCCGCACTTAGTTACTTTGATAAGCTTTACTACTGATTAAAGTGATATTTCACCCTAAAATTAACAAATCCCAGATGTCCAATCAGCAGACACAGCAACATCCATTTTGTTAAAATGCAGAAAGTCCAATCAAGAAAATTATCATCATTATACACTATATAGATAAAACAAAATCATCTAATCATTACAAAAGCCCTTTCATTTTTCAGGGAAGAACACATACTATCTTATTCCAAACCACTTACTTGGTTCTTGGTTGATGTAATTACTCTACAGTCATTTTAGGTTCAGATTTAGTTAGTCATGCATTTATCTCACTTTTGCATTCTTGACTACGAGAACAATAACACTGAGGATGAGTCTAGACTTTAATCCTTGGATTTTAAACATCATTTACACATGCAGCTCTTGATTTTAGATAACTGAAGACTCTGAGTGTTAAATACTTAAAATCAA
>CM040993.1:9450439-9481636 GCA_022985145.1 Pangasius djambal | reverse complement strand
TCATCACTCTCCACCTATCCCTATCTTCTGCATCCTCAACACTTGCACCCACTAGCTTCATATCCTCATTTATTACCTCCATATACCTCCTCTTTGGCCTTCCTCTTCGCCTCCTGCCTGGCAGCTCCATGTCCAACATTCTCCTACCAATATACTCCCTCTCCCTCCTCTGAACATGTCCAAACCATCTTAATCTGGCGACCCTAACTTTAAATCAACATTTATAGTATATAAAGAGGTTCATTTCATAATGAAAGAGGGCAAGTGTTAAAATGCAGAAGTGACAGTCAAAGACAAAGTGAACTTTCTGTGTGTCTGTGTGCGTAAAAGTTTCCACTCGGTCTCTTGAGGACTACATTCTTTTTTTCTGACATGTGTCTGAAGCATTAAATTCAGAGAGACAGGAAAACTTGTGTGCATAAATTTGTAATAAAAACAGTCCATAAGAAACATGGACTCCTACCACTGCATTAAATTTTCATTACATTACATCATACCATACATCAGTGTGCTGCAGTACCTGTAGGTGGTAGGCAGTCTTTCCAGTCAAAGTAGCCTGCATAGATTCCTGGTTCCAGAGAGCCCACAATGGGATCAGACTTCTTCTCAATGTATGACTCAAGCAATCGTTCATCCAACTGACGAACTGCCTCAGTGCTCACCTAAAACAGACACGCATGCAAAAATCAAGATACATGTTGACATATAATGCTTGTGAACAATACAGGTAAAATGGGTTTACAATGCTTTTTACTAAGCACAAAATATTTTCCTTTCTTGCTCTCTCTCACACACACACACACACAATCACACACACACACACACACACACACACACACACACACACAAACAAACAATGCATAAACCATTCACTCATGCATGCTGTCAGCTTGACTAGACTTCCCTGAAGTTAAGAAACCACCGCCACGTTAATGAGAAATGTTAACGTATTGATTACTAAGTGTGAAATCATTTTTAATCTCATAACTCTTTAATAATGTAATAATAAATTACCAAGAACTGACACCTTAGCCAAAATCCAATAACAGTAATAAAGACTTTATTTAGCTTGGTAAATCTAGGAAACAATGCAAAAACATGAGCTAGCAGAGCCTTCAACATTGATATTAATACTGTGATGTTTGCGCACCCATCTGCCCGTGCGTCTGTCAGCGTGTCCGTCCAACTGATATCTCAAGAACAAGTGGATGAAAGTTTGCAGGATTTATGTGGAATTATCATTGTAACCATCAGATCAACTGATCCGGTTCAAATGTTTGAAATAGTCTGAAGAATATTTTAAGGGTATTTAAGGCATACAAATTAGTAACAAGAAGGACTAGACTAGTTGGCGTCAGAGGCTGATTAATTTTCTACAGTTGGACCTACTGTCTACTCACAGTAGGTCCAGCTGTACGATTTATATTAATGTGCTTGATCTAATATGTTTCCATTTCTATAGTAATAACTTACACAATGACTTGTATAGTAGTCCCATAGCACTCGTGTGACGGTTGTGGCATTAATATGAAACCCTTCATGCCTCTTCTCAGAAGCTTGTGCATGAATTATTCACCAACGAGCAAAACAAAAGTGACACACACACACACACACACACACACACACACACACACACACACACACACACACACCATAGTGGTATCATTCATGTGTAGGTGTGTGAATGTTTGCCTGTGCTTACTCTGGTGATCTTTTCAGCTGTGGTGAAGCCATGTTTCTCCAGGTGTTCAGCAAGGTTAAGGAAAGTATGTCTCTCCAAATACTGACAGTTACTCAGAATTATGAGAAGGCGCTGTTCCTGTGCACGCACACACACACACACACACACACACACACGTACACACAGTGTCAACTCCATTAACTGTCTATTGAACAGGCCTTAAATTGTAGAACTGTGTACTGCATGGTGTGAATTAACTGATAAGCCTGCATTCTAAATCAGATTTTATAAAACATATGAGTCATTAAGCAAGAAGTGAAGGGGATGCAGGATGAGTAAGAGAATGACAGAAAATGTGTGATTGAAAGCACACAGAGACAGAACGGAGGGGAAATCAGCAACCCTTTCACCACATGGAAGGGGAAACCCCAGAACTTCTGCATAGTCTATATCGCTCTCATTCTAGTTAATCCTGCACTCGGTCTATTTTTCTACCATGTTGATGTTATGGAATATTGTATGTTTTATATAAAGAAGCCTGAAGAGATTTAAAAGATCATTAAAGATCATGAAAGAGAAATGATTTAAAAAAAAAAACAAAAAAAAAAAAAAAACACAACTTACTGATGATGGACCAAAGTCTTCGTGAACGCTTCCAAAGAGATCGGGTGATGCCATATCCACAGACAAACTAAAACACAGAGATCATAATATTAGACACACCCAAAACATAAACAGGTGCATGGGTATGAGGCTTGTCAAATTAGTTTAAAACTTACATTCAAATTTTACCCAAATGTATCTGAATGATATCCAGCTGATTAACATAAACCTCATAATGTGAAAACTTCAAACTACTTTAACTGATATTCTGATCTGTTTTCACTTTGGTTTCCTACAATGCTCTTTGACTATCTGCTGATAGTTGTGCCAGTGGGATTTTTTTCTGGGTATTGTACTCATTTTCTCCCAATTTGGTCTTGCCAATTTCCACCCACTCACTCACTAGCAAACTCTCCCATATCACGTGACAACTACAACCGGGGAGGGTGGGGCAAGCACATGCTTCCTCTGAGACATGTAAAGCTAACCTCTGCATATTTTCAAACTGCTCATGCAGCGCCACAGGGCTGCGTTACACACTCGGAGGAAAGCGCTATCAGCCCTATTCTTAATGCATGTGCTCACAGATGCCCGCGATTAGCTAATGTCCATCTGATTGACAGGGGAGAGAGAGTGTATGCCATCCCTCTCACCCAGAGAGCACAGCCAACCTTTGCCCATGTGACTCCCAGTCACAGACAGCTGTGGCATCCTTGGGATTCAAACACACAATCTCTAAACAATAGGGTGAACGCTTTTCTGTTGCGCCACTTGGGTGCCTGTGAGAGTGGGATTTGGCCCTTGCTTCATCTCTACCTAAAAAACAGAAATGCAGCAGCACTTTAGTTCCTTAGTCTGTCCAGCTCTCACACCACCTAATCTGTACACTCAGGTTCCAAAGCTTACTTTTTTCTGATAATACCGCCATCAACACCTATCACTTGTTTGAGATCCCTGAAATTTTTTCACCTATTAAATGCTATTATAACTACGCTTGCAATGTGACATCAGTGCGGCACACAGCCGATAATATCTTAGAGAAATGACACAAACACAGCCCCAACCAACAAATTAGCGCCAGAGTAACAAATATTAGCACATCACAATTTTTTTTCAATATAAACACAGTTGATGTATTATTAACATTCACGGATCTTAAAAATTTTAATTTTGAGCCTTATACAGTCCCCTCCGAAAGTACTGGAACTGCAAAGCTAATTCTTCTGTTCTTGCTATAAACTGAAGGCTTATTCTACAGAAAGTGGGCAGCAATGATCCCATCTTTTTTTCTGATGAAATCTCAAAGCAATCTATTATTTCTGTTTTATGTCAATAAAGGGGTTTAAATTTGTTTTTAAATCTGTCCTTCCGTTATGCGCGCATAGAAGAATTCGGTCTATTGGTAACGTTCGCACGGGAAATCTTATGATTCCTCGTGTGTACATAACAGTTCTTCAATTCATCTACACAAGCAGTCCATGACCATGCCATTTTTTCCCCTCATTCAGTAAAGACTAGAAACTTCATTAAACAACTTAGAAAATGGCACCTTTTGTTCAAACCCACCCATTTTTCAAATGTTCAAAAATACTGGAACATGTGACTGACAGGTGTTTCTTGCTGCCCAGATGTGCCCTGTTAGACAGCTCTGAATGTCTACTCAGTTGGTTTGAGCCCTGGGTTTCATCTGTGAAGACTGCATTTGTTGTTAAAAAATGATAAACCAACATGAAGAGCAGAGAGCTATCTATACGAGAAAAGCAACACATTTTGAAGTTGAGAACAGGGGGAAGATCAATCAGAGCCATTGCACAAGAAGTGGGCATAGCCAATACAACAATTTGGAATGTCCTGAGAAAGAAAGAAACCACTGGTGTACTAACAACCAGACATCAAAGCCAAGGAAAACAACAGCAGTTGATGACAGTAACATTGTGCGAGCTGTGAAGAAAAACCTAAAAACAACAGTCAGTGACATCACCAATAACGTCCACAGGGGAGGGGTGAAGGTATCACAATCCACCTTTTGAAGAAGACTTCAAGAGCAGAAATATAGAGGCCATACCATAAGATGCAAACCACTCATCAGCAGTAAGAATCAGAAGGCCAGATTGGAATTTGCAATGAAATACAGAGATGAGCCACAAAGGTGCTGGAACCAAGATTAACCTCTACCAAAGTGATGGAAAGGCCAAAGTGTGGAGAAAGAAAGGATCTGCTCATGATCCAAACCATAAGAGCTCATTGGTCAAGCAGGGTGTAGGTAGTGTCATAGCTTGGACTTGCATGGCTGCTTCTGTAATGGGCTCACTAATCTTTACTGATGAAGTAACTCATGACAGTAGCAGCAGAATGAGTTCAGAAGTCTACAAACACATTCTGTCTGCCAATTTACAGAGGAATGCATCCAATCTAATCAGGAGGAACTTCATCATGCAGCAAGACAATGACCCAAAACACACTGCCAACACAACAAAGGACTTCATCAGGGGGAAAAGGTGGAAGGTTTTAGACTGGCCAAGTCAGTCACCAAACCTTAATCAAATCGAGCATGCATTTCACTTCCTGAAGAGGAGACTGAAAGGAGAAACCCCCCAAAAGAAACAACAACTGAAAGAAGCTGCAGTACAAAACAGGAAAAGCATCAAAAAAGAAGAATGCAACAGGTTTGTGATGTCAGTGGGTTGCTGGCTTGATGCAGTTATTGCAAGCAAGGGAAATGCAACTAAATATTAAGTGTCATTTTACGTTAATTTACTTTAAGACTATCTGTACCTATACATTTGCTCACCTAAAAATTGGGTGGTCTGCCATGTTACCATGGCACTATGTTCTAAGTTGTTTAACACATCTAGAAGTAAATATCAGGACATATAAGCTGAAATTCTGTTCTATTGTCTCGTTCATCTTTTGATCTCAAAGCCAAATGTCTACAGGGTATAGCAAAAACATAGGAATTAGCCTTGCTATTCCAATGTGTTCAGATAGGACTGTATCTAAATAAGAAAAGAATTAAAATAATACTTGAATATGTGAAATTTGTTCTGATAGCCCTATTGTGCGCACGCACACACACACACACACACACACACACAAAGAACTTACTGGGAGGTATCAATGTCTCCATCAGTCTTGGTGCTAAGCTGCTCCAGACAGTTGATGAACACCTAAAAATCACCACAATCTTCACAATGTCTTCTCAGCACCTCCACATAATGCTTTTATTTATGACCATGCTATAGAGCACTGACATCACTGCAACATTGTAACTCAAAATACGACCATCAGCGGTGTTGTTTGAAAAATGGGTATCTGCCCTGTTTGCTTTGCTACACACCTTCATGATGCCCACACACAGCTCACAGGTTTTATTCTGAGCTAGCTCCAGCTGAAAAACCTACAGAAAATATAGAGGGTGGGAACGTGAAAGAAACGCAGCAGCACGACCACAGCAACTCTGGTGCAATTCTGCAATTCAAATCACGTATTTGTTTTTGTGAAATGTTGCATTGGGATATAAACAGTTTTTCTTACATTGACCTCTCCAGGCTTACACTCCATGGGCTCCTTGAGGGACTGCAGCATCTGCACCATGCACTGCTCAAACTGGGCCGGCTGAAACACACGCACGCACACACACACACACAGTTAAAATCCTTGTACTTTATTTTTAATTATGATCTTTAGTCTTGAACAACATAAGAATATTTCACCAGCGATGTGATTCCCTCGTTATCTACAATCCAGTCTTCTTTCTCTGGAAGTCTCTTGACATCTGAATAAAGACAATAATTACATGCTCAGTAATTACACAGAAGCACAATTTATATAAAGAATTAATCAGTTAATGCTAGAGAATGCACATCAATGCCTGAAATTACAATCACGAATATTTTACTCAAAATTAAAAATCATGATTATTTTGCACAATTTGTTTAAAATCATTTCAAACCAATAGACATCAACCTTTTCATCACACAGCATATTATGCATATTACACCTGAATTCCTTCACAGTCCCCAGCTGCATGCAGGCAACCTTTATATATATATATATATATATATATATATATATATATATATATATATATATATATATATATATATATATATATATATATATATATATATATATAAAATCAATCAATAGGCATAGCCATACTATAGGGTCATAGTACTGTATTTTGAATATGCTGTCATATAACAATCGGTGCTGCTCTCTACCTCCCCCTGCTGGTCTTTAAGCCCAATAGGGCTGTGGGGTGCAACAATATTTTCTAAATGTACTAGAAAAATTGTGCTTAATCGCTCATGTGTACAGGTCCAAGTGGGGAAAAAGTATTTAGTGTTATCAGTAGTAAAGCACTATTTCGAGCCAAAGCAAGAGGTCTCAAAACGAAAAAAACAGACGAACCAGACAAAGTCTGGTCCAGTGAGTCATGTCTAGATCAGCCCCAAAAATCAGATAAAATTTATGAACAAGAGCGAAAGTTGTGTGTTATGCTACTGGTGCTTATGAAGACATGGAAAATTATCTGGAAACAATCAACATGTGAAATTTATTTAAAAATAACCTTGATTGGTTGATAATTGATCAACTGTGCAATTCACAAAATCTTTCATTTTGCACTTACTAGAATTACTGTGCTGAATTGTACTGGTTATAGGAATTACCACATTTGGAAGTATTTCACAGTGGTGCTTGAAAGTTTGTGAACTCTTTAGAATTTTCTACATATCTGCATAAATATGACATAAAACATCATCAGATTTTCACACAAGTCGTGAAAGTAGACAAAAAGAACTCAATTAAACAAATGAGACAAAACTATTTCTTGGTCATTTATTTATTGAGGAAAAGGATCCAATATTACATCTCTGGGTGGCAAAAGTATGTGAACCTCTAGGATTAGCGGTTAATTTAAAGGCGAAATCAGAGTCAGGTGTTTTCAAACAATGGGATGACAATCAGGTGAGTGAGCACTCAGTTTTATTTACCGATCAGGGATCTATCAAAGTCTGATCTTCACAACACATGTTTGTGGAAGTGTATCACGGCATGAACAAAAGACATTTCTGAGGACCTCAGAAAGAGAGTTGTTGATGCTCATCAGGCTGGAAAAGGTAACAAAACCATCTCTAAACGGTTTGGACTCCACCAATCCACAGTCAGACAGATTGTGCGCAAAATCGAGGAAATTCAAGACCATTGCTTCCCTCCCCAGCAGTGGTTGACCAACAAAGATCACTTCAAGAGCAAGTTGTGTAATAGTTTGCGAGGTCACAAAGGAACCCATGGTAACTTCTAAGCAACTAAAGGCCTCTCTCATACGCATGGCAGGGTTGCAAGGAGAAAGTCAGTGCTCTCCAAAAAGAACAATGCTGCCCGTCTGCAGTTTGCTAAAGATCACGTGGACAAGCCAAAAAAACTATTGGAAAAATGTTTTGTGGATGGATGAGACCAAGTTAGAACTTTTTGTTTTAAATGAGAAGTTATGTTTGGAGAAAGTAAAACACTGCGTTCCAGCATAAGAACCTTATTCCATCTATGAAACATGGTGGTGATATCATGGTTTGGGCCAGTTTTGCTGCATCTGGGCCAGGATGGCTTGCCATCATTGATGGAACAATGAATTCTCAATTATACCAATGAATTCTAAAGGAAAATGACAGGACATCTGTCTGTGAACTGAATCTCAAGAGAAAGAGGGTCATGCTGCAAGACAACGACCCTAAGCACACAAGTTGCTCTACCAAAAAATGGTTAAAGAAGAATAATGTTTTGGAATAGCCAAGTTAAAGTCCTGACCTTAACCCAACAGAAATGTTGTGGAAGGACCTGAAGCAAGCAGTTCATGTGAGAAAACCCATGACATCCCAGAGAGCTGTTCAGTACTGAGGAATGGGCTAAAATTCCCCCAAGCCGATGTGCAGGACTGATCAACAGTTACCGGAATCGTTCAGCTGCAGTCACATCAGATACTGAAACCAAAGGTTCACATACTTTTGCCACTCACAGAAATGAAATATTGGATAATTTTCCTAAATAAATAAATGACCAAGCATAATATTTTTGTCTCATTTGTTTAATTGAGTTCTCTTTATCTACTTTTAGGACTTGTGTAAAAAAAAAATCAGATTTTTTAGTTCATAATTATGCAGAAATATAGGAAATTCTAAAGGGTTCGCAAACTTTCAAGCACCACTGTATGTGCTTCCACACTTTCAGCTTTTCTAGTGCTACCTGCTCAAAAGGTGCAGCTCTGCTAATACAGTGCCACTAGAAAATGTGTGAACCCTTTACAATTTTCTGTAGTTCTGCATAAATCTGACCTGAAATGTAATTAGATCTTCATCTAAATTATGCAGAAACATTATAGAATTTTTTTTTCCAATTTATTTATTGAGCCAAATTATCCAACATTAAAGATCTTTGTAGTAAAAAGTATGCGAACCTCTAGGAGTATGAGTTAATTTAAAGGGTTAATTGAAGTAGGTGTTTCAATCAAGAGGATGGCAGTTAGGTGTGAGTTTAGCAGGCCCTTCCATGGTTCAAGACCATGAACTTGAGTCTTTACTATCAAAGTCTGGCCTTCACCACACAGGTTTATGGAAGTGTGCCGTGCCTCGATCAAAGGAGACTCCTGAGGACCTCAGAAAAAGAGTTATTGATTTACACCAGGTTGGAAAAGGTTACATAACCATTTTTAAAGAGTTTGGCCTCCACCAATCCACTGTGAGGCAGATGATATACAAATGGAGGAAATTCAGTACCACAGATACTCTGCTATGGAGTGGCTGTCCACCAAGGATGCGGCGAATAATATTACAGGAAGTTACAAAGAACCCCAGGAGTAACCTCTAAGGACATTCAGGCCACTTTTTCATTGAGTAATGTCAATGTTCATGAGGCCACCATCAGGCAAACACTGAACAAGAACGGTGTGCATGGCAGGATAGCAAGGAGGAAGCCACTACTCTCCAAAAAGAACACGACTACCTGTCTGAAGTTTGTTCAAGACCATGTGGATAAGCCTATTGGAAAAAGATGAATCCAAAATAGAACTTTTTGGTTTAAATGAAAAGCATTATGTTTGGCGAAATCTAAACAATAGATTCCAACATAAGAACCTCATCCCAACTGTGAAGCATGGGGGTGGCAGCATCCGGGATGGCTTGCTATTATTAACGGACTTAGGAATTCTGGATTGTACCAGCAAATTCTACAGGAGAATGTCAGAGTATCTGTCCATGCTATAAGTGGGTCATGCGGCAAGACAACCACCCTAAGCACACAAGTCTAAAAAGAAATAGTTAAAGCAGAAGAAATTTAACATTTTAGTATGGTCAAGTCAAAGTCCAGACCTTAACCCAACAGAAATGTGGTGGAAGGACCTAAAAAATGCAGTTCATGCAAGGAAGCCCACCAACATCACTGAGTTGAACAAAACTTTCTGCCAGCACTGGGTGTCTAAGATGGCATTATTCAATCTTTAATTTGAATGACCATAACTGTGGTGATATTTATTATTTTACAGCGACCCACCTTCAGCAGTGTGCTGCAGGGTGATGAGAAGGCAGTGCATACGTAGGTCGAGCAGCAAATCCTGAATCACCTGCAGCAGATCATTAGGAATCTCTAAAGCTGAGAGAGCCTCGTGACTCAGCCTGAGATGAGAAAAAGAGAGAAGGGCTGCTTATACTAACCCCTTCAGTTTTGATGAGAATGTCACTCAGCCCCTCTGTCCTCTCACCTGACAGTGTGTATGATCTGTGTGAGCCAGGCTCCAGTGAGGGGGATCTTGGTGTTCCAGCCCCCGTATACACGCAGCTCATTCTCAGAGAGACTATTGGGCAACAGAGCACCACGCACCAGCTGAACCAAACGCCGAGTCACCTCCTCAATCATGCCCTACACACACACACACACACACACACACACAGTAGTTATTAATAAATTATACACAAATGTATTATAATGCTGTTGCGAAGGCTAGTTTATACGTTCTTTCAAAAACACATTTCTAAAGTCCTTCTTTATGATCTAGACAATCTCACTGCTTAGGTCCTGGCTCATTGGTGGCAGAATGAGCCTCTGCATCTACTCTGACTAAACTACTTAAACTAATGACTAATCCATTAGTTTAACATTTTCTAGTGGTGAGGTAATAGCATGATCCCTTTATAAATCAAGTAGCTTAACTATTTTATCAATCTAGCAGGTTTAAAAAAAAAACTTTATGTTGTTTCATTTTCATGTATTCATATTTATACTATAATTCATACTCATCACCAATGGGGGCATGTTTTATCCCTGCTTTGTCAGGCTGAATTGAATAAATGCATTTCATATGCCTGACAGTAGACAGCTAGCAGTATTTCAAAATCATCATTCCGAGTGGAAAGAATCAGTGGGCACGTATTTGTTTTTGTCATTCTTTTTTCCTTTGAGTAACAGAATTAAAACAAATAATAAAACATGAATGGTTAGTTGATTATTTTTTTCAAAAGCCATACAAAAATTTAAAAAAGGAAAATTAAAAATGTCATTTTTTCATTTTTATTGTCAGAAATAGCAGATACAAATTTTAAAAGAGAGTTGCGTTTCTGTTGCGTCATTGTAAATCAAAAAATGAAACTGTAAACAAAGGAAAACAGAAAATGGGTAGGTTTTTCCTGAAACCTGTGGTTGTCAGTCATAGGGCCAGAAATTATTAAGTCCAGGCCAGCGAATAGGCCTGTGACTCTTAGCTAGCTTTTAGGGATGGCTTTTCAAATGATTAAAGACATGGCGAGAAGAAGACTGTACTCCACAAAAATATTGGGGATTATGTCACTGTAACTAAAAAACATTAATTTTGGCTGGCTAAGGAACATTAAGTTGAAACGGGTACCATAAGGTGTTTCATATTTCACAGCAGAAAAAATGAGACAATTAGGCATAACATTACTTATATATGTCATATTTGCCTCCTGGGCCTGTTAATTGTTGATTTGATTCATAACATTAAACTGCAGTTATTTTTTGTAGTTTTACCCTACAGTATGTGAATTGTAGCCGGCATTTGAAATGAATAACACTATCATACACTATATGGTCAAAAGTTTGTGGACACCTGACCATCACACCCATATGTGGGTCTTCCTCAAACTGTTGGAAGCACACCAATGTCTTTGTGTGCTGCAGTATTACAATTTCCCTTCACTGGAACTAAGGGGCTCAAACCTGTTCCAGCATGACAATGCCCCTGTGCACAAAGCGAGGTCCACGAAGACATGATTTGCCCAGGTTGGAGTGGAAGAACTCGAGTGGCCTGCACAGAGGAGTGACCTCAACCCCACTGAACACAGACTACATGCCAGGCCTAGGACTAGAATGAGTGTAGTAATATTAGCCTGTGTGCTGTTATAGAACACCTTCTGACCAACCAGAATGGATGATTCAAAAGTGCGGTGGTACAAACATATTTAAAGTTATACACTATGCAGGAAGTAATTCAGCATGTATTCAGTCTATACGGGTATAACTGTATTTCATCACAAATACTGTAATTGTCCAGGCACTCTGGAGCAGAGTTACTCACTTTAAAGTCATTCTGTCTCTGTCGGGCGTTCTTCTTCAGCTTCTCCACCTGACCCGACTTCTCCCCAGTCTGTCAGAGAGCATGAAGGTTGCACAGAGTGTCAGCCTTTTACCTTATCAAATCAGCATTTCCCTTGTACACTCTCATCTGCATGCATACATACCTCGCTAAAAAGGCTGCCGTTAACATAGGAGATCCACAGTTTCCAGAAATTCGGCAGCTGACTGATGACAACGTCTGATAGCTTCTCCACGAACCTGACCTGCTGAGGGCTCTTATAGTGCCAGGCTGAGAGAGAGAGGATGATCAACATTACCACAAATACCGTTACTAATTACTCACTGTGATACATCAGGATAATAGAGCATTACTAAACGTCAGCAGTAAAGTTCCTTACAGTCATCTCTATTTGTCTGGAAGCTGCTGCCTCTCTTTAAAGAGGCAGCGTGACTGATTCTGCTCAGAGCTGATGAGCGAGGTTCTCCATCCAGCTCCAGCCCTCCACCACCCACTTAAAGACAGAGAGAAATGCAACAGGAAGAAAAAAGTGAGACATAATGTGTTTCAGAGGGAAAGAGAGGGGAAAAAAAAGAAAGAAAAGAAAACTGACATTTATTTTCATCACTAGGTGGCACTAAAGGACTTTCAGTTACTGTTCTCTTTTCGCTTGCCACCATGATGCGCACAAAGCTAAAAACACAGCGACAATATAGCTTATACTCACATGTATTTACACACAAACACCTTTACATTCAAAGCTAAAATCTTTTCTCTCAGCAACTGTCTTTAGTGATTTTAGAATTCTCTCTCTTGTAGGAGAGTCTTGTCTCTCATAACTTAATCTGCGTCACGCTTATCCTCTCTATAGAAAGCCTTCCTACATTTCAGTTTCTCTTATTTTCTCTCTCTACATTTCTCAGTGTCAGGCTGCTCCCCTCCCTTGCTACTCTGTGGAACTGAGGACTTCCTGTACTCTGTCAGGTCATGACCAGACCACACATACACTGCTCTCTGACTAAACACACAAGGGCACACCACATGGTCCTACGAGCACAGTCCACTCAGAGAGATCACACAAGATAGTAGAGATACCACTATCAAATACATCTGAAAAGCATAAAATGTGTGTTGGTCTACATCAAGGCCATGCAGTGTGAAGACTCAGACCATAACTGGAGCTCTCAAGACAGAGGCGACCTAAGGGCTTCAGTTTAACGCTACTTAAAATTGTGATTTGTTATGTTTGAGTGTTTCTGGGCCTATAGTGCTCAAATAAAATAAGAATTTAAAGAATAACTAATTTTCCATAGTGCCAGTACAATATACAGTCCCCTCCGAATGTTTTGGAACAGCAAGGCCAAAATTATAAAGGTTATAAATTAAAATTTATATCCTGAATTTATACATTTCTGTAAAGCTGCTTTGTGACAATGTCCATAGTTAAAAGCGCTATACAAATAAAATTAAATCGATTTTTTGGTTTCTGCTATACACTTAAGACATTTGGATCTGAGATCAAAATATAAATATGAGACGATAGATATTTACATTTAGATGTGTTAAAACATGGCACCTGGTACCTAAGTAAGTGGCAACAACATGGGGGATTATGGGTAATTTTCCAAGTCCAGACAGATTGTCCGGTGGAAACCGCTGTAAGAGATCAAGAAACACTGTGGCTCTTATCGTTCCACTGATGTAGCACACCAGACTCATCAGATAGTTACCAAGCCTTTTAAACATAATTGATTTTCCCCTGTAACTAGAGAAAAGACAGTAAACTCAGCAATGCTGCGGCCCACAGGTTTAGAGTGTGCTCGTTTCCAGACCTCTCTGCTCTTTAATGAAGTCTTCTTTACAGTTCTGCATCAGCTGTAGTATCCACTTGTGTTGGGCCACGATACACTGCCACGCTGGGTCACCAGGAGCATGCAAGTCTGACAGGTACCTGTAAACCAAACAAATACGAGTAAACGTTTCTGCTGAGCTATAATAAATAAGAACAAAAACTACTGCAATATCTACCCACCTGATGTAGCGTTTCTGATCATGCAGAGTAGAAGGCATCTCCAGTAATTTATCCAGCAGTAAATTCCTCAGAGCACTGATACGAGTTTCCACCTCCGTATATACTGCACACGCACGCACACACGCACACACGCACACACACACACACACACACACACTTAGTTACACAGTTACAACCATAACATTAATCTACTACTATTAAAAAAAGTGAGGCAAGGACATTGCTGAATGTCTTTTTAGAAGATTAAAGTCTCAGGGAACCTAAATCTGTGACTGCTTTCTAATTACATTAATGTTGATTTTGTGATCCTCAGATCTTATAGCACATCTTGACCAATGTTGCTTCAACTCCTCACTTACTCCTCACTTACTCCTCACTTACTCCTCACTTACTCCTCACTTACTCCTCACTTACTCCTCACTTACGACAGCAGAATGTCAAACGAGCGCTACCTTTAGAGTGGATCTACTTGATAGCTTTCAGGTCTCATTACCTTGTCACACAATATTCAATTTAATAGTTCATTACATTCAATGAATAAAGTAAGGCTGCAGTGGAGAAGAGAGGGTTTTTTTAATCCCTAGCCAGTATTTGCTGCAGCACTGAACTCCTCCTGCTAAGTTTTATGTTTAATGTATTTTATCAGGTTATTTGTATTGTAGGAAGATCCTGCAGTTCCTCCTTTTGATATTTTCTCAGAGCACAGTTTGCAGTCTGTTTTGCTTTGATCAATAATTGTGAAATATGTACAGATCGCGGCCATTTCACTGTCACTGGCCATCAGCCTGACAATGTGCAGAAGGCTTACTGCACACAGTATCACCTGGTACCGGTATCAGTATCTTTTATGAATACAAGGCTGATTACAAGTAAATAAGCACGGTATCAGGCAGATACTTGATACCAGTATCGGCAGTGGTGCATCCCTAATTACTGTTAAATGACAGACAGCATTATGCATTGCAAGATATGAACACTTTTTAGGCTTGTATACCTTTTTTAAAGACAGGAACCTCTGTGTTCCCAAACAGGGACTTGGCTTTCTCATAGTCATTAATGACCACGTCATAATCCCCCTAGAAGAGACAGAAACATCAGCAATCTACTACAGTACCAAAATATTATTTAACTTCACAACAATGCAAACCAGTATCAGTAGAAGATACTGCATATTATATACTAAAACAAAGCATTCCCATCCTGTGGAAACTGTGTATATTGTGCATTTTCAGCTCCACCTTCTGGATGTTGCGCTCAATGTTGAGTGGCAGGTTGAAGAGGAATTTGAAACGCTGCAGTACATTAAGGGCGTTGCGTGTAGAGTCGGCTTTATCCTTTCGGCCCAAAACTTCTTGAAACAAAGTGTCGGCGGTATTGCTTGCCCCTGAAACAGGCAGAGATCACATGAAAGAGGGTTATAGATCTCTAGCTCGCACACAGATGAGATCCATTCTGCCTGTCTCCCTCTGCTTGGGTGGCCATGGCCCTGTTGTATGCACTAGGTCAGATTCTTTTAATTAGAACAAGACCTTGAACTTAAAAAAAAAAAAAAAAAAAAAAAAAAAAAAAAAAAAAAAAAAAAAAAAAAAAAAAAAAAAAAAAAAAAAAAAAAAAAAAAAAAGAGCAGCTGGCCAAATTATTCACGTTTTCCCCACGCTGTGCCCTGCACTGGCTGAGCGCGAGACAGTCAGGCACTGACTGGAGTTAGGGATGAAAGCTTGTTAGTGTGATTGGTTTATTTACATGTGCTGCAGGAAACTAGTGTGTTTATTAATCTTTCATCAAATCAGTCAAATTAACATCCAGCAGGGAACAACTAGGGGTCTCTTTCTAACTGTGAGAATGGGTGTGTGTGTCTATGTTTATTTATGTGCACGAGAGCAAGCTTCTTAATGATCTTACTGTTGAGGACATTCTCTAATCGCTGAGTCATGGAGCCCTCCACCTTCTCAGTGCCATCTGATTCGAGCTTCTGATGAATAGCTGTAAAAGAAAGAATGATAGCCATTCATTTAATCTGTGGATTATACAAGCCTGATTTTTGCTACCCCAATACAAACCTAAGCAGACACACACACGCATACACGCATGCACGAAAACGCACACACGTACAGACACATACATTTCATGGTCAAATGTATGTGGGCACCATATACTGGGTGACCATTGCACCCATATGTGGGCCTTCCCCAAACTGTTGCCACAAAGTTGGAAGCAAACAATTGTCTAAAATATCTCTGTATGCTGTCGCTTTAAAATTTCCCTTCGCTGGAACTAAGCAGCCCAAACCTGTTCAAGCATCACAATGCCCCCGTGCACAAAGAGAGATCCATAAAGACATGGTTTGCCGAAGTTGGAGTGAAAGAATTTAAGTGACCTGAACAGAGCCCTGACCTCAACCCCACTGAACAACTTTGGGATGAACTGGAACACTGACTGAGCCCCAGGCCTAATCACATGACATCAGCGTCTGACCTCACTAATTACACTTGTGGCTGAATGGACAAATCCCCACAGCCACACTCCAAAATCCAGTGGAAAGCCTTCCCAGAAGAGCAGAGGTTATAACAACAGCAAAGAGGGGACTAAATCTAGAATGGGATGTTCAACACACACATATGGGTGTGGTGGTCAGGTGTCCACATACTTTTGGCCATATAGTGTACAGACACACATACACACACAGGAACACACCAACAGACACACACATAGACTGTCTGCCATGCGCTTCAGGACAGCACTCCCACATATGATTTCAATGGAGATCTGACATGCACTGTGCTCCCACACACATACAATACACAAACCCACACAGACAGACTAATGACGTCAGAGCTAACCTCCAGGCCCCTGAGGTCCTGGATGCTGTGCGGATCATTTCCTGTGTCCTTGCTCTGTGTTTTGACTTGGGTAATGTGAGTTTTGGAAATTTTCTCTGGGAATCTGTGCAGCTTCCTTTAAATGCACTCCCACTTCCTCTCAGGACAGTGTTAATAATCTTACTAAACCTGATCCAAATACCATCCTCACCACTACATCAGCCACACATCAGCCTCACCAATCCTCCTGACCTGCCACAGCGCGTGCCACTCTTATATACACATATGCAGCTAAATGTTGATTTTCCTTTCTTTAATTCCTGTGTGACAGAAAAATGTTCACAGTTCTTATGGCCAAATCGCACACAGCATAACATGGCAATGTGAATTGAAATTCTTGAATTGAAATATACTTCGCCCTCATTAACATGTCAAACACCACAATGCAATTCCATAAAGGCAAAACACCTATAAAAGGCCACATACTGTCGGCATGTATCCCCACTTTTCACAATCTAATCAAATCCTGATTAATCCAGCCATATACTAGTTCCCACCTGAAGATTTAGTTTCACTCAGAAACATGTCATTTCATGAAAAGCAGAATACTTATAATTTTCATATCATGAGCAAAAGAGTCCAGGAAATGCACTGTAACAAGAGTGTGTTGGTCCATGCATACCTGCCAGAGCATCCTGGGCTTCAAAGAAAGTGCTGAGTCCTCCTTTCACACAGGCCAGACTCCCCTCGTTCTTCTTACTTGCCTGCTTTTTCAGATTTCCCACTGCCATGCGCAATTGCTCAAAACTAGCGTAGAGGGGAAAAATGCAATGCGTTAGCAAACAATATGATTTACAGATGCTTCTTCTGATACTGCTTAGTTCCAGAAACATAGACATGTAATTGCTTTCTAAAGTTTTTAATATTTAACATTATATTCAGTTTTCCATTGAATATGTAGAGGACATGTGATGTTTATAAGGGATTGCTCTGAAAAGCATCTAGATTGATTACCACTTCAATAACTGAAGACTTGGTAGAGTAATGTTGAGTATTAAAGGTTAGCCAAAACTTGTTGTGAAGACTATCTGTGGGCTTTTTTTTTTGTCTATGAATAATACACTCACTGAGCACTTTATGATGAACACTATACTAATACTGGGTACTTCCATTGCTCTCAAAAAGCCTCAATTCTTCATGGCATGGATTCCACAAGATGTTGGAAAACTTCCTTTGAGATTCTGGTCCATGTTGACATGATTGCATCACACAATTCCTGCAGATTTTTCAGGGGCACTTTCATGCTGCGAATCTCCCATTCTACTACATCTGAAAGGTGTTCTACTGGATTCAGATCCGGCGACTGGGAAGGCCACAGAACTCATTGTCATGTTCATGAAACCAGTTTGAGATGGCTTTTGCTTTGTGACATGGCGCATTATCATGCCGGAAGCAGCCATTAAAAAATAGGTAAATAGTGGTCATGAAGGGATGCACATTGTCAGTAAAAATACTCAAATAGGCTGTGGTATTCAAGCATTGATTGATTGGTATTAACAGGCCCAAAGTGTACCAAGAAAACATTTCCCACACCATTACACTACCTCCACCAGCCTGGACTGTTGACACAAGGCAGGCTGGGTCTATTGATTCATGCTGTTGTCACCAACTTCCGTGTGCCTCAACAGAAATTGAGATTTATCAGACCAGGCTACGTTTTCCAGTCTTCAGCTGTCCAGATTTGATGTACCTGTGCCCACTGCAGCCTCAGCTTTCTGTTCTAGGCTGATAGATGTGAAACCTGACATGGTCTTCTGCTGTTGTAGCCCATCCGCCTCAAGGTTCGCCCAATTCCCCATTCTGATGGTTGATGCGAACATTACCTGAAGCTGCTGGCCCGTTTCTGCCTGATTTTATGTATTACACTGCTGCCACACGACTTGCTGATTAGATAATTACAACATGAATGTGTAGATGTTCCTAATGAAGCGCTTGGTGAGTGTAAGTAATGTGGTGGTTCCACAATTAACATCATTAGGCAACAGAAAAGAACATACTGATGTGTGTAAAATTTTACCCTCAGCAAGAAATCCAGATTCTATAAATATGCAAACTGAAAATGAGAGCAAACCCTGTATGTGCCACTCCTTCCCTAATAAACAGGTGTAATAAGAAGTAAAAATGGCATGAATGTAATAAAAATAATTAATATAATATCACATTTGCATACTGAACCTGATAGATTCTATTTTATAAACACAATAACACTTGCCTGTCACATGTTCAATATAAACTCATTTTCCAATGAGACTTTCAGCTACGTGTTTCGTTTAAAAAACAGTGGAGCAAAACTGCTAGTCACATTTTGACCAGGCTGCACACTCACATTAATTCCCTTGTAAGAATTTAATATTAAAAACTTTTGCTTATAATATTTACCACACCCTCACTTCCCCCAGGACTATCTTCCACATCACTCCTCCCGATCCTCCTGAGCCACGCTTATAAACACACACACACACATCTAAATAGTTTTCCCTTCTTTGACCCCTGAGTGAAAGACAAATGCATAATTCAATCCCAATTTTCACTGTTTGCTCCAGTGTGTATAGTTCTGCTCGAGTGGTGGAGCAGGCTGGGAGACTGTCAGAGGGACAGAATCCTGTGGGCTCATTAGAATATTAGGCCACATCTGACAGTTTTCAGATCGGTGAGTTCAGCTGGTTTCAGCTGGAGTTTTATCATATTTCTATTTTTACTTCATAACCACGTGGATGTGGATATTTATAATAATATTTTAGGGGCACATGGTTGTTTGAATAAATTAGATTTGGTTCCTGTTCGGGTGGAATAAAAACCTGCAGCTAAACAGATAAGATTAAAGACCCCATGTTCCCTGTTCCGTTTAGCGTCACGTTCCCTGTTCCACTAGCATCCGTAATTGTCAGATAACGTGTATACTCATCCTAGGGCTGACTAACCTGGTTGTAGAGTGGTTCTCAATGAGGTACCAAGTGGCAGAGAAATTCTCACTCGTGAAATCTCCACTCATGCCTGGAAACAAACTCTCCAAATCTTTCAGAGGAACTTTTCCCCTACAAAAGAAGGTAACACATAACCAAGCTTCAGCGAATAAAACGGAGGGCTGTTATCTGTATGTCTCTGTGTGCTTTTGCAAAAGTAAAAGTTAAACAGACAATCTGTTCAACTGATTATCTATGTTATTAATATTAATAATAAATTAGAATACACACATATACACAGTGCCCTATACTGAGATTAATAAGCTTAGGGCAAAGAATTATTTCACTTCCTAGGAGAGGAAATAAGCAACCTGTTGCATCACTCAGGTAGAGACACACACACACACACACACACACACACACACACACTGTTTACAAGCCTCCTTGTAAACAGCATAGGCCATTTGTATAAACAATCAAGAGTGCGTGTTATAAAAATGTGCAAACACATGTATGAGAAAGAGCAGGAGCCTGTGTTTCTTTTAAGATGCATGTGTCAGTGGTGGGTGCTAACATTATTTTGCACAATCTAGAGGCAGGCAATATGGGGATTTTAGGTTATAGCTCATTGGTTAAGATGTTGGACTTCTGATTGGATGGTTGAGAGTTCAAATCCCAGCACCACCCAGCTACTACTGCTGGGCCCCTGAGCAAGGCCCTTAACCCTCAACTGCTCAGTTGTATAAATGAGATAATTGTAAGTCGCTCTGGATAAGGGCGCCTGCCAAATGCCGTAAATGTAAAACTTCCAGTCAGGTACAGTCAGATCCAGTATTATTCGCACCATTGGTAAAGATGGGTTAAAAAAAAAAAAAAAAAAAAAAAAGGTATGGAAGATGTCTTTCAGGTTAATTAACCTAATATCAAACTACAAGTATGTGAGAAAGCTAATAATAAATAGTCTATTAACTTATTATCTAACCCAAATTTAGGGCTTAAGAAAAACCCTTATCAAGAAATATATATTAACAAACCCATGTCTCACAATAATTGGCACCCCTGCATTTAGTACTTCGTGCAAACTCTCTTCCCCAAAATAACAGCAATGAGTCATAGCTTTTTTTTCCCCACCCATATTTAATAAGGCAGCCAATAATTCTGGAGCCGACTGAACGTCGTCTGCTTATTGTTAGTCAGCTGTTGCTCAAGGCAGCTCACACAATGCCTATGATTGGTTATTGTTGCTCTGATTGACAGGGGGAAGAATAACACCATCCCTCCCACCCATTTATATGTAACTAAATATGTATATGTTTTATACTGGTGTATGTTAACAACACAAATGGGCGTGCCTGCTTTGCCATACTTATCAGTTTCGATGCCTAGTGGATCGGCCTGCCGCAGAGACAGGGGGGAAATGCCTTTGTTCCGGTTTAGTCGTAGGTCGTAGTAATTCACCTCATCTACCCACACAGCAGACTGCTCTAGAATATCTGTACATATGCACACAAACATACAACCCACGCATATGAGTAATTTATAATACATGAGTTGATAACTCATGGATCAAACTTTTAAGAATGCAAGAATGAATAACATCATTACGAAAGTGTGCATAAGTGTGCGTCTAACCTATCTTATCAGCTTTGAGGACTTTGAAGGAGACAGTGGATGTGCCTAGGCCTCCGCTCCTAGTCGTGACGATGATCTCGCCCTTGTCGTCTTTAGCAGGACCAACACGGCACACAATCTTGCTGGCAGACATCCATTCCGCCGTCAGCAGACAGTTATGCCCACAGATAGACAGGCCTGATGAGGTGTTACATAGACACAGAGAAGTTCAATTACTCATCAGGCTTAGGCTTGATATTTTTCATTACTCACTGTTTTAAATACTCCATCAAGAGATACAATCCATAGTACCAAACAGAGATTCTGCTGCATACGAGGATCCAAAAGAAGCAGAAATAACTGTGGCTCACCAATGAGGTCATTAGCTCCAGTGCCCAGGTTTTCTCCACGAATAGTGACTTTAGTCCATGGTGTGCCCTCATTGGGTGAGATGCCAGTAACTAGCGGAGGCTGTCGTGCACGAGACATGGCTCACACACTAGGGAGACAGATTGAGAGAGAGAGAGAGAGAGAGAGAGAGAGAGAGAGAGAGAGAGGAAAACAATAAACACGAAAGTTATTTGTTGCTCAGTATTTTAACTGCATATCGTACATACAGAGAATCTGAGGTAGGGTATATAACACTATGATTCATTTACATGTATCCATTTCACAGCACTTTACATCTTTACATTATGTTGTCCTGATACTGTACCCTTTATTGGAAATAAAACAATAAAACCTAAAACAAAGTTCATTTAAAGGCATAAGAGACGAGCAAGGTTTTCAGTTTGAAAAAGGCACACACTACAAAGCCCTCTTATGCGCACACACACAGAGTAAGGCAGAAAAAAATCACTGCAGACAAGAACAAACAAATCAATCCATCCGGTTCTTGATGAAATGGAAACTGAGAGAGTGTGTGTAGCGAGTGCAGCGTTGTAACAATTTCACGGTTAGTCATACGCCATGAACGGACAGTCACCTTACAGCTGACTTTTTCAAAATCCAGATTAAAGTGCATTTCTGTCTATTACTGTCTACCCATTAATTTTTTGCCCAATTATTCCAGTGGTTCTCATCCATTCTGTGCGTGTCTGTGACTTCCCAAAAAAGATTAAACCTCTACCTTCCCTCTGCACTTCCCCTAAACCAAGCTAAAGCAGTCAAACAAATTGAGACCCCTCAATACACATTTATAACCTAATCTATTTATGGAAAAACAACTAATTTGAACTAATAGCTCAAAAATATTTAGTTAATTTTTTAAATTATGATTAGCTATATAACAGGGACAAATGTTGACATTTTCTACTTTATATATGTCTGAACACGACAATGTTTCCTGAACTGAAATACATTTCTCTTTTGCATGAATCTCAGCCAAAAGTTATGCCATGTTAAATTCTGGTTACCCCCAAAAGTGAAGAGAGACAAAATCGCATTTAAATTGCATTCCAATTACAATGAAAGACACCATCACATTTATAACCTAATCTACTTATGGAAATACATCATCACTGCCAAATTTGAAAGAATTATACAAGTTTACTATGGCAAAGGAGTTACCACTTTGATTATCAGCATCATCCACTTCAGTCTCTGTCTCATCACCTGAAGTATATGTCACTCCCGGCATTTAACCAGCAGGAGCCGTGTCCTTGCTTTCCTCAGCTACTCTCTGGTCACGCAAACATCGGTGGGGAAGTAATCACTGGTTCAGTCCGTCAGACAGACAGTTCTGTTCTGCCTTTTACCGTCTTTTCATCAGGTCATTTAAACACTTTAAACCTTTGTCCACTGATGTCTGTGTAAGCGCTCTTCTCTGTCTCTGTTCTGATGGTCTTTTCGTCTGTTTACAGCCTTCTAACATGTAGTAACTCACATACCCAGCATGCACTGTAGATTCTGTCACACATTTACATATCTGTGCAGGATGCGTGGCCTTCAAATTTCAACGTACCACAAATTCTACATGACGTGTAAATAGATATTGCAAAAGGTCTGTGTAACTCCATTGTGCATTGCAACATGCACTTATTCTGAATCCCCACCCCCTTTTGAAATTGGGCCGTATAAAGGGAGGTATTTCATGATTTCTTCAGTTAATCTGTGGGTTAAAATGTATTCACCTATTAACCAACAACTTAATTACATTCCAGGCTTGTTCAGTTGCAGGAGAAAACAAGAAAGTGAGGCCTGATCCCCGGGGACCTCAGACGTGTGCTCAGTTTGCATTTTCCCTGCTCTAGCTCAGCTGACCTGGCTCATGAAGGTTCAGATGTGTTGGATTACAAAATACATAAAGTATGGGGTCACTAGGAGCTGTGCTGGGGACCAGCGTCATACAGTGTTACCTTTGGCAGATGGCTCATGATGAGACAGAGAGGCCTTTCGGTGAGTAGTAACATTTCTATGAGTCTGAAATAATATATTCGTTCTGAATAACTGGCTAATGATAGTAGTTTTTTAAATTTTATTTATTTATTTTTTTACAGACACTAGTGTTTTAACTGCGTTCGCCCACAGGCAGACCTGTAATTAAATACACAATCGTGTCAGTGCTGATGACTGGAAGGTTGTGAGTTCAAATCCCAGGACTGACCCAGAGCCCCTGCTCGGCCCTTGAGCAAGTCTCTCAACCCTCAAATGCTCAGCTAGAATAAGTAAAACTACAACTCCAGAAGACCTATAAATACAGCAAGATCCTTTATATCAGGGATTCTCAAACTTTTAACAGCTAGCGACCCCTTTATCTTTAAATACAAATTATTTTATTTCAGGAACATAACCCAAGCATTCACAAATATGAAGCACATTATTTAAACATGAACAGTAATATTTAGGCTATTTACTGGCAAAACATTTACAGTACAAATTCTGGCTTGCTGTTAAAAATCCCTGTAGTCTCCTATTATGTTTTTGCAGCTAGGAGGCGCAGCAGACGTCAGAGTGACGTGTATCACTCAGGGGTCTAGTGAGCTGTCCAAACTTAGGAGGTTTTCTAGCTGTATTGCACATTTATGGTCATATTTTTAATACATCATCTGCCAAGTCATCAAGTCGTAAACCTGCTTCCAGTTCACAGCTCAGTCAATCCCAAACAGAGCCTATTCACTGATTTCAGGCATTGAACACTACAAGTCAACCCCAAAGCTTTGGAGTCGACACCACACAGTGAAAATGATTCATCTTGCACACACGCACATGTGTGTGCGCACAAACACACACACACAGCGAGGATCAGAGCGTTTCAGTTAGTGGATATTTATACTGAATTTGATGAAACTGAACAAATCGGGGCTTGAAATGCAGGTAAGACATATATCTGCAAACAGGTATGCGGAACCAGTAAAAACGTACAGAACACCATCACACTGCGATCTTCTGGGTGTCTCATTTGATAATATTCTCATGCTGTAACAGATTATCTGATAAATGTCAGTAATGTTATATGGCAGTTAGTGACCTGTTATTTAATGGGTTACCAAAATAATCATTAGTTGCATCTCAAATCTAGAGTTCAAACATTCGTGGACATGAAACAGTTGAGTAGTGCATTTTTTCCCCCCAAAACTTCAAAATTTCAAAATTCCAAAATTATATTAACAATTGGTGACGCCTGTCCTGGAGCAAACAGCAGCACTCTCTTGCTGTCATGTCTAACAACACTGGAGATGCTGATGGATCTTGACCCCAAATTACATTAACATTTTGGGCTACTTTATCCAGAGACTGACATGGATCAGCACATTTCTGTGTTGACTTGGGAGTATGTTTGGCTCATCATCTATTTGAACTCCATATATATATGAATACCATCAGTCCAAAAACTCTGTTGGGGAGGTAATAGACAAGCGCTCAGACAATACAATTTTTTTATTTTTTTTTACTTACACCAGCATGTCACAAAGTGTTTTATTCCACTTATACCACAGCAATTTGCAAATGATTAGAGTTTTATTTACATTTAATGTTGTAGAACATCCACGAAACAGGTTATCACTAACATTACAGCAGCTACAAACAGTCATTCCACCACTTTCTCTTTAAGTTAATAAGACAAAAATTCGCAAGATTCTCTGTCTTGAAGACTATCACTGACACTGGAGACTCCTTCCATAAATATTACATAAACGTCTCCTTACAGAAAACATCAACACAATTTCAATCATTTTATTATTGATCTTTAGTACAGAAATCATAACATGTTTAGGGTGTACTAAGGGCACTACTGTTGGAGCTGCTATTGTAGAAAATGAATCAACACCTTCTGATCAAACAGATTTGAGAATTCAGTAGTGCTGAGGTATAAAGTGAGACGGACGGACAGACGATCACTGTCCTGTCTGGATTTCATTCTTATGCCATTATTTTTTTTTACATGGACCGATACTATTTTCCTAAACCTGATTTCTAGGTTAAATCCTAAACACCTTATTTAACCATGGAAATCACTACGTGTATAATAAGCGCCACTGTTTTATACTATGTAGTGCGACTGTATAGCAAGGAAATAAAGGGCCATTTGAGAAACAACCCCAGTAACGACTCGGTTACATTGTGTGTCTGTCAGTCTGGAAATGTCTTCAGTGCTGGAAGACTGAGACTCGTGTTCATACAGAGAAATATTTCAGAAAAGCGAACTGATGTTATACAGTATGTGCGGCTGATAACGATGTTAAACTGGCTCAGTTGTTGTCGCCCAAAATCCCGCTAGCAAGCTAAAAACACTTAGCCAACAAGCTAGCATTTTAAGCTAGCAGAGAGGAGACATTTCTCAGGGCCACGTCGAGAAAAACAGGTCTGCTATATCTCTCTAGCACTCTCACTACAGTGTCCAGGACATTTTATGAAACAGTACATTATTACTCACGGAATTCTCGACAGCTCAGCTGGAAGCAGGTCCCTGGTTGTTTTTGCAGCAATAACAGCACTTCCGGGTCACGCGGTTTCTCGCTCCTCCCCAAACAGCCTGCATGACTGGGATTCAGCCACTCTGAAACATCTCCTTTTCCCTGGAAATCCTACACCTTTATATCATATATCACCTACACCTTTATATCTTATATCACCTACACCTTTATATCTTATATCATATTATATATATATCACCTACACCTTTATATCTTATATCACCTACACCTTTATATCTTATATCATATTATATATATATATATATATATATATATATATATATATATATATATATATATATATATAATGTGATGTGTGTATTTGTGTAAATAATAAATAATAATGTACTGTAGAAAAGTCTTAGGCCCATGCAAAGAAATGCTGTAGAGCAAAGATGCCTTGAAAATAAAGAAATTAAATGTTTCTACATTAAAATAAATACTCTAAAGAGCAGTAAACAGTAATCAATGAAACAAAGTCAATATTTGTTGTGATGTTCCTTCACTTAAAAAAAAAAATAGTAGTCTCAGGTACGATTAGTGCAGTTTTATAAGGAAACGAGCTGTAAGTGTTACTGAGTATCTTGCAGAAGCAGCCACAGTTCTTCAGTGACTGTCGCTCTTGCTTCTTATTTTTGCAGCAAAACCCAGCAGCCTTCATTATGTTTTTTTTTTTTTTTTTGTCTGAAAAGTGGTCTCGTGTAATGTGCTGCTTTCGTTACTGACGTACAAACATTCAAACATTTTTCTGGGACATTTCATTTTGTGCTGGAAAACTAATGTTTGGAAATCTAAAATGTTTTTGTCAATAATGTAGAAGTCATAAAATAAAAATCTGTAACATAGTTTGTACTAAAAAACATAGGGTGCCTAAGACTTTTGCACAGTACTGTACACAAAAGTCATATTCTAATTCTTCTGTCATCTTTCAAGCTCCATGATGAGTCTGGATCCCCAGCCCTAGCTTTTGTAACTGTTAATATATTAACATCCAATATGTACATAGATATGTAGATAGGAAGAAGACAGACAGAGAGATAGATGACTTTATTAATCCCAGGTGGACATTCACAGTGTGTGTCTTGTCCTCTTCATTCTGTCCTCCATCCTGTTATATGTGTATCTGTATATTTAAAACTAAGGTGTATATAAAAACTGAAAGAGTATTTTTTAAATTATTATTAAATCTGAAACCTATCAGTATGCCCCCCAAAATGCTACACTGGAAATAAAACTCAGAGGTTTGTACTAAATTGCAGCACTGTCAGCATAGTCTGTGAATTCTGGCATTGACAGTTCTTCAGCCTCAGGTACTTCACTCGAGTTCATAATTGAGCTCAGCTAGAGTGTTTTTTAAATCCCATTAATGCAGTTATTATCAGTATATCTGCATGATTGCGAGTGTGATCTTGCTTTTATACAACACTTCTATAAACAAGAAATCAAGATCGAGTAACTGACATTTCTGACACAATGTTTTGTTTATTTTCGCTCCACTAGCAGAAATAGATCTTGAACAAGCTACACTCACTTTATAGCCTGTCGGCTAGCTGGCTAGCTAGCTCACACTGCGTTTCCGAATACAATATTGTATTGGGAATATTGGAATACAATAGTTTGTATTTTTGTGATGTGACAACCCAAGCCTATCACATGCTCAGTCAATATTCATTTTAAAAGAATAAACCAACCATTGCAGTGACAGTTTTTGCACTTTCCAGTCTGCCCACTCAAATAAATTTCAATGAACACATTTTATACAGTTTGGTTGCTTTAAAAGGATTGTTCAATCAGACACTATTCATATGCGACTCACCCAAGACATCAATGCGCTGCTCAGAGCAGACCACCCACCCAGCATGTGCTGTTATCTGTGCAAGGCGAGGAAACTCTCCCTTTGATGAGGACTCATGGGAAGTAACTTTTTCCAATTATGCTGGTCTAATCAGAAGAATCAAAAACAATTTGGCCTTTGTGGTTTGAGCACATTGTGTTGTGTGTGGCGCAGTGAAGATCGTGATAGTGATGTCTCCTGTGAGTTGTATCCATCTCACGATTTCCTGCACTTTTCACGGAAGAATAGTGTAATTACTGCGGTCCCTCCACATTAACACCCCATACATATTATATCACCAAGTGGGTGGTTTATTAAAAGGCTCTTGACTCCAGTTCTGGGGATTCCTATACACTTTTAAGTTTTCTTAACTTTATCACACCTGATCCACTTCATGAAAGCCTTAACAATTAGTTGTGTAAGGACCCAGTTGTTGAGCAGTGGCAAGGGCTAAATGTAGTTTAGGGGTTGGGGAAGTTCTGCTTCTTTCACAGCTGCCAATAATCTGTTTCTGTCTTATGATCTTAAGTTAATTCACTACAACTGGGTGTCTGGACCTTGAGTTCGGTGTATTCCATGTTTGCTGGTTTTGGCATAAAAATAGTAACAACATATCTCCTGATTCTTTTCTGACAGTGGTACATGATAAAGATTTTTAATTAGCAAAATTAATATACCTTGCTTTACTGATCATACATTAAAAAAAAATTGCCTTGACTGAAGGAACACATTTCCAAAATTCAACCTTTTGATAATTTTCCTGACAGCCACAGTTTAAAGCTTGAAATGAAATCTAGATATACACCATCAGGGGCTTTTGAACCTTTCGAAAAAGGTCAGAATGTAGGTTTGGGTTTTAATGATGTCACTGAGCTATAGCAAGTCATATTTCCAAACTGTAAAATAACAACAGAATAAGTATAACTGAAAAAAAACCACAACAAAAAAACATGTACTTCAAAGCTACACTGAGTCTAAGTGTATAAAACCACTTTGACCAATAGGGGGAACTGAAGAAACATAGAATATCACTTTTTTTTTTTTTTTTTTTTTTTGGGGGGGGGGGGGGGATTCAGGTCACAGCTCTGATTTACTTAGACACACTAGATGAAAGGCAAACTCTCAAAAGCATTAGAGGCAAACAAAGATGTGGCAGGATAGTAAAATCCATTAAAATCCAAATAGATTGCACTTTGCATCCATGCTAAACTCTCTTAAAAATAAACATTACAATTTAGCCTGAAATAAGGCATGCTAACAATATATCTGTCCATTCTCTATATTCTGTACATTAGTCATTTGTTGCTAATGTAAAGGGTAGCGGGACTAGTTTACTGCATTGGACATTCACAGTAAATGACACAGTGAGATTGCATCTCCACCCACACTATGTAAATCACTTTGAAATTTTCCTAATGTAAACCTGATATATCAACAACCCACTCAACTCCCTGTCTCTCACATTACTTCTCTATCTGTCAGTCATAATTTGGATTGCAAGGTCCTGTGACCAGTGACAACATTCGGCCTTTGACAAGTAATAACTTAAGATTTCAGCTCTGCTGACTGAAAGGATGTGTGTTCAAATCCCAGAATTGATAGAGAGCCACTTTTGGGTGCTTGATCCAGAATCTGAATGCTTACATTCTCCGTTCCCGGCCTATATTGTATTCTGGCTCATGTTGAATAAAATCATAAATGGAAGATTAAATATAGAAGACTAGGGCTATGGAGCCATCTCATTTCACCAGCTAGTAATAAAGTAGTCATACGAGAGGTGGAGAAAATGAATGTACACGCTCAGCACTCATGCCTGTTCAGTACAATTGAAGGTATGGTACATAAAGATTCTAGAGGAACAGCCAGTTAAGAACTTTTGTCCAAAATGTCCTATTTCTATGAATTTTATTTATTTATTTATTTAATTAATTTTTTGACTACTTATTTATTTGAATTATTTGAAAGGCAAGGTATATATTTTTTGTGCCGGAAAGCTGTTCATTTTACAAAACATCATTAATATGCATCAGTATTGCATTATGTCAGTACATTACTCTTTGTTGTCTCATAAATGTGTTTACAGGAGAAAAAAAATAATTAAAAGTGCAATAAAGTTCTCAGGTACAAAAATGTCTGCATTAGAATTTATAGTACAAATAAATCTCTTTTTAGAATATATTAAAATGCCTTTTTTATTTTATTAATTTTTTTTTTGTTTGTGTGTATGTGGGTCATTATCCTAAATCAGTGCAAACTTGGATATAATTTCTGAAATTCTGAAACTTCTGTATTTTGAATGACTAAAATTATAATGCATTCCCTGCAGCAAAATACAGTTTCTATAAGCTGAGCTCATTTTTAAATATAGAAAAAGAACTTCAAATGTGGTAATCAAGCAAATTTCCAATGTCCCCAGGGGTGTTCATTCAACTCTAAAAGAAATAAAAGTAATAGAATCTATGCATAACACAAATATTCAATAATTATTTTTAAATTATTATTTTTTTTAATCATAAGACTATCCCTGCATTCACTGTAAACTCTGTTACATTGATTTAAAAAACTGTTCTTTAAATGAACACATTCTATCATTAGAATAGAAAGAGCAAATAAGTGTTTATTTTGTCATTTATCTTTTCATCTTTTATTGTGTAGAACCACTGGTAATGATCATACATCATCATCTGTTTTACCTACCTTTTGCAAGATACAGAAGAATCTTGCACTTTCATTTGAAACATGCATGTAAAAGTTAATGAAAAAAAAAAAAAAAAAAAAAGTCTCTGAAGGATCTGTGGCAGATTGTCCAAGATGCTCAGTAAAACCGACCCACTAATTTCCTTATAAAACTGCACAAACCTGAGACTACTAAATTTTTTTAAACAAGCAAACACTGGCTGGTCACACCAAATACTGACTTTGTTTAGTTTATTATTGTTTGCTGTTCTTTATAGTATTTTTATGTAGAAACATTTAATTTAATTACTTTTCATGAAGAAACATGAATACACACCCCCATACCCACCCATATATATATATATATATATATATATATATATATATATATATATATATATATATATATATATATATATATATATATATATATATATATATATATATATATATATATATATATATATATATATATATATATA
>CM040993.1:9432365-9442365 GCA_022985145.1 Pangasius djambal | reverse complement strand
AAAAGGTGTTTCTTCAGAACCACAGTGCAACACGTAATAATATAGACAAAATAAAGACTACATAAATTGTAAAGCAGCAGTGCAACAGTGTTTCCTTGCCTAATGGTAAAAAGGGCGTTTTCCCCCAAGTCTCTTCACCTCTACAGTAAGGACATGTGTAAAAAAAAATAGTCTAGAAGAATTAAATAAGGAATTATAATAGTGCGAATGTGTGCTTTCCAAAACGTTAAACATAACTAGGGATGGCTGGTATAAATTCGTTAGCAGGGATAAGTACTCTGTCTTCAATATACGATTTCCTTTTTTGGCAACCACATGAGATTATTTGCTGTTAAGAAATGTCCTAAAGTTGATTAATTAGGTGCAACAACACCACCAATGTTTGTAATAAAAATATACAAAATGGTGTGGACAAGAGAGGCTAGGACTGATTTCTTTCTAGCCCAGACTGTAGAATCATGCAGCCTATGCAGCATGCTGAGTAAAGTGATTGGTTTAACTTGTCACATTACTTCCTGTTCCTACTTTCATGAAGCTGAGGTAATGGTTATTACGGTTACTGATATATAATAGCAGAATAGCACTGAAGCACTGTATTTAGCTCACCTTTGTGTCACGAGTGCTTGCACTAAAAGCATCACAAAAAACGTATGTTTCGTGTCTGTCTGTATATGACATCAGCTCACTGATTCCAGGTATTCCTACACAGTGACATGTTCTGCATCCAAAAAGCATTTTTCTTCTCCACTTGAATGGGGATACCACAGGAAAACAATTTTAAAAAAACAGCAAATGGATGAACCCATCAGCCCCAGCATTTCACATTCATCCCTATTTAAGTTCTGATTTCTGTGTGTCTCATTGTCAAGCTTTTGTTGTCGTTATCGTGTGTATGTATTGTCATGTATTCCACAGCCTTGCTCATAGTCTGCCTGATTTTGCCTTATAGTCTTTGTTTACGTTTATGGTTCTTGTTTCACTGTTTTTGTTGTTTGTGTTTCACTTCTTACAAGAAAATCTGCTCTTGCATCCACTGCCTCTACAGAATCGTGAAAGAAAGCTTGACCAAAGAAATGGATGCAGCAGATTTGTTTCAGTGCATGTGGGCCCAGGGTAAGCAAAGCCGGGAGAACCACAGGCAGCTCGAACAGACTGGGGCCCTTCTAGACCAACTCACGGCTAGGCCTGATGTCATGTGCCCCTTTTGGGGAGGGGACTCCCGGTCTGGCTGGAGCTGCCTCCTACCCTTCCTGCCCCACTTTGGATGTTGCTCTTCCTCTTTACCCCGCTGAGGATGTCGTTCTGCCTCCTTGCTCCATTGGGGGCATTCCCCTGCCCTTCTGTCCCACAGAAGACGCCACTACAGTTCACGGCCTTGCCATGGGCATCACTCTGTCTCCCTGCTCTGCCTCAGACATCACTATGCCACCTGGCTCCACTGAGGATGTTGATCTCTGCCTCCTTGCTCCACTGATGACTTCACTCCTCCCCATTGGTTCGCGTTGTGGGTCGCTCCCCCTTCTTGCTGCAAAGAGGACATCGCTCGCCCCTCTGGCTCCGAAGAGGACGTCACTCCCCCCCTCTGGCTCTTCCTTGGGCTTCGCTCCTCCCACCTGCTTTGCCGTGTCCATCGATGGATGTCGCCACAACCCCTTGGGTGTGCGGAAGAGATTGCTCTGCCTCGATGCCTGGTAGCATCATTACCCATCAGCCCCAGCATGTCACATGACCATGTTACATGTTCCACTGATCACTCACACCTGTTTTGTGCTACCCCTAATAAGCACCCCTATTTAAGTTCTGATTTCTGTATGTCTCATTGTCAAGCTTTTGTTGTCGTTATCGTGTGTATGTGTTGTCATGTATTCCACAGCCTTGCTCATAGTCTGCCTGATTTTGCCTTATAGCCTTTGTTTACGTTTATGGTTCTTGTTTCACTGTTTTTGTTGTTTGTGTTGTACTCTTGCACTTGCATCTGCTGCCTCTACAGAACCCAGACGCGGACCAATTGTGAAAACACCCTAAAAGCAGACAGACTAAGCACACATTGTAAGTGCATGCTTCAATCAAACATCAAAGTACCCAAAAGAACAGAAGACAGAACTGTGGGTTTAGTGTCTGTTTGGTGTGAACAAAAGTGTCACAAATTATCTGTTCAGTACCGTGTTTGGTATTCAGAGGAAATACAACATGAATCCATTAGGGAATTACAGACAATCTATCTACCTTTAGCTGTGTGTGTGTGTGTGTGTGTGTGTGTGTGTGTGTGTGTGTGTGTGTGTGTGTGTGTGTGCAATAGTTTGCCCCACATCAATCTTCTTATGCCATCAAGACCTTGTGATATAAAGCATTGCTCAACCCTAATAGTTTCATTATCAAGCTACTGATAGATGTTAGATAGGCCTCCAATCTAATTACCACCTATGAACATAACTATAAAATGTTAACATGCAAGTGATAACAGGAACCTGTTTCACAGAAGTTTCACAACATTAACTGTATGGAAACTACTAGGTTTCATTCTTTTGTATTGTATTGAATTTGTGTTGGGCTGCAATATGGCACTTCTTGGTGTATTACTTTCCTATAACAGTGTATACCAGCATGCTTTATTCCTCTTATACCACAGCATTTTGCCAACACAATTTTCTATTTATTATTATTGTTTCTAGTTACATTTAATGTTGTGAAATATCCAAAAAAAAAAGTTATTCCATGTTATCGCTTTATAACAGCTATAAATAGTCATTCCCTCACCAGCCTCTTTGTTTTTCCCCTCTCTTGAATTTAATAAGACTGTTACACAGCACTGACACTGCCATAAAAGTCCTTGAATGATTATGTGTTGGAATGAGCACATTAATATAAACCTGCGAATAGTCAGAACTATTGTCCAGGCCTTGCCGTCATAGAAAATTAATTGATCAACCAATCAGAATTGAGAATTCAACAGTGATGTGGTATAAAGCCAGTATAATAGATTAACTTCTATTCATTTATTTTCTGTTCACATTTAGAGTCTACGTTCTACATATCAAGTATCCAATGCCACAATTGTGTATTTGGCATGAGCATATGTTTTTTCTTTTGGAATAAGTTAATAACATTTAAGGGTTGGCACAGCAGGTAGTGTTTGCCTCCTCACAGCTATAGGGTCCCTGGTTAGACCCTGAGTTGAGGTTACTGTCTGTATAGAGTTTCATATGTTCTCCTTGTGAACATGTGGGTTTCCTCTGGGTTCTCCAGTTTCCTCTCAAAAGATGCTAGTAGGAGGATCAGTAGGCCAGTGTCTTAACAGCTGAGCAACCACTGCCCAACATGTCAAGAACTCTTAACTATCCAAAAAAAACCCCTCAAAAAACGTTTTATTCTTTATAGACGTGTTCTAGGTGCGTAGATTATTTCCCCACTTAGTTAATTTTGCCTCCAATTCCAAATTAGACCAATCAGGTATAATTTCATGAATTCACTCACTCATTCATTCTCTCTCTCTCTCTCTCTCTCTCTCTCTCTCTCTCGCTCGAATAATTTAATTTTAAAACACTTTGTAAATTCCAGATAAAGGTGTTCTTCCCAGTCTGGCTGGAACCTACCCTACCTGCCCCACTTTGGACGTTCTCTGCCTCTCTGCCCCGCTGAGGATGTCGCTCTGCCTCCTTGCTCCATTGGGGGCAAATCATAATATTAAAAAAAAAAACTAAAAAGAAAAGAAAAAGAAAAAAGTAGAAAAAAGAAAAAAAAAACATAAAAGAAAAAGAACAGTAGAAAAAAAAAGATTTTAAATTAAAAGAGATTGTTGTATTATGTGACAAATGCTTGGAATGAACTAGTGTTTAAAATAAAAAAAAAAAAAGGTTTTACTTCCTATTTTGGCATTTTAGTGTATGTATTACCAGTTTTAGAAAATCATTAGGTAGCGTTACTGTAAATATAACACTAAGCCACATATTTTTAAACATATTCTATATTAATTTTAACAAAGAAGACAGATTTATTCATTCATCTTCAGTAACCACTTTATCCTGATCAGGGTTGCGGTGGATCTGGAGCCTGTCCCAGGAACATTGTGAACAAGGCGGGAGAATTCACTCCACCTGCAAGTCCAGTCTATTGCAGGCCAGCATTTTCCACTGTGAGCAGCAAAAGATATTCAAAAGAGTAAAACAGATGGGCTGGTACTGCATATTGATGAGTACTGCAGACCTATATGAAAAGTAAGTATATAATGTGTCCATTGGAAAAAGAAAATGAATATAAAATGCAAGTTTATTTTGTAAGTTATGATAAAGCTTTACTTTAGATTTACTGGTCAATTGTAAAGGAATATACTAATATTATGTTATATTTTCACATTTCACATTAATATTAAATGAATGAGATAGTGTAGTTAAAACTGCAGTAATTTTAGCATTGTACTACTGAACACTGACACACTGCTGAAACTGGCATGTCAGATTTATTTGGGATTGCTGGTTCATTAGCTTATCACTTCAACTGTACTGCGTTGCACCACACAATGCCTACGCCTAAAGATAGAGCAATACAACTGAGAGTTTTAAAGTCAGATCAGAGGTGTGTGCATGGGAGTTTGTGTATGAGTCTTAATAACCTTATCAGATATATTTAAATGGGCGTTACAGAAAATGGCTCTTTGTTGTCTACAAATAGAGCACTGAATACAACTGAATATATCAACATACTGCAGTTCTCCATACACAGAAACCTGTATATGCATTGATTTGGGAGCTTTAGCATTTAGTGAAACTGAATTACCCGTTAATAAAAGCTCCTTTAATCTGTTACATTGTGAGATTTTACTTTCACTGCATACCATGCATTTATTCTGGCTTTAGATAACACAAAAATGATATACAATACTCATAGACAGTATTCGTAACAATTATAAAACACAGTGGTGTGCTAAAAAAAAATGCCTAATTGGACTGATAAAGATTCTGGCTTATTCTGGTTAGATTAGAACTAAATTCCTACAATAAAATAAACATTTCTCAATTCAGTAAACATTTACGTGGACAGAACCAAGGACTTAGACACAATGTCATCCATGCATTCAATGTTCTTTTTTCATACTGTATATCTCTTCAGATAAGCCACCTGTTAATGCAGTGAAATCAATGCGAAACACCAGTCACATACACGGCTTTCACATACATAGCAATACTGTCTCTAACAAATCACTGCAAGTTCAAATATACCAACACACTGGAGTTACAGACTCCTCACCTCACATTTATTCTGTCAGGAGTTTTCCTCCGCTGATAATAAACAGACTGCAGCCATAGTAACACAGTGCTTTGTCGTGACGCATAACTGATATTTTGTGTTATCACGTGTCACTTAATTCGATTCTAATAAATATGTGTGTGTGTGTGTGTGTGTGTGTACACATGACATGTTTCCTTGCATCTTAAAGCAAACACACCTGTGGCACGCCCAAACACAAACACCGACAGGGCCTGACAACCACTTCAAATAGGAAAGGTGAGCAAAGACGCAAAAGAAAAGTGATGTTTGCAGGGAGATTGTCTTGGAAGTGAACAGCCAAGTCACACTAAACACTGTTTGATGCTGCTGTGTATGTCTGTCTGAATAGAACTGAGCCACAAAAACAAAAATGAAAGAAAGAAGAAAAATGACAGCAAGGGAGAGAGAGAGAGAGACAGAGAGAGAGAGAGAGAGAGAGAGAGAGCAGTGCAGGGCAATGCTTAAGAGTGTATATCTTCTGGTAACCTGTGCTGAACAAAGAAAGGTTTACACTGTGCAGGAATTCAAAGAACTTTCATCAGAAAAAGAGCGAGACAATGGAAGCAAAGCCGAGAGCGAGTCTTATTCTAAATCTAGCACATTGTGTTGCAGACTTTGATCCTGCTGTACTTGCCTGCATGTGTATGCTTTTCACAACTGCCACTTTTTAAATGCCTTAAGACCTGAGGCGCAGACTGAATATTTGCTCAAAGATTAGTTTACTTAAAAACACAGATACAGAAACGGGCCCATTCAAAAACCCCAACAGTCTGCCTCGTCTGCTACACACAAGAGTATCACAACTTTGTGGTGTGTGTGTGTGTGTGTCTAATATAAAACATTAGCAGATCAAAGGATTCTAATGGGTTCAGCTCTGAAGTGTTTTATATTAATATGTGAAGCTATAGCAACATTTGATCCAGGGAGCTGCAAAAGATATACAAGTGACAATCCGGAGAACTTAGAGAGAAATACGAGAGAGTGAGTGTTTTATGCCCATGTGAATAAGCACATTGTGTTTGTTCCACATCATATTTTAAAGTGCACTGAAGCATGTATGAGCAATTTCAATATGCTTAAAAGCAAATGAGACAGATAGAATATCTAACTTGAGTTCATAAGAATTTTCTGCTAAGGAACTATTTCCTATTTACATTGTAACAAAACCTGTAGTAAAACACTACATCATGGCGGTCAACTGGCTCACGGTCCAGAAACGCACCCAGCATGTAGCTTGAACCATGTAATGGAAAAGAATACTGTAACAGAGCTGAGAAACATATAAAAAATAAACCATAGTCAACACGAAACAGCGTGGCTTCTGAAGCAAATCCTCTCTTCTGGCTTAACCAATCATTAACCATTATGTTAATTATGTAACCATTAATCATTATGTTAAATGTATACCTGAATGTAAACCTGAAGGCAACACATCAGACCAGAAAGTAGCTACAGCGCTAAAGACATTAGCTCAGAAAGTGAAGACTTTCATGTGTACTGCGTATAACTTCCTTCAAATTCAAAAGAGATGTCTCTCATCAGTTCAGAGAATGTGAAGCTAGTCCAAAGAAGTAACGTCAAGCAAATATAACCACTTTGAATTTTCACTATTGGTTAAAAGGTAACTGTTGTCAGTTGTGTTAGTTGCTTGTCCGGACCAAGAAATGTCATGTAAGTGGACCATTTCAAATTTTAGTTCAAATTTCTCTGCACTACATTTTAACAGGTAATTCACCTGGGTTTATGTCTTTAAGAGCCAAAGTCTTCTGTCATCTTTAAAATATGATGAGGAGTACATAATGTCCTGCACCTTTTTCCTTAAAAAATAGTTTACATTTTGTCCCACAATATTATTCATGGCTCTTGAAGACAGTGATGAGTCCCCTTTTTCTGTTATTGTGGAGGTAAAAAGCTTTGCCCAAAGACATATTTGCTGATAGAGAAAATAGAGATATGTGGTAAATAAGGTGAGGAGAGGTTTACCTGCTACTGTATATTTGCTTCCTAAAACACACACCTTTTGTGCAATTATACTTAGGGGATTACTTCCTATTCACTATTTACTGTGAGTTCTTCACTTTTAGATTATTCTTATACTTGCCTCTCATTTTTACCCATGTAGAGAAAGAAGAAGAAGTCAGATGTTTGGGACAAGTTCAGATATATGAAGCTTTTCACTAGGAAACCTGTATAATTCCCAGTTTGCTGTATGAGGTTTCAATTCCACCGAGAGTTTAGGGCATGGATTCTCATGCTCTAATCACTGTGCTACTACTGTGTGCTTATTCATTTATCAAATCTTATTAAAATAAGTCATTAACTAAAGCAGACACGATTCTCCTGCTGCCAAAGTAAACAACATACACACTAAACTTGTCCAGCCTTTATTGTCTTTAATGTTTTTTTCCTCATAGTGTTTTGTGTGGTCGTGAGCGTTTGATGTTATCTGATTTGCCATGTTTTTAATTTAGTTTTTGAAGATGTGCTTTCAACTTCAGTTAATTTGTTTGACAGAATGCCCAACCCACCAAATCATATTCCTCCTCTGATCCTCCATAAAAAGCTAATTAGCGTCTCAGTCCATTACATGACTGCTTATATATATATACATAGAGCAACTTGCACACATATGCACCCCGTTTACACTGTTCTATATTTTGTAGTGTTACAAACTGGAACTGAAATTTACTTAATTGCGATTATAGGTTATGAACGTTACAAAATACAGTTATCTATAGTTACACACAAAAAAGAAAGAACTTCAGGTTGTGATTTTCAACCCTTAAATTAGTTCTGGTTCAACCAGTTACCATTGTGTATCCTACAATTAGTTGAATGGCGTTGATCTTTGTACAATTAAAGTGTCACATGATCTCTATATAACAAGACCCCAGACTTTGTTAGAGAATATACTGAAACAAACATTTACATTTATGGCACTTAGCAGACACCCTTATCCAGAGCGTCTTACAGGAGCACTTTGACGTCTCTATCAATAAAACATCCCGATATTGGTTGACTAGGTCACAGACTAAGAATACTATCAGTCTAAAAAACTATGCTGGGGAGGTCATATAAGCACATAGACAAGACAATTTTTTTTTCCAAACAGCATCATGAAGACCAAGAAGCTATCAAAACAAGTATGGAAAAAAAGATCCGGTAAACTAGCAATCAGGATCGATGTTGAATTATGCTATGAGTGCACATTACTCCGATTTCTGCTCGCTGCATCTGTAGATCCCCTGTTGTTCTGCCTCACTTCCTCCTCCTAATGATTTGAGCAAATAGGAAAGATTAAAACCAGATCAATAAGAGATTGTAATAACCAACAACAACATCTGCCAGCACTCCAGTGTCCCTAACTACCTTCTTAGGAATCAGCTTTATGTTAACAGTCAATCTTCTTTTAAGTATGAAAGGCTTAAACCTAGACAAGAGTAATGAGTAACGCTTTAATATAAAGTTCAGGAATAAACTACTTATAAGCAGGTATAACAATACTAATTAAAGATCTATTGCAAATCAACTACTAAATATATTTAAAACAATTATGTGAAAGGTTGGGCAGTGTTTCTCAACTCATAGGAACTCACTGCCTTGCAGTGGTTCAGGTTTTCTGTCCTCCCAACACACCTGATTACGTTCAATACGGGATTCTTAGTTCATTATCAAGCTGTTAAGGAGTTCTGGGAACAGAGGAAGCTGAAACCATGCAGGGCTCTAGAGACCTAGGACTGGAGCTGAGGTCTGTTAAGAATTCATTTCATGTCACAAAGTGTTTTATTCTTCTTATACCACAGCAGTATGCCAACACTACGTTTTTATCATTCTAAATTTATTAAAGAATGACATTTCTAGTTTTTTATCAGCTTAAGTATAATGTTGTGCAACATCTGTGAAGCAAGTTCATTTCTCATGTCAGAAAACATACCCCTGGCTGTTACATTGTGCTAACACTGGAGACTCCTTCCAAAAATGCTAAATAAATTCTTCTCACAGAAAATATCACCATATCAATAATTACGCACATTTTAAATCAGTTGATGTTGGGAGTGTTCAATATACAAGACCCTGAGTTGTTACTAGAAATGATAATGTATTAGAAGGAGAGCTTTAACGTAACCCCTGCAGCCTGAATTATTGTCAGAGCTGCTGTTATAGAAAATTAATCAACACTTTTTGAACAACTACAACTGAGAATTCAACAGTGCTGTGGTATAATGCATTATATAAAATGTTATATAACTTAATACAATACTTATTTATTAGTGTCCTTAACTAATCATTCATCTTAAACAAAGTAAACTGTGTATTCCTATGTCATAAATAAAAATAATAAAAATAAAGAATTAACAAACCTTAAAGAGTAATTAATACATTTTTTTCTCAAAGAAAATATCTGTTACATCTACACTGGATACACTAGATGCCTAAATATACAAAGGGACATCTTCTAATAAAGTATATCCTATAAAGGATGGTAGGCTACGGTAGATATAATATTTCGTCAAGGACAGTTTAGCAAAATGCACTACAATATACACTATATTACCAAAAGTATTCGGTCACCTGCCTTGACTCACATATGAACTTAAGTGCCATCCCATTCCTAACCCATAGGGTTCAATATGATGTCGGTCCACCTTTTGCAGCTATTACAGCTTCAACTCTTCTGGGAAGGCTGTCCACAAGGTTGAGGAGTGTGTTTATAGGAATTTTTGACCATTCTTCC
>CM040993.1:9418481-9432265 GCA_022985145.1 Pangasius djambal | reverse complement strand
TGGCTGAGTTGCTGTTGTTCCCAAACTCTTCCATTTTGTTATGATAAAGCTGACAGTTGACTGTGGAATATTTAGGAGCGAGGAAATTTCACGACTGGATTTGTTGCACAGGTGGCATCCTATGACAGTTCCACGCTGGAATTCACTGAGTTCCTGAGAGCGGCCCATTCTTTCACAAATGTTTGTAAAAACAGTCTGCCTGCCTAAGTGCTTGATTTTATACACCTGTGGCCAGGCCAAGTGATTAGGACACCTGATTCTGATCATTTGGATGGGTGACCGAATACTTTTGGTAATATAGTGTATGTCACAAACTTTTTTAAGAACCCAGAAACTTTTCAGGAATTTCAGCGGCATTTCTACTGGAAGAACCTGAAACAATTTAGTTCCTACTCCAGAGTAGGTCATTTCTGCAGACAAGGAACTTCTGAGGCGGAGTTTGCCATGCTTAACATCGCTGATTGGGTGACACTGTGGCCTAGTGGGTAGCATTGCAACCTCACAGCTCCAGGGTCCCTGGTTCTGTGTGGAGTCTTGCATGTTCTCCTCATGTTCATGTGGGTTTCCTCCAGGTTCTCTGGTTTTCTCACATACAGGTAGGTAGATTGGCTATGCTAAATTGCCCCTAGGTGGAAAAGAGTGTGTGAGCATGTGTGCGTGTGTGTGTACATGGTGTCCTGCGATAGACTGGAGTACCATCTGGGGCGAATTCTTTGGCCTTGCACCCAGTTTTACCAGGATAGGGTCTGGATCCAGCGTGACCCTGAGCAGGATAAAACGGTTACTGAAGATGAATGAATGTAGGCTATATCACTATTTGGTCAAATGCAGAACTTGTTTGGTTGCTGTAAATTGGCTGCATTGCAGAATTGCTGCATCCATAACATAGTTTGCATCGATTCTGTTATTTTATATAATAGATATGGTTCCTGCAGTGCAGTGGAAACTCATACTCAAAGAACTCGTCAAACAGCTGTGTTATTCTTGCTCAGGACTGTTGTGAAACCACAGAGCAGAACATGACAAAATGACTTTTACCCAGTATTTAAAAACATGTGTTTAGCTAATAAGCAATTACAAAAAAAAACAACCCAAAACAAAACAAAACAAAAAACAGTTTAAAATCAGTGGCACTGTACAACGGCGCTTTTGGGTTTTTTTTTGGTGGTTGTTTGTACTTAAGTGGGGATTCAAACATGAAACAGGATTGTATTCTATACATCTCTCTACATCTAGTGGCACACTGCTGACAGAAGTTAGACTCTGAAAGGTAACTCGGGAGATTCCAGAAACAAGGCTACACATAGAAAAATCAAGAAGATTTAAAGGTGCTTCAGTTGTCTCACTGGCAGAACCATTGAAGGTTCTAGTAAAATCCAACAGCTGAGTATTTCCCTTTGAGAACCCTTAAAGGAGGCTAAGGGAAACCTTGACTATCCAGGGAACCCTTGAAAAACCCTGAAATTGTTCATTTCTTTCCAAGTGTATAGTCAAGTACTAATTTGGCCCAGTTTTGTATGGTACTGTGGGGTTTGAGACAGAGCCTGTCTGACTGAGACTTGCTCCTGTAGGCCTAATTGTTGTCTCATTCTTCAGGATGCATGCATTTGCCGGGTGGAGCGTGTCGTGCAAAGCGATGCACGTCAAAAGTGTGAGTCTGTATATCTGATTTCATCTTCTGAAAGAAGACTGCAGAGCAACTGTTGACCTCTGCTGTTCAGGGTTGCCTGATTGGATCAAGTATTTTTCTGCATAATCAAAGTATATAATCAGTCTCACTTACCAAAGGCTGTAGATGTAATGAATGTAATTTAGATGTAATTATATATATATATATATATATATATATATATTTTTTTTTGGATCAGGGGAAGGGACAGGGCTGTCTGTCATAGCAATGTGGGTTGGTCTCATATCAGATAGTAGGTTATCAAATATTTTGGAAAATATGTTTTTCTCTGAGCTGCATTCTATGTGGATATAGCGTGTGAGGAATTGAGATAAAGGGTGAGAAAGTGTCTGAAGCTGCATGCTATAGCTATTGTCGAAGCTGTAGAGTCTAATAACTTCTATAGACTATCCTCTGACGCCCTATTATAGCAACACACACAAAGACATTCCTTAGTACAGAATCTCTCTCCCTTTCACACACACACGCAACCTCCCCATGACCTCTGTTCTTGCCTGTGTCAGCTAAGAACTTTCAATGTGGTGCAGGTGAACCCACTGAGGACAGACTTGTTTTTGACAGACACAGAGCATTTAACATTCCTTTTGCGTGAATACACACAGGTCAGTTTAAACCATCAAACAGCCAAACCTTAAGCACGAATTGTCCTTAAGCTATGCTTTACATACCAGACTAGATTTCAAGTGGTAGTTCAATTTTAGATCAACAATAAAAAGAATGAAGCTTTCCCAGACGAAACGCTATGCTCAATCTGTCTATGCCATTTGATTATTCCTCCAAAAATACACAAATGAATACACAAAGATGGATTATATAACAAATTATTTTAAAGCTATGTGAAATTCACATCAGGATGAAAATTAAGCATTGAAAATATACTTTAATAGAAGAATTTTTGCATTAACGTTGCTATGAAATGTTATATTTTATTAAAATATAAAAATGAGCCAGTAATTAAATAGAACTACTGTGCATATTACAGAAAACTATTTTTCAAGAAATCGAGTATTTTAAATATACTGGATATATTTCATTCATTTATTATATTTTAAAACATACAGGTCAGACTTTCAAACAGCTATTATCCAAACTCAAGGAATTATATAGAAAACACTGATCACATGTATGGCATGCATATTGCTTATAGTTTTATCGATGAAATATCACTCGAAGTCAAAACTATTCAAGATATAACGAAAGCCACAGTGTCAAAGTCTGGCTTTAAAACCTGTTAACAATATGCAGATTTACGGTTTAATACGGAGAAATGAAATCCTCTATGAAATACTTCTAGAGTGAATCACAAGCCAAGTGCTGGAAACCATATGGGCACTTTTTATGTGGCTGGATAATTACAGGATGTGTTGAATCTTGTGTTAGAGCCGAGAAAACAATATTGTGCAGTGCAGTTTCACTATAACAACTACATCACTGCTTACATGATATTTTTTGTAGTTCCTATAATTACCAGTCTTGGATGCACTCAAGGAACAATAAACAAGCCATCCTTATTTTGGACTTACTGATGGAAAAATATTACTGAAATACGGTATATTACTGACGGAAAAAGTCCTGTATCAAGTGTGTAATCATTTTAGTTCGTTTCTTGCACAAATGCAGAGTTGGGTGTCACAAGAGGTCTGTCTCCCATCAAACACACAGACACATGCATAGAGAAACACTGAAATACAAAATCATGTACTGTCAAATAAGAAAGTAGGAACAAAGATACTACAAACAAACAGGAAACTGTGAAAAGTTTAAGGAATTGATTGAGAGAGCGTGCTAAAGAGTAATAAAGCTAGCCATGCATAAAACAGGTGCAGTAGCTCGCAAAAACTCTATTTCGGGCAGGTGTGTGTTTGGAGAAAGGATGTAATTAAATGGGAAACTTTCTCTGGTTCGCACACTCAAAGCTGTATTACCACCCACCACCAGTTGGCCATCTTTTTTTTTTTTGTTACTCCATAATCAAAATTTTTTCCACAGCTTTAAGCTTAGCTGTATACTCACTAGTCACTTTAATAGGAACACCTGTACCCCTGCTCATTAATGCAATCGTCCAATCAGACAATCATGTGGCAGCAGTGTAATGCAGAAAGTCATGCAGATACAGGTCAAGAGCTTCATTTCAAATGTTCACATCAAATATCTGAACGGGGAAAGAATATGATCTCTGTAATTGGCAGTAGCATGGTTGTTGGGCTCACCAAAACTGTACAGTTGAAGACCAGATGGCATTTTTATAATCTTCGACTGTTTTTGTGAGCCTATGCCTCAGATCTAGCCTCAGATCTCTGTTTTTGGCTGACAGGAGTGGAACCTGATGTGGTCTTCTGCTGTTATAGCCTGTGCGCCTCAATATTCTGCAGCTTGTGCATTCTGAGGTACTTTTCTGCTCATCACGGCTGTAAAGGGTGCTTTTATTTTATTTGTTACTATAGCCTTCCTGTCAATTCGAACCAGTTTGGTCATTCTCCTCTGATCTCTGTCATCAGCAAGGTGTTTCTGAGCATTTGTACTATTCTGTATAAACTCTATAGACATTTGTATGGAAAAGTCCCAGGAGAGCTCAGTATTTTCTGAAATACTCAAACCAGCCCATCTGGCAACAGCAACCATGCCATGGTCAAAGTCATTGAGATCACATTTTGCCACGTTCTGATGTTTGATGTGAAAATTAACTGAAGCTCTTGCCCTGTATCTACATAATGCGCTGCATTGGAGAATGTGCATAATGTACAGCTGTTCCTATTAAAGTGGCTGTCTGGTGTATATCAGCATATTTCATGGGTTGACTGCAATGCTACATATACATATATAAACAAATTACATCCAGATTATATATTTTTAAAAATCTGAAACAGAGAGAGAAGGAAAAATTAAGTTTAAGGTAAGGTTAATAAAAATGATAGCTGCGTAATTTTCATCTGCACTGATGTCTCAGACCTCATAGGAAGACCAGTCATCATGCCAGAAATGTGAAGGCTGCTGTCGTGTGTGTGTGCCAGAGTCTTAAAGTGAGCATATCTCATGGCAGACATGTCCAAAAGCCAAAAGATCAAATCAGAAGAAGCTCAAACAGCCACACTTGGATAAGATCAGTTGTTTAATTTTGCATGCACTGTTGTCTCGTTACATGTTTGCTTAAGAAACTAATCGAGAAGAGTTAGTAGGAAAAAGAAGACTATTACGAGGATTGGTTTCACCTAGTTTTCACCTGAATTTTGTCTTTAATAAAGTAAAAGAACAGATGCCTGAGAGAGAAGATTGTTGTGAAAAAGTAACGTTGCTTTTGCATGGTTTGAAAAGATGTGAACAACATGAGTGTATCCATGCCAAAGTCATCACTGACAAATTCTCAATCCGCCGCATTGCCTAACTACAATCTAAACACCATGTTTTCTTCGGTAAAATTATACTCTTTGTGGGCCATGAAGGAAAATATGTATGTTTGAGTTGCAAAGCACACAGCAAAATAGATACTAATTGTGATTCCTCATGTGGAACAAGCAATCTACGTCATTCTATCCGTTTTGTTCCTCTGCCCCACAAACAGGAACAATAGGAGTTCATACACAAAGCAACACAAAGTTCTGGAAACCGGCTATATAGCATCAGAAAATAGCAAAGGATGATAGAAATCTGTTCAGCAGATGAGTAATTGCGGATCTTACCTGTACCAGATTTAATTGTATTCGGTACAGTTCATTTTCACTGCACTACCAGATGTTTGTACAAGTTTTCAGAATAAAGATAGGCTCCAGATACCAGAATCAAAGTGGTGCAGTTAGATCCATGTTTCTTATTTTCTCTGAGATTTATAGGCTCACAAATTTCAGCTCAACTCAGGTCATGTAACACACTTCCTTTACTACATTTGTCAGTCATTATACATGCTTATAAAATTTTCAAAAGTACAGTTGAGACATGCTTTAAATGTCAGTGTCATGTTTGATTGAGTGTTTAGGCTGCTGCAAGGCATTCTGTTTGGGAAAGGGAAGGGAAATGACTAAACACAGAGCAGAAACTCAATCTGACTAAAGTGGTCCGGAGCTGTTCTTCAGGCCAAATGACCAGATTTGTATTTGTTTTAGTGATGGCTGGGAAATCAGAAGCAGCTGAGGCATTTGCATGCAGGCAGGATTATTCAGATGCATTGTAATTGCTCAACAACATGTGGTCAGCTTCGTACATCAGGATGTGATTTATTACAGAATGATTCATGAAAGGAATGATTGAAATAGAGCCTAAGTCACATTGTTTATAAGACGCTTTGACGGCTGAACGTGAACAGTTTATAAATGGGCTTGACATTTGGACTGAAATCTCTTTTAGGATCGGCAGGCCAGAAGCGTAGTACCTCTCAGATCGGCATATATAACTAGCCTGGTCTATGTTACATGTTAGAATCAAGAACTGAATCTCATCTCATCATCATATCCATATGTAAAATATGATTACACTGCACTATTATTTAAGGATTCTATAAAGGCTTATTACCTGTCCTGCAGTTTTAACTGAAAGAATGTTTTAAAAGCTATTTCAGGGTATTTTCAGGGCATACTTGTACTTTGAAATTAATTACTTGTTAGTAAGTAATTGAACTCTGTTACTGTACTTAAGTACTATTTTGGAAAATTTTACTATAGTCTATACTATAGTATATAAGTATTATTGAAATTGTATACTTGTACATACAATTTCACATACAAAAAAAAAAAAACAAAAAAAAAAATTTACTCCTTACATTTTCATTTTGACCTTCAAATTACTCTCAAATGCAGTGAGTTTTTTTTTTTTTTTTTTTTAGCAAGATGTTTTTTGCTGGAGTTACTAATTCATACAGGATGAGATGTCTCATTTGCCTCCTACATAATTTAGTAATTTAATTGTATAATTTAGTTATTTAAATTAGCTAGCTAGTTAGGTTTTTTTTTTAATTAGTTTGCCAAATTAGCTAGCTTTTGTTTTCAGTCCTAATGTGCCTTTGCCTTCATTCCAAAAACGTTATTAGACATTACTTAACCATCGAGCCAAATTCTAGATTTGTCTGTGTTCTTTTCCATATTAATATGGTAATACATTTTTTTTATATAAAATTTTCATATTAAACTAGATGCATGTACTGTCTGCTTTGGGAAATTTTTCAGATAAAGTGAAAAACCTCTTTAAATTAAGGGACATTTCCACCCTAAAACACATATAAATGAATATTATGATGCAATACAAATATATGAAACGATATAAATATGATTATATTGAAATACTGTGTTTTGTTTAGCTGTGTGATTCTGATGCTAATGTGTGTGCTGCTGCATGTTCATTATTCTTGTGAGAGGTTAACAGGAGTGTGCCACGCTGATGTCACTGAGGAACATCTCAAATAAGGGATAAGGTTCTTTTCACCGCCGTTCACCATTTTCTAATTTTCTGAAAATCTTAAATCTTTTGTGGTCATCTTTAATTCGATTTTATATTAATGAGAAATCCAATTTAGTAGCTGTTGAGACAGCAAATGCTGGACTGAAAATTTCAGAATGCAATGAAGCTATATGATGCAGTTGCACCACGTTTTGACAGAGACTTGGCTTGGCTAGTTAGTGATCTACAAAATGACAAGCATGATGGTGTTGATGGCGATATTATCATGAGGTTAGCTAGCTAGCTCACAATGATTTGTGCATTCCTGGTAAAGGTGTATCCAGTGAAATGAGCTGATTCTGAGCTGATTCTGTAATAATAGGCTGTTCTTACCTCTAATTGTAATGTTTATTTTGTTGTGTCTGTGTCTTTGTTACAGCCACAAGTTGTCAAGACTTGTTCACCTGCTCAATAAACCTGATAAAATTCATGCCACTAATGAAAGTGGATTCATGTGAAAAGAAAATAACACTTTGAATGTGCAACTTGAATTGTACAAAATGAAAACCTGTAAAACCTTAGAACCTTGCTACTTACGTGGTAACTCTATTGGCATCATATGAAATAATCCAATGTCTCCTATGCGTTAATTCTCTCTCTCTCTCTCTCTCTCTCTCTCTCTCTCTAACACGACCACACACGTGCCAAAATGTTATGACATTTTTATATTATCTGAATAGACACAATCTCACTCTATTGGCTGTTCAGACTGACTTTTTTTGGAAGGCTGTGCTCTCTTAAGGTGCTTTAGATGAAACAAAAATGAGTTCATGCCACCATCTTAATTATAAAACAGCCACCGATTCTGTGGTTTTGCAGGCTTTTGATTGCGTGTTGAACCCACAAGCTGCAGAGGCTTGTTTGCTTGCCCGATGAACCTGGTAAAATACACACTACTAAAGAAAATTGGTTCACATGGAGAAAAAAGAAATCCTGTAGACTGCATGTAGGTGTGGTAGTGAAGACAGTTTAATGATTATCACTTGCCTCATGGCACGCGAGGAACTCAACTAACTTTACATGACCTTTCACAGCAACTTCATCACTGCTTATGTAACCTCTTGGAAGAATCTAAACAAAAGTTGAGAGAGAATGAGTAAGGCTGACTATCAAAAATTCCTGTTGGCCATGCAGTCTACAGGGTCTATGCCATGACTTAGTAAACAACAGCAGGGTTTAGAACTAGTTGGGATTTAGCATGAGTGAATGAGAACAAGACATGCATAGTGGGCTATTATCAAGCTTATTTGATAATTCACTCTTATCCAGAGTGAATTTATAAAAGTACGTGGATGTCTGCTTGAGCCTAAGATATTGTTAGATACGTGGTGTTTGTTGAAGTTGAAAAGAAGGGTCTGTAGATTGTATTTGAAGACAGTGAAGGACTCTAAGATGTCTAAATAACCATTCATTCATTCAAACCACTTTATCCTGGTCAGGGTGATGGTGAATCCAGAGCCTATCCCAGGAAAACTTGGCGTGAGGCAGGAATGGGATGCCAGTCCATGACAGGACACCATGCAGACAACTCACTCACACGTAGAGAACCTAGACGAAACCCACATGGTCACAGGGTAAACTTTCCAAACTCCACACAGACACAGAGCTCAGCTGATCCTGGAGTTGTGAATGCTACCGGCTGCATAGTTGAGCTGCCCCTGAATAACCAGGGCATGTTGATTCCACCACTCGTGTGCCAGTATCGAAGAGTCTTGATGCTTGTCTTCAAACTCAGGTCATGTAGGGTCACGGCACAGCAGAAAGTATTGTTTTTCCTAACACACTCAAAATCATAGCTAATAATTAGCTACTGACTTAAGTCAGGTATGGTGTTAAACTCTGTAATGTGGCTCTCCACAACAGTAGTCTCCTACCCCGATCTAGACTCCTAAGTCATTAAATTTGAAGGGATTAAACAGAGAGACAGTAATTGTCTGACCTGGCAGTGACCTTGTGCTCACCTGTACCATGAGAATGGTTCCCTCCTTTAGCTGTGTTCTCAACTGCACGCATAGCTTTTCACTCTGGCAGCCATCCAAAGTACATGATGGCAGCTTTCCAAAAGGCATGCCCAAAGTCTATGCACTTGCATGCTAACAAGTAACAAGTACGCAAGGATTAGTCTACATGGTGAATTGTTTTCATGCGCTTCTATTTTCATATTAAAGCTCTGCAGTAACATGCTGCATAACATAACAGGAAACTAAGTGTGCGTTTTGACACATGACTGTTGCCTTATCGATGATTTCCCATTCTTTTAAATGTCAACAACCTCCACCCAGCAGTGAATTCACTTACCTCAGGTCGACACAATGATTTGCTCACACAATTCAGCATGGATTTGTTGGTCAAACTATGACCGGTCAAACTTTATCAAGCTATGCTTGGCTTCAGAATTTGGGGAACACCTTGTTTTCAGACATGATCATAAAGAGTCAAAACTCGGAAGTTGTGTGGTCTAATAGAACTACTAACTGAATACTAACTGAGTATAAATACTACTAACTGAACGCATCTTCATTGATTCATTCATCTTTTGCAACTTCTTAATCCTGATTAGGGCCCCATTAACACACACTCTTTCACACCTAGGGGCAATTTAAGCATGCCTTTTGCAATTTAAGCATCTCTAAGCAAGCCCATGTGAACCAGAAACATGAGAAACTTCTTATAGTAGCCAGAGGACTGAACCAAGAACTTAATGAACACACTCACTTACATTCAGTAACCACTTCATCATGATCAGGGCCACAGTGGATCCAGAGCTGATCCCGGGAACACTGGGCATGAAGTGGGAATACACCCTAAATGGGATGCACACACATTCACACACTAATTCATAGACTGATTCACTTCTAATTGCAATTTATCTTAGCCAATTCACCTGCTGGTATATTTTTGGGAGGTGGGAGGAAACCGAAGAACCCGGGTGGACACGGGAGAACATGCACAGAAACTCAGCACAGACCCCTGTACTCTAGAGCTGTGAGTCAGCAACACTATAAGCTGAGGATGGCTTGTAATGTCCTGTGCAGAGTGTACTCCCACCTCGTGCCCAGTGTGCCCAGATTCACAAACACTGAGACAGATGTTATATGTCCTCCCCCATAATTTTTAAAATAGATAGGCAAAAAAGCAATCATTTGGCAATCAAAAGCCTTAAGTATCAGGTAGTGCTCCCTTGTGGCGTGAAAAAATAGAAACTGCAATTTACATAACCACAAATAAGCGGCGATCATGAAGGGTTCATGTCTTTCTGGGACAGAAAAATGCAAAAAGAAATAAGCAGAAGAGGAGAAACAGATCCAAAACCCTTGTAAGAATTTAGGATTTAGTCAGTTTGTCTGCTTTCTTGCTTTCCCGTTTTTTGATGCAGTTGAAATGGAAAGACGTAGTGGCTAACTAGCTAGAATCTAGAGGAAGATACTAGAGGAGGAACTGTTAGGTTAACACATTACTACTAGCTATGACAACAGTAGCTTGCTGACTTTATATTTGTTTTATTTACATAACTTAATTGTTTAGATACAAGTAAACAACAATATAATTTATTATTGTTTTTCCCTTATCCAAGACAGTGAAGTATTAATTCTCTTCATTCTTGCATATGGTGTAGGTGAAGGGCCCTTGAGTAGCTCGCTTAGGGGCCGCAAATATTCAGACATGCCCTGGATATATCACTTATAATAAATTAATAACTTGACTGAAATCCATCTGCTTAAACACCGTTTATAATAATTAATCACTCTGGCCCTCCTTCCAAACTTAGTCTCCCTCTCTCACACACACCCAGCCACCCACCCACACACACACACACACGTTTAGAGCAGGTGAAGCCGTGATTCAGGAGGTTTTAAACAAGACCCGCCTCTGTAGGTTGGCCTGGAGCGGTTATTATATTTAACAAGCTGCTGCTGTAGCGCTCAGTTCTCGCATGAGGACAAGGGAGATTACATTGTAGTAGTTTACTGAGCATCTCGCTCTGAAGTGCAACAAGCAAATCATGAAGCTGGAGGTTTTCTCCGCCACTCGCATCTCGGAGAAGGACTCGCTCGGTGAGGCTGAAGTGAACTCTGCGCTGTGCGCGGAAGAGGAGCTGGGCTCGGACGGAGACTGCGCGGCTAACAGCCCGGCCCCCGCGGCGCGCGTTTCCGGCGGCACGGCCAAGCCGTACACGCGCAGGCCCAAGCCTCCCTACTCGTACATCGCCCTCATCGCGATGGCCATTCGAGACTCTGCCACGGGCCGCCTCACACTGGCCGAGATAAACGACTACTTGATGAAAAAATTCTCCTTTTTCCGAGGCAGCTACACCGGCTGGCGGAACTCCGTGCGGCACAACTTGTCTCTGAACGACTGCTTTCTGAAAGTGCTGCGGGATCCGTCGCGCCCCTGGGGGAAGGACAACTACTGGATGCTGAACCCGCACAGCGAGTACACCTTCGCGGACGGCGTTTTCCGCCGCAGGAGGAAGCGCATTGGGAAAAAACCTCTAAAGGACTTGGAAACGTTCGCCAGGGACACCAGCATGCAGGGGCGCGAGGAGAGCTCCACAAACGCCACCAAGTTTTCCAGCTCATTTGCCATCGACAGCATTCTCAGTAAACCATTCAGGTGCCGAGACGAAGCGACGGAAAGAGTTTCCAGCGGCACTGAGCTAATGCTGCCCGCACTATCTCCCTTTATGCCGCTGGTCATGAGCTATCCACTGGTCACTGTACCATTACTCCATGTCGGCTCTGAAGTCGCACGTGCGTCTCAAGGGGGCAGATGCGACTCCTCGAGCTTAACTGAACGCGTACCTGATCTCCAGAGCCACCTCCAGGATCTGCCACATCCCCACATTGCCCTTTACCTTGCGCACGAGGCCCGGTACCACCCCTTCCGAATTGACTCTTTACTTTCCTGAGACACGCAGTACACCCCGGTTATGTGCACTTTCTCTGTTATGTGTATTGTCTGAAAACTTTTACGTGATCTGCTGTAACTAATATATCATTCATTATTTCTGTGAACGCAAACACTAAGTCCAGATCTGCTGAATGTGGCGCCAGCGTCCAGGCATTCACTTGCGTTCACTGGTGTTTGCTAATTCCATTTTATTCATCATAAGCGACTTCAGAAACGTGGTATGTATTTAAGTGTATATAGTTTGTATCAGTGGCGTTGTTTGGTCAGAAACCTTTGCTAATGTTAATATGTGGGGATTGTTTGTGTGAGCTGCGCTCCACCTGGACAGAACTGTGTCTGTGAAATGCTTGCTAATAAAGACAGAAATGCAAACAAAACGTTTGGGTTTATTACACTGAGGCTGTAATATGAACATTTTGCCAGTAAAGATCCTGAATCATTGCTGAGTAATAGATGCAAATCAAGCAAATCTCAGGACGAGCGCGAGTGATTATAGCCGCATAACCTGAGAAATAACAGTACACCAGCATCAGTTCTGCCTCTTCTTCTTCTTCGACATCATCATCATCATCATCATCATCATCATCACCACAATAACAATAATAATGATAATGACAATGATAGTAATAATGTTAATTATTTAAAAAAATATTATTATTATTATTATTATTATTATTATTATTATTATTATTATTATTACGTGAAATTATTTCAAACAAGTTCCTTGTGTAACTTTCGAAATCTATCCAAAAATCGTGTAAAATGTATTATTATTATTATTATTATTATTATTATTATTATTATTATTATCAGTGACAACCTGATGATGTGACCTTTTTAATAAAATGTCTAATTGTTTTTGTGTCACTTTGATTGTCTTAAAAACATTTTCAAAACACACCTTTTAAAACACTTAAATAGTTATTAGTATAATCGGTGTCGATGGTTAGCTACATACTCAAAAGAGCTAGACCTGAGAAACCACATATTTTATTATTATTATTATTATTATTATTATTATTATTGTAATTACATATACATGTAAGAGTATGTTCAAGCGTATCATTCAGTTTTTCTATAGACATATACCATGCTTTAATCAGAAGGTGGAAAGTAAAGTAAAACCAGTGTGTCACAGCTCCCTATCATATTTATTACAAAGGTTCTATTAACAGCAGAAAGGCACCTCTACGCCAGTGCATCCCACCCCTCCTCCTGAAGATCTGACTTTCTACAAAGTTTGCTCTTGATCAAATGGATCAGGTGTGTTGATGTAAGGTGGACCCAAAGGAAGTAGTCCATAAGGTCAGTGGCTCAGTTTTGTGCTTCACATGCGTGATGATTAAGTGCTTTGGTGAGGATCTGGCATGAGAGAATGAGAAGTCTGGACTGCAGTCATAGCCTATGCCATAGCGATATGCATACTGACGGAGAATAGAGGATGGTTTCAGATTTTACAATAGCAATATTTTAGGTCAAGTTGTCCTCTCTGTCATTGTGTTTTGTGCATTATTGAAAACAAAACAATCTGTAACATATATGTGTATGTATGTATGTATGTATATATATATATATATATATATATATATATATATATATATATATATATATATATATATATATATATATATATATATATATACACTGCCCTCCAAAAGTTTGGAAACGCCTGAACAAAATAGGGTTTTTGGGCAATATCAGCATAAATCCTCTTTAGTTAGTGACCATTTTGCATTGATAATAAGGGACAACACTAGGC
>CM040993.1:9398794-9418381 GCA_022985145.1 Pangasius djambal | reverse complement strand
ATAAACTTTTTATTTAATAAAATATGTTTTCATAGTTTGTGTTGTCCCTTATTATCAATGCAAAATGGTCACTAACTAAAGAGGATTTATGCTGATATTGCCCAAAAACCCTATTTTGTTCAGGCGTTTCCAAACTTTTGGAGGGCAGTGTATATATATATATATATATATATATATATATATATATATATATATTATACATATAATACACACACACACATATATATATAAGGACAGAAAATAAGATAATAGACTATCACATGTTGTAACCTTGCCACATCTGAACATGTGCTGTTTTGGAGCTACTCCTCCTGTATCTGGTATTCAGGTGTGATGCTGCGACCTGCAGGTGGACTAGCAAAATAACATACATGATGAGCACCTCCATCCGTACACACACACCACACACTCCTGTTCAACGCCTGAGTCCAACAAGCTTATTCTTTATGGCTATGTTTTTCGCTGTTTTATTTCTAGATTGATTTAATAAATAAAAAGGCCTGAATGGTGTGCTGGGCTGAGTTATTCAGTTTGTGCTCGTCTGTTGATGCTGTTAGTCATGTCGTGCCAACGTGAAACTAACCACTATTCTACACAGCCTAGCAGGTATTGTAATAATAGCATTTAGCCGCACGAGTATATAAGATAATTTATTTTGCATTTCTAGATAGTGAGCATTATTATATAATGTCATCGTAGCTCCTCCATAGTTCCTAATACTGAAGTGATTTAATCAACATATCTACATCACCTGCCCCTCACACCTGTCACCTGCCCTTCAGACCTGTCACACGCCACACACACCCGTCACACGCCACTCACACCCGTCACACGCCACTCACACCCGTCATCTGCCTCTCACGCCCGACACTCACACCCATCACTTGACACTCACACCCATCATCTGCCACTCAAACCATCATCTGCCACTCATACCTGTCACTTGACACTCTCATCTGTCACTCGACACTCACACCCGTCACCCGCCACTCACACCCGTCACCCGCCACTCACACCCGTCACCCGCCACTCACACCCGCCACCCGACACTCACACCCGCCACTCGACACTCACACCCATCACCCACCACTCACACCCGTCACTCACCACTCACACCCGTCACTCACCACCCATACCCGTCACCCTCCACCCACACCCGTCACTCACCACTCACACCCGTCACTCACCACTCACACCCATCACCCACCACTCACACCCATCATCCACCATTCACACCCGTCACTCGACACTCACACTCATGACCCACCACTCACACCCATCACTCACCATGCAATTAAGACTTGTTCTTGCACTTTCATCATCTAAGTGGATTTAAGTTTAACTTTAACATTTATTCACATTAACATGAGTAAAGAACGGGAAGTGTGAATGCAAGCTTGAATGTACAGTACACTGAAAATCCTGGAATCTCTGTTAACGAATTCATGCAAAATGTGCATCAAATAAGCCTTTAAACAGGTAGTTTATCATTTGCTGTTTTGGCATTCGTTGTCTACATTTTAAAATCCATCACTGCGTCAATAGGGGGCGCAAATGCTACTTCTCTAGTCTTCTTAGCTATTTACACCATGATTTACCCCTTTCTATTCATAACAGTCATAATCCTGCGCTATATTTAAAGGTTTTTATTTTAAAAAAAATTGATGCAAAACGAATATAACACACAGAAAGTACTGCAACATAACTTTTTTTTTTTTACTTTTAAAAAATTGAACATGCCAGTGACTGAAAGGGTCTGCATTGCTAAATTTTTTTCTAAGCAAAATCCGAAATCAATAACTGAGGACATTTATTCATGAGGTAACATGCTTCCCAAACTCTTATCCAGGCCCGGTTTCCCAAAAGCACACTAAAGCAAAGTAAAGTAGACTGTCCAGCTATACTTTTTGGAAATTCGGTCCAGTTACATTAAAATGATCCTGCTTATCATGAAACACGTGTTTATAAAACCTAGTTTCAGGACCCAGCCATGACTCAACTCATGACTTAGTCTATGATCATTCAGTATTTATGCAGTGCACATTTTCATGTTAGTCTGTTTTAGGCACATCTGAGTCCATTCATTCAGCTAACTAGCATGCCTGTTCTCAGGTTTGAATGTGTTAGAGCAGTTAAGACACTAAAATGTGCACTGGTTTGGAAATTGGAAAAAAAAAAAAAAAAAAAAGTAATTACACTTTATTTTCAAATGGACTTCAGACCCAAAATAATGGTCAGAAATGATCAAGGCACTGAAACGTCCACAGCTTAAACAATGCAGAGATCACGCCATGGATAAACCACATACTGAACAGCGAGTAGATAACATCTTTCAATGAAATTTGCTATGGTACAGTGTGTAAAGTGTGCATTAAAATAGCTCTGTGCGTAAGAGGACACCGGTGAGGCTTTGTCTAGGTCAGTAACTGTAGCTTCAAAGTACAGTAGCGCAGAGCTGCGCTTCCTTCAGGCCGACTGGACATCCGGGACTCAGCGGGGGTGGAAGGAGCTCCGCGGGCGGCGGAAAACGACCCGAAAAACTCGATCTGCGAACGTTTCACCCACATCCTCATCGAGCTGCGCGTGGAAAACAGTGCTATTGCGCATTGTTTATTTCGCAGGCTTTTACGCATTCACTTATAAATGTGATCGTGGCAGCTGTGGGGTTATCCTGAGAGACTCTGTGCCCTTTGTAAAAACAGGGAATATACAAAGAAAAACTCCTCCAGCGTTCTTTGGATAGTTAGAGGTTCTTATCTTTCGAGAAGAATGATAATTGAAAAGTCTTTCTGGTAAGGGAATAGTTGTATGGTTCTACATAGAGCGCATGAGGTTCCCCAGGAGGACAATCAATGAACCCGTAAGAGTTCTACGATTAGAGTATTAGTGTAATCTCTCTAAATCAGTACATGGACCAAGAATAGCAAAGCCAACTGTACCACTTTTAACCCTCCTTTTGAACAGCTAATATAAACTCAGCAGTGTAATTGTAAGAAAGTGGCAGTGTGTACAGTAGTTCCCCGCAAGTGTAAAGCACTCAGACCTTCCTCATCAGCATGAGTGATCATCAGCCCTTGTCTTAGGCTAACTGTAATTTATTTCCGGACTTTACATCAACACACTTGATCCAGTTGATCGAACTCAAACTTTGTGGAAAGGTAGATCTTCAGGAGGAGGGTTAGAGATGTCACTCGTGTAGAGATGCCTTTTTGCTGTCAAGTAGAGCCGTCTAATAAAAATGATATCAGGGACTGTGAACGGGTTTGAAACTTCTTATTAAAGCATGATGTAAGATCATACAAAATTGCTTTATACGCATGAATGTACAAAATACATCTATTTGTTCTTATATTTAGGCTTATTGTATAGCCACGAACTAAAAATACATTATTTGTAGTCTCTATCTGAGTAGTAGTAGTAGCGGTAATAATAATAATAATAATAATAATAATAATAATAATAATAATAATAATAATAATAATAAAGTAAATCTATTAAATTAAATGACATCTATTAAACATTTATTTACACATAAATAATAATAATAATTTAATTTAATTTAATAGATTTAATAGATTTCTTTAAAATAAAAGAACTAGGACTGTCTGGAACGAATTTCTCAAAAAGCATCGTAGCTCAAATGTCATATACACTCTCTTACAGTGCAGTGATGGTTCACATGTTAATGCTGGGAAGATGATGATGATGATGATTTCCATACAGGGGGTGATTATTCTGTGCCCTCTCTCTCGCCGGGCTAATTGGGTTTTTGTTTCTTTAATAAATGGGATGCTCGGGGGACTTGCTGTAGCCTCCGGACTGAAGTCTGATACTGGCTCTCTGTGTGTGGTTCTCAACATGAGCCTGGTGGAAAAAGTCTGTTTCCACTCATGTCAAAATCATTTGCAATAAACATTGTGTCCCCACCCTGTCAAACAAACAGGCGCTGAAAAAGATACCTTTCTGTCTTTCAGCCTCGTGGTGGCCAGATTGTGTGTTGTACTGAGTTCTTCCACAAAAACCGCCTTGATAAATTCAGACCCACGCAGTTTATGCCTAGTGGAACACACTTTTCACTGACTGGAGCACGAATGAATATTGAAACTAGGGAAATGATGTGGTGAAAATAGAAACTGTACTCTCTATAGACATGTGCGTGGCATGGCTGTTTGTTTGCTGTGTGTTTGGCAAATGATGAAGCAGTTTGAGAGGGTGGTTAGTGGTGGGTTAGTTGGGGGGGTAGTGGGGGTGCCCCGGACGAAGGCGGAGAAGAAGAAGGAGGAGGAGGAGGAGGAGGAGGGAAGCGCGAGCGTTACTGAGCGGTCAGCTCCTGAGGTCTGTTTAGCTGAGGGGCCTTGAGCACTGTCGAGTTCTTTCTCAGAAGAGGATTATGGATATCCTGCTCAACACTGACCAGCAGCGCAGCACAACTAAAATCCATCTACATGATCACGACATACGAATCATACGATAACGATACGATGATGCACGGCTGAACTCTTTCTACACGTCTCTCTTTCTGACTGTTAAGGTTTAGAAAACGAATATGAAGACATAAAACACCGGTTTTAAAGATTGATCTTCTTCATCTACAGTTTTAAATGAGGTCAGTTACAATCACTTAGTGTGCTAGCCATTGCTGAAGTCTGCTTGGGTGTGCGGCGCTGGGCAGCTGTGCTGAAGAGGATGAGCACTGAGAGCTCTGTGGAGTCCAGCAGCTCCATCATGAGGACGGGTTCGGCGTCGGATGGGATGCATCCCGGATTAATGGACACTCCGACTGGCTCTGAAAGCCAGGACAGTGTGCCCAGCAAAGGCAAAAGGAACAGCTCGGGATTGCGGCGCCCCGAAAAGCCGCCCTTCTCCTACATTGCGCTGATTGTGATGGCGATCCAGAGCGCACCGACAAAGCGGCTCACCCTGAGCGAGATTTACCAGTTCCTGCAGACGCGCTTCCCTTTCTTCCGAGGCTCTTACCAGGGCTGGAAAAACTCCGTTCGACACAATTTGTCTCTAAATGAGTGCTTCATTAAGTTGCCCAAAGGCCTGGGGCGCCCTGGAAAAGGCCACTACTGGACCATAGATCCTGCGAGTGAGTTCATGTTCGAGGAAGGCTCCTTCCGGCGGAGACCGCGGGGATTTCGGAGAAAATGTGAAGTCCTGAAGCCCATGTACCGCATGATGAATGGCCTCGGGTTCACTTCCGCCATTTTACCCCAAAACTTTGACCTGCAGTCTCCAGCGTGTCACGCTAATGGCTACAACCTAGACTTGATGTCAGGATCTGTGTCTGGTGGCGGGTATGACCCCCTGAAAATTGGCCATTATGGACACATGGCGAACTGTCCACTACCGACAAATGGAAACTATGGGGCAAACAGCAGCAGTCCAGTCTCCTCTTACCCTACAGGCAGCTCGATTGAGGGCCATTCACAGTATTCTGGGACAGCTCACCACTGGCCTTCCTCTCCTTACCTAAAGCGCACTCCTATTAGCTCTGGTAGTCCCGGGTCCTCTGCACAACAGCAAAGTACATCATCATTATCTTCATCCTACTCGATGGAGGAAGCCTATCTGCAGCCAAGCAATAGACACAGTGCAGACATGACAGGTATATGATCCAGACAACCTTTTTCATTTTATTTACATAAAAACACTCATTTGACCCGATCCTAAATTATATGCAACTTCAGGCAATGCACAATTACTGGTATTTTGATTCTGAAATGATTTAGTATTATTAAAAAAAAAAAAAGCATTTGGACTGGGTATGCAGCATTCAGCTGTATATTAAATAAACTGCTTATCATGCATTTAAGAACATGACTATCTTTAAGTATATGTGAATAAAACAGTTTTAAAAGACCAGTCTTACAGTTCTGCGCTTTCTGTTGTCGGATGTCTTTAGTGTCTTTACAGCGGGTTAATGCGTTAGGGGGGTTTTATTTTTGTTTTTGCAGTCTACAAACAGGGAAAAAATTGTATTAGTAGAAGTATTACAATTTTATTTCTGTCATTCATTCATAAACCAGAGAGAACCTTGTAATGTCACGATTTATATCTAATTCTGTGTTCAGTTTAAGCAGATCTGTTACCCAGTGAAATACCCAGTGCTGAATATTGTTCATTTCTGGATTTATACAGGTTTTGTTGTGTAACTACTCTTCATTACTGCGCTGTTTTCATTTTCTGTGCACGAAAGAAAATCCTTTCCACAGCACAGACATAATATTTAGCTCATATCTACTCTGTTAACTCTTACTACCTCAGTAGGCCGAGTAATAACTATTTTAAAAAGAAATCAGAGTGACAAGTTGACAAAGTGCATTTCCATGAATAACCCCGTTGTTTCGATTAATTTCTGCTTATACTCCAAGTATAATCCAATTTTAAGATCACGTAACCTATGTGTGGTTTTCCATGTAGTAAGGTATCCATATTGGTTGTAAGGTCACCTGAACAAAACACAACACAAAATAATGAAAATGTGTTAATAGCGCAAATATGTCTAGCTGTCCACTTTTGCATTTGTTTGTTTGTTTGTATGTTTGTTTGTTTGTTTGCAGTGGGTGTATCTTGCTATCAGGCCCATTCCTCTCCATTGGATGAACGGAAAGACTTTGTGTTAAACTTCAGTGGAATCTCAACTCTGCATCCGCCTGCTAGTGGATATTATTCTCATCACCATCATCAATATCATCAGCATCCTCCTCCTCCTCCTCCTCCTCCTCCTCCTCCTCATCAGCAGCATGTTCACCCGAGTGTTCATCAGGACATCAAGCCGTGTGTAATGTGAAGGAGTTATTCAAACCCGGTATTAAAATACCTAGTCTACAGCCTGAACTTGAAGATCCTATCATCCAGCACACCCAAGCCAATCGATCAGTTGATTAGCGAACCTTTAATGTTTTTTAATTTGGATTCTTCTTTGACTTGCCATGAGGCAGTGATGTCTATAAGGCTGCTTTGAGGAAACCTGTATTATGTTATTAAGTGTTTAGGGCAGGGGAAACATCTACCTGTGCAGAGCAGGAAGTGAGTTGAGATCTCCTAAGCAACGACTTATTATTTGAGAACACGCGTAGTGCTTGCAGAAAACTGTCACGGCTGTCGTCACTAATGTCACGTTTGTGTGGGGGGCGGGGCTATGACCACTTTACCACTTTACAGTCTAAATGTATATTCTATAATAAAATGCAGCGTATAAAGAAACCATAACATTCTTATTTCTTACGTTGTATTATTGCAAAATAATAAAAATAATAATAATAATAATAATAATAATTGTTATTGTTATTGTTATTATTATATTAATATAAAAAAAATTTAAAAACAAAATATGACATTTAACCACAGATTCTCAATTATGTAAAACTGTACTGTTATTATACTAGCTTGATGTACTCAGTAGTACGTGTAGTTTCGAAGTTCTCACCTGATCAATCAATGATTTCATCACCTGGGAGTTTCTGTACAAAGCAATCAAATAAACCGGTAATGAAAAGCTTCTAAATAACTGTAGAAATTAGAGTCTATGTACAATACCTAAGGAGACCTGCAATGTTTAGCTTTATCACATCTTTATCTTTGGCGATGTAACACGAAACGGACAAAATTAAATCCTCTGCCTTTAGTAAAAACTTGCTTGTGATCTTTAGCTATATCCTTGGAAATTTTCATCGGCCATTTTCCAAAACACACGCCTACTCGAACAACTAGAGGGACACAGAGGATAAATCCTGGAGATATGCTCGTATGCTTTCATATTTGAGGTTTGAACATTGGCTTGTAGCGAAGGCGTGTAAGTAAATCTACACGGATTGAACAAACAATAGCAAACTGTGATGTTGCACCGCCACCTAGAGGCGAGGTTTACCACTGCTCCATCACACTTTTTTTTTTTTTTTTTCAAAATTGATAAAATAATTATACATTGCCACATCAGGCCTACTCGCCTACTTACAGTACCTATCCGGAATAAATAAAGATCAGTTAGTTAGAAGGAAAGGAGTGTTTGTGTGCGCATTACAGCATGGAGTTCATTCATGTTCTAAACAGAAACATCTTTAACCAGTTCTCTGTTCTGAGTAGGCTACTGATAAACTTTAGGTGAAAAAAATGATCAGCTTGTAGCTTCAGCAAGGGGGCATGCAGGCATACAATGCTCACAGTGCACGCCCCAGACGCACGCCATGGCAGTGCTCAAAACGGCACGTCTGCACAATGCGTATAGACCTCCTACTCAATCAGTCAGTCAGCCAGTCAGACTGCTTGTTATTAAGTTAGAATTTATTATTAAAACCAAACCAATGCAACACAAACACTAAAGCACTTTAGACATTATTTGGGAACAGAAGTGAAATGTAAATGGCAGAAGTAGCACAAATACTCAGTTTCCTGTAAAGATTATTAAGCCATTATTGCCAATTAGGTTTTAGTCAGTCATCTCCAGAAATAGCTTTATTTTGACCTATACACTCTTCGAAAGAAAAAAAAAAAGGTGTCCTTCTTAAAGGTTCTACGCTCTAAACCCTACAGCAGTGCTTCTCTGTCAGAAGGAGTTGCAAACCCTTTTAGGAAACTAAGAAATCTTAACTATAGAAAAAACTCCTTGAAGAACTATTGAAGAATCTATCTGTAAGAGTCTATGGTGATAAATCGCACACAAAGAATTAACCATAAATGTCTGGAATTTAATCAAATAAAATCAAATAAAAAGTTTAAATAGCATATATGTTTCAAACATAGCATATTGCTTTAAGCACACCCTCATGCACATGAGGAGTTAGGTGGGATTGGGGATGCAGCCTGGACCTTCAGCAATCTCACACTGCCTCCCTGTGTCAGCCAGTTGTAATAAAGATCAGCTGCTAAGTCACATCAGTCAAGTAATCTTTATTTATAGCACATTCGAATACAAGACTTATCAGCCAAAGTGCTGTACAATAAATCAAGTCGTTTCAAATAGGCAATTTCAAGTGAATAATAATTTATTAGAATTTTAAGAAGCAGCACTGTTCAAGTAAGTGCTCATATTTGCAACTACTCATTACTGTTCAGTTTTAACAAAGGTGGCCTAGTGTGTAGTTCACAATGTCTCCTAATCTAAAACACAGTTTAAATCAATAATTTTCCAATACACCAGTAACTGTTTAATTAGTTTGTCTTTCAGTCAGAATCTCGGATGTAACATATAGTACGTCCTATTCGCAAAACCAGCATTGAACCCCTAGCTGTTTTCTGTATCTAAGCATGAACAGAGCAAATTGACTGTAGGTACTTCTTTTTCAGAGGTGCTACAGCTGACCTGCGTTACACTCATCCCCAACCTCCCCTACTGTTAAGTTTTTCAACAAACAGGCTTGAAAAATCCAAGGCTGCTAAAGGAGGGAGCTCGTGCCAAAATGTGGTGGAGCAGATCATAGCTAGAGTTTCCCCTTCAACACAGACCAGCCTTCTATTCTGCTCCTCACACACCTGAACATAGACCAGTGTTTCTTAACTGCAGCCATGGAGAACAAATGCCTGGATGTTTTGAAATTTTCCATAGAACTGGAGTTGAAAACCTCTGTCTAAAACTATCTGACTCTTGCATGTTTGGAGCTAAAACATACTAAATATAGGAGCAGGCTGAGGGATCCTTCTGGATTTAGAACTACTTGTCTAGCTGACGATATCGAGAGCTGAAAGCAAAACTATACATGGTCATAATCAGCTAAAAAATGACAAAACTCTTAACTCTTAAATGCAATGGTGTTCATACATACCTTGGATCATTAGCAAACCAGTACTTTTATCTAATGCAATTTTCAGAACGTGAAGAATACACACTCAGAAAAAAAGGTCAAATGTAGGACTCTTATGGGTTCATCGTGGAAAACAGCGTTTCCCTGTTTGTAAGGGATTCAAAGTAGAATGCTTTTGGGAAACTGCATAACCCTTAACTATACGAAGAACCCACTGAGCAACCCCTGAAAACTACTCAGCAAAACCCCAATGTCAACCCTGACCTTAAGACATATTAACAGTGTGCGGATGCAACTCTAAGAAAAATGATTTGGCACATGGGAAACAAATCATTTTAAGGTAAAAAAATGTTGCCATGAGAGAGGGTTTTGAGTCTAACAGCACCTTAACCATGAAGAACACTTAGGAATTTGGTGTGTATTTTAAGATTTTGTTGCTGAGGTAATGAAGATTATGTTACAAATGACAGAATGTGGCCCATACCTACTTATAGACAGATAGCTGGTCAGGCAGATTATATCAAACACATAGCAAGGCACGTATTACAGAATTCTGTTCACAGCAAATTATTGCTTGTTATTTTGTCAATCACTTATTCAAGAAAACATAATAATAATAATAATAATAATAATAATAATAATAATAATAATAATGATGAGAAGAAGAAGAAGAGACTTATAATAATAATAATAATAATAATAATAATAATTAGTAGTAGTAGTAGTAGTAGTAGTAGTAGTAGTTTATTATTATTTATTAATTGCGTTATTGGTAAATAATTGTTCATAGCAAAAAGGCTGAATACTACAGAGGTAGGGACCTATAATCTGGAAAAACAAAATGTAAGAAGTAGAGGAAAATTACCCAGAGTATGAATTTAAGGGTCAAAACTAACTGAAACGATGTCTACACAAAAAGATGAATAGAAGTAGTTTTGTCTGCAATTAAAGAAGATTGGGAATAATACCTTTACTTCTACAGAATTAGTTTTTCGTATTTCTGAAAATAATTAGTAACTCCAAAAAGAATTTCAAGATCGAAAACGAGCATGCTATGTGTTATGTAGGTTATTCATTACAGGTACAGTGTAGGTCAGTTGAAAAAGAAATATAATTAAGAGCAAATATATAGGCCAGGCAAAGCCAGACATCCGCTTCATGCAAAGTAGCTAGAAGATTCAACCGAAATCGAAAAGATGAAAAGGAAATAGAGGATAATCCAGAAATCACAGGTGCAGTAAGCACGAGACGCTCGCTCCGATGTTCTGCTGTATCTGTGTTTACAGCACTGCTCCAGGAAAGCGCACCATCCTTTCCTCTTACACACGAGTACTCACCTTCATCATGGCATTCATGTCCCTGACAAAAATGTCACCTCGTTCAAAATCTTACCATTACATTACAGCATGCCATGTTTATCTGACTAAACTCTCTCATTATTAAAAACCTCAATAGATGGGCTATAATACCGGCTCTGCTGACCACACACACACACACACACACACACACACACACACACACACACACACACACACACACTCTTATCAGGACACGATTCTCGTTCATTTACATTAAAAAAGAATATTAACTGCATTCTTCAATGCTTTTAAAAAGGAATTGAGACAGCTTGGAGCCAGATATCCAGCTATCCAGAGATTCGCCATCACTGTCATTTACATGTTCTGGTTTTTAGCGCGTGCTATGGCCAGGTTTCATAAAGCAGAAGTCGAATAATAGGCTAACTAGTCGAATAATAACGCGTTTGGATTTTAAAAAATGGCATATGTATAACCGCTTTTTACTTTTATTATTATTATTATTATTATTATTATTATTTACATTTTTACATACATCATCTTATTTTTCTATATTGCTTCTATTAATCATTATATATGCCACGAGGGGGCAGCCAATGACAGAGCGGCCTTTTCTTGTTCAATAAAAGCAAATGCTTTTAAAAAAAAAAAAAAAAAAAAAAAAAACACTCAGTAGGTTATAAAATATAAACTAAACAAAGCCTTGGTGCAGACACTCCGTTTAAAGAGTGGCTCTTACTCACAATGAGGATAGAGGCTATGTTGAAGGAGCCCAAGAAGCAAGAAGCAATATTTTAGCAGCTTTATACCGTTTTCTTTTTCTCTTTCTTCTCTTTCTCTTTACATCAACCCTCTTTAAACATACATTTAGAAAAGAATAAATATAGGCTTAGTGCTACAGGTGTCGGAAATGGCAGAGATTAGTATTAGAGTATTAGAGAGTAGTATTAGATATCATTAGGCTGTTCATTACTGGAATAAATAAAAGTTGTTGACTGAGTCGAAATCTCTTCAAAAATAATTAGCCCTTTTCAGGTGATGCTGCTGGACAAATGCTCCATCACCCACTCTGGGCCTTTAATAGCTATATCAACCCTTCTCTACACTGAAATCAATACCTACTTATGTGCGTTTTAAAATATTTCCCTTGCTCGTGCTCATATAAAGGCATGAGGCTAATAATTTGGCCAGTAGTTCAACTGTGTCTGTGGAGATAATGTTATTGTCATGTTGAATGAGCACAGTTAGGCTACAGTCAGACAACATGACAAGCAGAAGAGTCATGACAATACATCTGAACCTAAACCCTGGAGAGGAATCAGAGTTCAGAGGGGATCCATGATCTCCTGACACACAGCGGGCAGAGGCTGCTCGTTACAGTGCAGCAGCCATGCAGTCAAATATATACACGTATACTGAAGATATGCAGGATGCTGTACTGTCGGCAGGACTCTTAATATAAGCATCGACTACAACCGATTATAATCACTACAACAGTTTTTTTTTGGTAAACAAGTGCAAGTCCAGATGAGATTATCCACTGTGTGAAATTAGCTGTAGAGACAAAAACACACTCCGTTTATTCCCACACAGTGCTTAAAACTTCTGCCACCTCACACTTTTTTTTCTCTGATCAGTAAAACTGGGATGAGAATGTGCACGAATACTCACAGCAGTCTGGGAATCTGTGTAAACATTATTAAATTATTCAAGTTTTTAACCATTCTTATATTGTAACCTTTTTTTATTATTATTATTTTATTTTACCTACATCACCCAGCCCAACACGTGCGCGCGCATGAACTGTTTTGGTGCATGCATGCCTTCAAACTTAATTAAGTCTCCTACCTCCATGCACTGGGTGAAAAGTGCTCCGATCCTGCAAGTCCATAAACAGCTCTGAACGCCCATTGGACACGAGCTGCTCTCTGGGAGGAGCACTCACACAGCCAAATAGCCAGAATTATATTTTCGGTCCAAAAGGTTTCTGTGAAGTGACGGCAAGTGCGGGAAGTTCATAAGTTTGTCTCTTTTCAATGACTGATACACGTTTCAGGGTTTTTGAACGCAACACACGACTGACAATCCCGCGCAGGTTATCTACTGACTACAGGTTTCCAGAAACAGCAAATCCAAAACAGCTGAAGGAAGAGCGGACACTGTGAGCCTTTGGATGATCTGAGCAAAACTAGAACGCGATACGGAGAAGTGCTGGGAGAACTTTGGCCAAGTCCGCTCCCTAGTACCGTGAAGTGAGGGGCACAATGCACGCGCGCTACCCCGCGTCCAGCCCCAGTTCTCTGGGCGTTGTTCCCTACATCGCGGGCGAGCAGGGGTACTACCGGGCCGCCAACGGCACTGGCTATACCGGCATCCCGGCGCCAATGAGCATGTACTCTCACACAGCGCACGAGCAGTACCCCGGAGGCATGGCTCGCGCCTATGGCCCCTACGCGGCCACTCAACAGCCCAAGGAGATGGTCAAGCCTCCATACAGCTACATCGCACTGATAACGATGGCCATCCAGAATTCGGCGGATAAAAGGGTCACGCTGAACGGGATCTACCAATTCATCATGGAGCGCTTCCCGTTTTATCGGGAGAACAAGCAAGGCTGGCAGAACAGCATTCGCCACAACCTGTCGCTCAACGAGTGCTTCATCAAAGTGCCGCGCGACGACAAGAAGCCGGGGAAAGGCAGCTACTGGACTCTCGACCCGGACTCTTACAACATGTTCGAAAACGGCAGCTTCCTGCGCCGGCGGCGCCGCTTCAAGAAGAAGGACGCACTGAAGGAGAGAGAGGAGCGCGATCTCCAAGGCAAGGAGGCCCGGGCTCAGGCTCGCGAAGCTCAGCAGCCAGTCAAACTCCGGGACATAAAGACGGAGAACGGAGCTTGCACGCCCCCGCGCTCCGGCACCCCAGCCCTCGGTTCAGTGGCTAAAACCGAAAGCCCGGACAGCAGCAGTGTGGCCGCGTGCGACGGAACCCCACAGACGCAAACGACACAACAGGCCTTTAGCATGGATAACATAATCGCAGGGCTACGTGGGTCACCGCCGCAGGCTGCCGAGTTGCCCGCCTCGCGCGCTGCTTTACCGAGCTCTGTGCCTCTTGCTTACTCGCCCCAAACACAGCCGGCGCACTACAGTCCTCCCTGCGGCCAGCTGGCCGTCTACCAGTGCGACATGTATGCTGGTGACCGCGGGCACGGGAACGAAGCCTTACCGGATTACACGAGCGCCACAAACGCAGCCGCGTCCTCTCACGCGACCCTGAGCTCGAGCCAAGAGAGCCAGCACGTGCAACAGAGCCGGCTCGCGCCGTGGTACCTCAATCAGAGCGCAGAAGTGGCGCAGCTAGGCGCGAGCTATGGAACACAACAGCCAAGCTTTCATGCGGCGTTCGAGGCACAGCGGCTCGCGCTCAACTCCTCACCGGCGGCCGGAAGCGACGGAGGCTGTCAGACACCTTTCTCTGCCAGTCAGCCTCTGTATCGGGCCTCGGGAACTTTCGTCTACGACTGTAGCAAGTTCTGACCACATATCACACGAGCCAAAATGCACACTTCATCTGGCCCACAGACTTGCATTTCAATCCCAGTTTAAATAATTTAATGCCAAGCTTTGAGCCAAAGAGCGGTGAGTACAGGAGGCTGAAGCAACTCCGGACTGCAAGGCCTGAAAAGGCGTGTGAGATTGCGTTTTTCCGGACTCGCCTCAATAGGACTTTATATCACTAGATTAATTTATTTCATTAAGAATTAGATGGACCAACTTTCAACCAAATGTTAATCTTATTTATATGATACAAAACGGAACCTAACTGTGTACAAAATCTGCGATTTTTAAAAAAAAAATACTCGAAATATATTATTTGTTAAATAAATTCCTTTCCTGTCTGAGTAAAACGAGCGAGTGATTTCTCGGGTTTGCTTTCTTACAACCTGCAGTAACGCGCCGAAAAGGTTGTACTGCGCATAGATCATGTTTTACACGATTTCTAAATGTCAGGTTTCAGGCCTGTTATCAGCTGTCAGTCTCACCATCACAACTAGCGAGACAAATGTAACAGAAACAGAAGCGTTATTCCTTTTATTAATTATTATTTTACATAAAGTCATAGCATCAGCACAAAACTCATCAGAAAGCAGCGGGAGATTTACAGCAGAAGTGAATTATTATTATTACTATTACTATTATTATTATTATTATTATTATTATTATTATTATTATTATTATTATTATTACATAGACACGTTTATATGACTGGGCCTTACTCTTATTATTACTACGACTATCACCATCACCAATAATAATAATAATAATAATAATAATAATAATAATAATAATAATAATAATAATATCTCACTAGAACAATTCGTTTCATTGGTATTCTATATATGTTTCATAGGGACTAAAGAAATTAGTCAGGCCCAATCAAGACCCCAAAATAATTTTGATGATGGTGTGACTCGCAAAACATGCTAAGGTGAAGCTCCAGTGTCACTTCCAGCCTCCAAGAACCAAATGTGCACGCAAAGCGTAACAATGCGAATTAACATCTGTTTAATAAGTAGCCAGGGATGTAGGTGAAAGTAACGGTCAAACCTGCTTAGACTCGGGTTAACTCGGGTTAAACCTAACATTTTAAGTTATATCCCAGGAATTCCTGCTGAATCAGCAAGCCAGCACATTTTTCTTATGTGGGGACTGAATGTAATTAACCGGATCATATGAGTGCGTTCAGGCTGGGGCTATTTTTAGCATCATGGCCCAACACAGCTCACAGATGCTCTGCGGCCTGTGGTCACATCTGAACTTCATTTTTGTGTTATTTAACAAACTTTAAACAAGCCGTGACATGTAAAAGTAGGCTGCGATTACATGCTAAGCACATGTAATTGGACAGCATAAATAGCGAATGCAATTCCGTTATATCCTACTGCACAAAAAGCCCACTGTGGCTTACACACACGGCGTCTCGCGCGCTTTCTGCTTGAGTGCGCACGTGCACATTTGGATGCTGTTAAGTCGTGTAATCGGCCACTAGATTTATACAGAGGTTTCGCGATGAGCTGCATTTCTGAGGCACGAGAGAGAAAGAAAGAAAGAACAGGAAAGAAAGATTCAACTGAGTCCATTGTGTTTGGTTTTGTTTGTTTATTTGTTTGTTTGTTTCACGTGTTTGCACAGACTAAATCCCAAATGCAGTGCAGGTGAGCGAGAGGGCAGTGCCGAGGGCTCGGGGCAGTGAGCAGTGGCTGTGTTGGGATGGTTTGGGAGCTTGAGGCCTGAGTTAAGCGCGAGGAGAACACGACACCGTGGACAGAGCTCTCCGGGATTAACGTGCCAAACACGCGCGCTCAGCACCAGGCCTGCATAGCACTGCAACCTCATGACGTGTCCTCATTTTTTTATTTTAATTTATGAAGTAATTTATAGAACTTTTGAGCATTAGTCTGTTTGCTAGTTTAGAAAATAAACCATTTAAATGGAGCTTTTAGATCAAGGAGCCGAGAAACATCATGCAGAGACATAACGCGCAGCATAACAATAGTTACATTCATTTTATTTAATATAAAAGAAATTACGATTAAAAAAAAGATCACCACCACCAGATTATTTTCTAACGTTAGACAAACCTTATAGCAGCTGTGTGTGCATCTCCTTATGGTTCAGTCAGTACAGAGAGTACTGAAACCCAGCGGCGTGTGGAATCCATCTGAGCTGAGCTGAAGGTAACCCAGGTTAACTGCGCAACATCCTGTAAAGCATATGTTCAGAAGTTAATGGAGTAAATTATTATTATTATTTATTTTTAAAAAAATACGTCTGAGAAAACGACCACTGGCTTTTTACAGTAGGCCTAAGTGCTGGAGCAGCTGTTAAGCCGTGCTGCTGTGGGAGAGGTGAACACTGCAGTGGGCTCTGTCCTTCCAGCTGCTGCTCAGCTGCAACAACTACACCTGAAAAATGAGCTGGAGAGGAGGCTATCACCCTTTCCCTTCTCTAATCACACTCTCCGGGGTTGCACAACTGCCTTCAAAAAGATAAAACGACTAAATTCACTATTTACTACAGTCGTAAAATAATAATAATAATAATAATAATAATAATAACAATAATGGTTTAGTCATGAATTTCGATTTAAAAGCTGCTGGTTATTATTTCAGCCACAACTAATAAAGACCCACAGATACACAGATACACAGATAGATACACAGATAGATAGATAGATAGATAGATAGATAGATAGATAGATAGATAGATAGATAGATAGATAGATAGATAGATAGATAGATAGATATGTATGTTATCTAAATTTAATAAACTGATCCAAGGGGCATGGCATGTTTTAGTGTATGTTTTTTTTTTTTTCACTTATATTCAACATTACGCGGTTAAGAAATTAGAAGTGATGCAGCTGAGGCTGCAAAAATGATCTAAAATCAACAAACCAGTGCGAAAAGAAAGATTACATTTAAGTTCATATCGAAGACGAAATAACGCGAGCTCTAACACAGAGGAAGCACTGGCGGAGGATTTGTTAACTGATCTGAGAAAGAAGTGATTTGAGTAAGCGCTCAGCGGATGCAGTTGGACTTAGTTAGGACTGAGCTTAATTTACACCAGGGCTTTAGGCTCTCTTTAAGCAAAGTCCAACACAAGCGCTGTGGTAAATGTGGCATCAGGACAGAAAACCTGAATAATCCGTTTGGCGCCTTAGAGAACGCAAAAATAAATAAATAAATAAATATTATTATTATTATTATTATTATTATTATTATTATTTTATTTTTTTTTTTAAAGCGTAAATGCCGACTTTCTACTAACATCTGCACTTCTCTGTTCGTTTCATTTTTATTTTATTATCTCATTTTCATTTTATTGATTTTCTTTCAGTTTTTCGTTTTTGTTCCTACAATTATATGTATTTTATTGGCAACCTGAATTTGATCTTTTATGTGTGTGTGTGTGTGTGTGTGTGTAAAATCTCAGTAGGTGGCATGACCTTGAGCATGTGTGTGTGTGTGTGTGTGTTACAGACTCCCAGGACAGAGCTTGCCATATTTAGGATAATATTTCTTATGTATCTGGCTAGATCTGTTGGTTTGGATTAACTGTAACTCTCCTAACTATCGGTTTGATTTCATATGAACCAGACTTCACTCTCATGTGTCCAGGACTGACACACAGTGTAGCCTTACACACCCTCTGAACACACACTGCTCTGCTGGTTGACCCCTTGTACCTGTGTATGTGTGTGTGTGTGTGTGTGTGTGTGTGGACACAGTGGAATAGAGCTGGTTTTTGCCTTCTGCTTCTAATCAGGCCTGCACACGCCGACTCTGTGTTTTAAATCGGTCGCTTAAACGGATCTCTACAAGCTCGAGGTGCCGTCAAAAGCCCATAAGCCCTCGCGCCCTTCTAATGGAAAGTACTTGGAGTGCGAGTCTCTTGAGACACACTGTTTAGGAAACGTGTTATTAGTCTACCCACTTATTATTATTATTATTATTATTATTATTATTACCCAGTTGAATGCAAAGGTTTGAACACCCTTAGGACAAAATAAAGAACACTGGGAAATTAGTTTCAGCGATGGCATTTGGTGTCCTGTTTTTTTTTTTTTTTTTTTTTTTTTTTTAACATATGTTCTTTCGTCTTAAAAATGTATTTAAAACGCCCAAATGATGTATGCTAGTAAAATAGTCGGTTATGTTATTCACAGTGAGAAATATCTAAATTATAGCTATTTATATCTGGGATCTCCTTTTCTGAATGCTATATAAACGTTCTACAGTAACCACTTTTCAAACCATTTTTCTGTTATTGTTTATCTTCATTTTTTACAGACAGGTTTCTGTTTTCTTTTTTCTCCCGGAAACTATGGGTGAAATTAAATTCTTGCACTTAATTTAATATATAGCAAATATAACAAAAGGCATTGACAATGGTGCTCTTGCATCCCTACGCTTTATGCAAAACAGGATAGTCAAGCAAACAAAAACAAGCAATCATAAAGCTGTTTGTGTGTAAAGAACACCGAGGTATGTGTAAAGAACGCTAAACACAGTGGTGTGTGTAAAGAACGCTAAACACAGTGGTGTGTGTAAAGAATGCTAAACACAGTGGTGTGTGTAAAGAATGCTAAACACAGTGGTGTGTGTAAAGAACGCTAAACACAGCGGTGTGTGTAAAGAATGCTAAACACAGTGGTGTGTGTAAAGAATGCTAAACACAGTGGTGTGTGTAAAGAATGCTAAACACAGTGGTGTGTGTAAAGAATGCTAAACACAGCGGTGTGTGTAAAGAACGCTAAACACAGCGGTGTGTGTAAAGAACGCTAAGCACAGCGGTGTGTGTAAAGAACGCTAAGCACAGTGGTGTGTGTAAAGAATGCTAAACACAGCGGTGTGTGTAAAGAACGCTAAACACAGTGGTGTGTGTAAAGAACGCTAAACACAGTGGTGTGTGTAAAGAACGCTAAACACAGCGGTGTGTGTAACGCTAAGCACAGTG
>CM040993.1:9355028-9398694 GCA_022985145.1 Pangasius djambal | reverse complement strand
ACACAGCGGTGTGTGTAAAGAACGCTAAGCACAGTGGTGTGTGTAAAGAACGCTAAACACAGTGGTGTGTGTAAAGAACGCTAAACACAGCGGTGTGTGTAACGCTAAGCACAGTGGTGTGTTTTTACTGTTCAGTCTTTGGGGTGTTGAGGCCATTAGGTTACCATTATGGCTCCTGGTGCAGCACGAGGTGGTGACACTCAGATAAAACGGGGTGTCTGAAAAGTCAGGAACACGGGGATATTGGATATGGGAATATAGGATACAAGAATATAGGAATATGTTGAGCAAAATCCAAAAAAACCCAAAAACAAAACAAAACATGATACAGCGACTGAGAAATATGTAGAGCATAAGGGTGAACATGTAGAGCGTATGTTGTAAATGATAAAAACAAAATTGAGTATATGTAGTTTTACTCGCTTTGGTTCCTGACCTGTCGGATGCCGTGTAAAATAGTAAATATTGGTCGGATGGTACTCTTAGAGCAGTTTTTTTAAAGAACATAATCAACTATTCAAAAAAATTCTGCTGCTTATTTCAGTGTGTACAGTTATATTTGGCCTATTTAATAGATCCATAGAGTGTGGGGTTTTTTTTATCCCTGGGTTGACAGAACACATTAGGTTCTAGTTTTAGGCCTATTTGTGTTTGAGTTATTGAGGTTTGGGTTAAAACCATTCAATCAACCATCTGTCAAACAGGCTAATTACTAGAAAACCTCAGTAATAAATGTAATAAGGTAGATAATAGTAGGTAATAGTGGGTTGTGATTTCCATCACTGTAGCTAAATAAACTGAAGCTATGCTTCATGGACCGCTTTGAGAGCCACTGCTAGTCTAGGCTATATCTTGTGTAACTTTAGATAGAGGACCAGGGATTTAGAGCAGGTTTAAAACTACTATCTCTGCGTTCTGTACAAAATTAGACCCAAATCACTGTTATTTTTCCACAAAGGGTACATTTATATTATTCTAATGCTGCAACAAAATTGTACCTGTATAGTACCTTTTTTGACAGTATTAGGCTTGAGCATCTGGAGATTAAACAAAAACCACAGGTACTAATGCTATGTCCAAAAAACAGAGCCGGCGTTTGACAGGCTGCTATTTAGTGCGGTAGTGTGCGGTTTTGGACGTAGCTCAAGCGGACACACATTTCCTTCAGAACACAAGGGCGTGATTGTGCTTGCAGGCAGGCAGGGGAGCACACAGGGAAAACGATGAAGCTCGGTGACCCCCTGGTAACCTGAGAACACTGGCACGAGCCATGGTTTGACGCCTTCAGTCCTAAACGTATTGCTCCGAAGGCAGCCACTAGGAAAATTGGGCTGAAAAAAAAAAAAGTTCAATGTACAGTCTATGGTTCGTCGGTTTATTCCTTTGGTAGAACCCTACAACAGAGTGCAGTCTATCAGAGGACCCCTTTAGGAAGAGAGCAATCACTAAATATACCCAAGAGGTTCCATTTAGTGTTTAGCCTTAATTTTAAAGCACAATTGAATTTGGGCAAACTGTTTATACTTTATCACAAACCTATACGAGTGTTGTTTTTTTTTTTTAAATGCAAAAATCATAGGTTGTGGCTTAGAGTGGAGTTTTCATAAGAGCAAGATGAAGGCGTGCAGGAGAGAGAGGTCAAATGTGACGCTCGCAGGACAAGAAAGACATTAACATGGGAGTGTACTGTAACTACTTTCTCCTGGTAAGGGTTTGTGGATTAAATTACTAATTTGTTTATATTTTAGAAATAGACCCAACATGGTTCTTTCTATCATGGGCATTTACAATAAAAATTATAATTGTGCGACTGGTCTGAAAAAAAAAAATAAAAATAAAAATAAGGCACTCACTTACACTGTGTTTAGGCAATTCCCTGATTTTTAAATGCAGAAATATTTGCAGACTATTTCCCAGTTTGCTTATTAAAGCACCTGTGGGCATGAAAATAATTTTATGTGGAATGATAAATTCTAAAATGGTCAAGAAACACTCTTTACACTTATAGTCTGAGTAGTGCATGAAAATACAGTTCATAAATGGTTTCATGTCCTTCTGCTATTCCAAATATCTACCTAGCTAGTTAACTAGGAAACCTTTAACGAGATAACTAAAAATGTTAGCTAGTTAACAAGAAAACTTTTAACTAGAGAGCTAGAAATGTTAGCTAGTTAACTAGAAATCTGTTAACTAGAAAATGTTTAACTAGAGAGCTAGAAGTGTTAGCTAGTTAACTACAAAACTGTTAACTAGAGAGCTAGAAATGTTATTTGGTTAACTAGAAAATTTCTTAGCGTGGTTTTTGTATCAGTCTTGATTTATTCTTAACAAATAGAAAATGTTTCTACTATGGCATCACTCTAAAGACCCTATTTATTATTATTTTTTTTGTACAATGTGTAACACACCTCTCAGAATGCCACCAATGTATTACACATTACTGTGTGTATTATATTATAATATCCTTATATCTATAATATCATCTACATGATGGAGAAAATTAGCACACTCAGGAAATGAGCATACGAGATGAGATTTTCTCAACTTTATGCAAATTAGGGATGACGCCACAGATCCATTCCATTGGCTCGAATCATTCCCTGACCAATCAGATGGCGCGCGGAAAATGCGTCTTTAATTCCCCTTTCACAGCTTTAGCTCCTGCTTGCAATTAGCTCTTAATTACTGCTTGTCTCAAAGCGGAAGAAGAATGTATAACTGTGTTTTCATCTTATCATCGTTTTGTACTGACTTCTTATTAAACGTGTAAAGAGACGTTCCGAATAAAAATAAAGCTGGGAAGGAAGTAGCAAAGATCACAGCCGTTTCTAGAGTGTTTGTAGCTAGTACAGTTAGCTTCGGCTGCTAATCTGCTAACAGCCTGGCATGTAGGCTGTAGCATGTAACTCAAACAACCAGTTTTCACAGTGATTAGTTCTTTATTTAATTTGTGTTTAACTAGTTAGAAAACGATATATTGATATATACTCACCGTCCACTTTATTAGGAACACTTGTACATTCATGCAGTTATCTAACAAGCCAATCGTGGCAGCAACACAATGCATTAGAAAAAGTGTGATCTCTGTGAGAATAAGCACTGTTTACAACCATGGTGAGCAGAAAAGTATCTCAGAACGCACAACCTATCAAACGTTGAGGCGCACGGGCTACAACAGCAGAAGACCACATCAGGTTCCACTCCTGTCAGCCAAGAACAAGAATCTGAGGCTACCATGGGCACAGACTCACTGAAACTGGACAGTTGAAGACTGGAAAAACACTAGGTGATTTCCTCCCTGATCTTCAACTGTCCAGTTTGGGTGAGTCTGTAAAGAGTGATTATATGATTTACTATAATTCTTCCTGGCAGCTTGAACCAATCTGGCCATTTTCCTCTGACCTCTCTTAACAACTAGGCGTTTCCACCCACAGAACTGTCGCTCACTCAATATTTTTTGTTTTTCGCACCATTCTTTGTAACTCTTGAGACTGTTGTGTGTGTGAAAAATCCCAGAAGATCAGCAGTTTCTGAAATACCTAGAGTACCAACATCCATGCCACGACCAAAGTCACAGAGATCACACCTTTTCTTCATTCTGATGTTTGATGTGAACATTAACTGAAGCTCTTGACTTGTACGAATTTAGGTATTGCGCTGCTGCCACATGATTGGCTGATTAGATAACTACATGAATGTGCAGGTGTTCCTAATAAAGTGGACAGTGAGTGTAGGTATGTGGCAGTGCCTCTGGTGCGTTTATGTAGTTATACAGTTAGCTCATGCTGCTAATCTGCTAACAAAGCAATTTTTTTTTCAACTTTACTAAAATAGAATTCATTTTAAAGAGAAATAAATCATATATTGTAGTAAATTGTGTGCTGCAAGCTATACATTTTGGCTACTAACCTTTTTAATGGGAAATAAAGAGGCTGGAAAGACGCTACAGGTGCACAAGAGGGTCGCAGTGGATCTGGAGTCTATCACAGGAACACTGGGCGTGAGGTGGGAATACACCCTGGATGGGATGCCAGTCCCTCACAGGACACCGTGCACACACACATTCACACCTATGGGCAATTTATCTTAGCCAGTCCACTTACTGGCATGTTTTTTGTGAGATAAGAGGAAACCCATGTGGACATTGGGAGAACATGCACAGAACATGCAACTCCACATAGACAGTAACCAGAGATCACGATTGAACCCCTGACCCTTGAGCCACTGTGCCACTGTGTGGAAGCAGTATTTAGTAGAATATATTTATATACACTGTATGGCTAAAAGTATGTGGACACCTCACCATCATACTCCATATGTGTTTGTTAAACATCCCATTCCAATAAACCTGCCGTTATAAAAACCTCCACTCTTCCGGGAAAACTTTCCACTAGATTTTGGAGCGTGGCTGTGCGGATTTGTGTTCACTCAGCCACGAGAGCATTAGTGAGGTCAGGTACTGGTGTTGGGTGAGGAGGTCTGGGGTGCAGTCGGGGTTCCAGTTCATCCCAAAGGTGTTCAGTGGGGCTGTGGTCGGTGCTCTGTGCAGGTCGCTCTAGTTCCTCCACTCACAACTTAGCAAACCATTTCTTCATGGATCTCTGTTTGTGCACAGGGACACTGTCATGCTGGAACACGTTTGGGCCTCTTAGTTCCAGTGAAGGGAAATCTTTAAGCTACGGCATACAAAGACATTCTATACAGCTTTGTGCTTCTAACTTCGTGGCAACAGTTTGGGGAAGAACCACATATGGGTGTGAGGGTCAGGTGTCCACAAACTTTTGTTCATATAGTGTATTTCTTTAATATATTTAGATTAGAATTGGAAATGAATTCTATAATCAGTAATGACCTGCATTTTTACAACTGCTCACTACAAGGCTATTAAATCTGTTAATTATTAACAAAAAAACTAAACAGACAATTGATCAGTTAAAACAACAACAATAAGAGATACAATTATGGATATGATCTGAAACCCCTTTTAATAAACAAAGTCAAGATAAAATAATTAATATGTAAATTAAATAAGAAAGGCTAAATCAACACTATTGCATATCGAAGATGGCATGATTAAACAAATATTTAAAAGCATCGCAACAATTTTTCGAGGATGGTTTTCAGCATATATTAAGCCTCTATATAGATTTTTGTCTGAAATCCAATGTTCATCTAGAAAACCGTCCCACTGTAAACTGCTATAAAACATAATTTCATTACATATGCCCACACCCCCTCACCACAATTATGACACTAAAAAGAAACCATATAAAACGGGATTTAAAAAAAATTGTTACAGAAAAAAGAAAAATGCCAAAAGTCCCCACACACACACACACTCGATTGTGATTAGACTTTACAGTAGAAACGGAATGTGGGATGTCAAATGCAGCACTCTGTCTTTCTGTAAAGAGTTCCTGGAAAGAGGGAAAAAAAAAAAGACTAAAGCGTGTTCTTTCTTGGGCACACAGAGGTCCATGGTATGTAGATGTGCTGCTAGCCTGCGGGCTCATGCATTTGGGTTGCTTCTCATGAGCTTAATATCTGCGTCCACCATCTCCTTAACAAGCTCCTGTTGAACAACATTACACATGCGCACACGGTCAGAATCATTCGGTTTCTCAGGCAGGGAAAATTGAACTGAACTGGTTTGAGTTCTCACCTCGAAGGTCACTTGTGGCTTCCAGCCGAGTTTCTTCAGCGCTTTGGTGCTGTCTCCCTGCAGATAGTCCTAAAGACAGAGAGAAAGGGTTGAACTTTTCTCCTACCTTATTAGCGGGACCTCCCATACTTTTACAACCGTACACTTTCTCCTTCTCCCTATATCCCAGCACACGTGTACACACACACACACACACACACACACACACACACACACACACACACACACACACACACACACACACACACACACAGGTGTCAGGCTCGGTATCTCTTGGGGCAGGTGAGGGCAAAGGCAAGCCATCTATCCAACATGGCCCCCCCTCCCAACCTCTTGCCCAGTGACTGAGCATGATGGATTATGGGACTTGTGTGGCCGCTCTCATACTCTCTATTCCCTTTTTGCCCGTTATCCTTCAGAGGCAGAGTGAGAAATGGCTTTTTAGTGGAGATTCTCAGGGTGCCAGCTTAAAGAGCTTGAGAAGCCTTTATGGCTGATCTGATTACACTGAAGCGCTAAGGAACCGGAACACAAACACACTCACACACACATTAATAGCACTTTTGTGAAGTCCAGTTTAACACAGCCTCATTTGTGAACCATAACCAGTGTGATTATAAAGCTAATGTTTAAAATGAGTCTGGACTTTTAAATTATACGTTTCCCCTAATTTAGTGTCTTCTTTGTTTGGCTGTGTTCGTTTCTATTTGGTTTTGGCTTTTTTGTAGAATTTTTATTTAATTTCTGAATAGTGTAATTTATTTATTTCTTTTAGTTTTAATGATTTCAGTTGTGTGCCAGCCCCAGGAGTGTAACTTTTCTTTGTAAGACAATTCGAACTTAAAGTTTGAAATATTAGCACCCTGTGTGCTCTCTCTCTTTCTGTCACTCAACATTTTCCACACTAAATTTTAGTAAATGTTATGGACAATATTAAATTCTAGGAATTAATCTTTAAAAAAAAAAAAAAAAAAAAAAACGTTGGACGCATTATTTCTAGTTTTCCAATAGCTAAAGTTTTTTTTGTTTGTATTTAATTAATACTATTTTAATTTCCAATACAAAATTTTTTATTGTAGTTTTAGCTTATACCATAACATCTCGGCTTTTTTATACGAATTTTCGCATCTAACAAGTAAACAGATCTTTGAAGCCGATGACAACAGCAGCATTCATTCATTAAGTACCTGAAACAGCATTAAACTATCAGACCCAAGGCATGTATTAAAGAAGCGTATTAATCATAATTAAGATTTACTGACAGCTAAATGAATTTCAGCTGCTTTGGTCACTCACTAAGTTCAGCAAGAATCACATAAACCCCAAGAGAGAGATATTCACTGAGAAAGATTCAGGAAACAAAAAGAGAGGTGCATGTTAATTCATGTTGCTGTCAGTTGATCAAACTGAACAATAGTGTGTGGGTGTGTGGGTGAGGAAGACAGAAATATATGAAGTGATTATTGTCTAGAATACCAGCTGGAGTTTTAGCTCTGTAGCTCTAAATGTCATGACATGAAACTGGGGCATGACTAACTGAGCAACATAAAATAAAATGTGCTTGTGAAATAAAGAAGAGTCAATAAAACTAAACAACTTGTCACAGAGAGTGCTTGTCAGCATACTTCAATTCAGAAAGGTGTTTGAGGAGTGTGTGTGTGTGTGTGCGTGCAAAACAGTGTCAGTCATAAATCACAGTCATAAATCACAGTCATACACACCCAGAGCTGTACTGCTAGTTTGTAATCTGCTATTACTATTGAAATGATCTGAGAAAATGTTGTTGTTGCCAGTGTAGTAATTAAATGCAAACACAATAAATCTGTTGTGTTGTCATGATTCTGAATGTTTACATTGACTCAGTGAAAAAGTGGTGAGCGTTGAGACATGAGAGGTAAGAAGCTTGAGGTAACTCCTCTATCTACACACACTTTCTGACCAACACTGACACCCTTTCCTCTGTGAGAGCAATGAATAATCAAAATCCTGCTGACTTTGCTTTGTCATGCTGTGTTTGGACTGACTTGACGCACGGGAAAGTTATTAGGATACTTCTTTTAGTATTATTTATAGTATAAATTTTTAGTATTAACACCTTTTAGTCCCCCCCCCCCCCCCCAACCTAATTTCCACACTCAGTCTAAGGGTTATTCAGTTTGTCCTTTTGCGGAATCCTTCTAGTTGTCTTCGTTGTATACAGTCAGGTCCATAAGTATTTGGACAGTGACACAATTTTCATAATTATGCCTCTGTACACCACCACAATGGATAGCAGCTACAAAATGCAAAATTCAACTCCAGACCATGGATGGACTGGAAATTGAAGGACTATGTAAAAAAAAAAAAATGGCTGTAATTCCTAAATGGTTAATGCAATCATGTTGGTTAATCCCTTGAATTAAAGCTGAAAGTCTACATTTCAATCGCTTCTTCGTTGCTTCATTTCAGATCCACTGTGGTGGTGTACAGAGGCAAAATTATGAAAATTGTGTCACTGTCCAAATACTTACAGACCTGTCTGTATCTCACTGATTTATGGCTGACAGTAAAAACCCTACAACAGAGGGTTTCTCTTTAAGAAAAGATTCCAAGTAGAACCCCTCTTAGACAGCTAGAACCCTTACCAATTTAAAGAACACTTACAGAACACCTATCTAACAGTTTACAGTGCTAAAGTATTGTCTAAAATAAACACTTCAGATCTTTCACATAGAAGAAACTATTTATAGTTGTTCTAAAAAAAAAAAAAAATTCCATTAGAACTACTTTGTAAATACTAATTTTTTTTTTAATATAATCAATCAATTATATTTCTAATTGATTAGTTGGAATATTTTATCAATAATATAAATGCTAAAAAATATTTTTAAATATTTTTGTGGCATTTTAATCGACTAATACTATTACTGAGGTCCTAACTAGGCTTAATCAAATAACAGGTCAATAACTGCAATACAGTATTACTGTCTTTTATCACATAATCTGTCACAGCATGAGAATATTCAGTGCTTATGTCATCCAAATCAGCTGCCCAAATCAACGCAACTAACATTTCAGTACTTTTTTACTGGTTCCACAATTTATTTATTTTTTGCAGCAGCAGTGTGTATGGCCTGCACTTCAAAGCGTGATTTATTCAATTCTGAGCAGAGAAATTGAAAATAAAGGCAAAATAAATAACTAACTGAAGAAATAGCTAACTGAAAAACCCTGCTGCTAAATTCAGTTTGCTTGCCGTGTGCACATAAACGTGAATTTCAGTGTGTGGAATCGATGCCAAAGCTTTGGGATTGACTCTTAATTTTCAAAGCCAGGAATCATCGAATTGAATCTTTTTGGGATCGACTTCGATGGGAACCAAAAGCAGGATGGTGACTTGATGACTTGACACACAACATTCATTATTAATATATATTGTGTACACTAAGCGATGCTATGCTACTGCCCAACACTGTATGATGCATGCATAATGTATGTACAATGACGAGTTGTGTTTTGAAGTAAGAAAAAGGTTCGTCTCGTAACCTAATCATTCAGGACCATGTTCCGTCATTTTCAGCCCATTGAGTTGCCTTGCACCAGATTATGTTTTTGATGGGGCAGGAAAGATAGATAAATATACCATAAATGACCACAGCTAGAAAACTGGACAAGCGAGGACAATGATATATGGCAACACATATGAACTAGATAGGTACAGTTCGTCAGGACAAACTTTGATGTTGGCTTGACAAAGCCAGTTTGAAATCGTTTCATAAGCTTGAAGATAGTTTGAAGTTGAAAGACAGAAATACAGACAGACAGTTACCGGCAGAAAGATAGATGACAAATAGAGTGACACAAGTAGATAGATGGAGAGAGAGAGTATTATTAGCAGAAAGAGAGGTAGATTGATAGAAAGAAATACGGAGAGAGTGTGTGTGCTAGTGATAGAGAGAAGAATAGAGAAATAGTGTGGCATTGGTAGAGAGATAGATGAAGTGAGAGTCTCTGTTACAGGTACACTGACAGAGAGAGGGAGAGAAGAGGGGCTTAAAGCCGTTAGCACGCAGGTGTGTGTGAGTTTTGACAGTTGGAGGTTGAAATCTTGAGTTAAGTCTATGGGGGATTTTTGATCGTCCACTATGGGAACACCGGAAGTCCGATCAGTTAAAAAGAAATACAGCTAGAAAGGTTTAGGAGTTATACCAGACCAAAATTTTCAATGGAAGTCAATGGGAATTTGGCCATTTTGAGCTTCCGTAACGGGAAAACCGTAATTTCGATCAGTTAGAAAACTCATAGCACACTCAGGACAGGCTGAAGCTTATGTGCCAAGCCAATATAATAATCACAAATCAAAATATCACTCATGTCATGAGGCTAAGAGTGTAGTGTAGTGTAGTGTAGAGTTCATTACATTAACAGTGGTAGTAGTTTTATTTGTAGTAAAATGCTCTGCCATTTCCATCAAATGCGTTTTTAGTCTAAGTGAAGTGACATAGCACACCATAATACAAAAAATGCTTCATAATACAGTCCTACTAATTGATAATGAAATTTGTTGGTGACTATTTTTATCATTGAATTTTGTCGATTAGTTGCACTAGCCCTAACTGACACCAATAAGGAATATTTTAAATAAATGCAAACAACTCGTCATTCTTGAAAGACATCTTCTTAATTTGCTCTGCTTCCCTAGGGTACAAGTAACAGGGTGCACATGTAACATCCCATTGTCCTCGTCCGTTAGCATGAGAAAAGCCAAAGAACGTTCAATATAAAATAGACAGATGGCTGCTGACCTGCACAAATCAGGTAATGCATACACTAAATACATAAGAATTTAAAAACACCATTAAGCACAATTAGGGCCATAACAGAAAGTTTCCCGTGTCTGAAACAGTTGGAAACAGGAAACAGGAATTATATGCTTAAGCACACTGATTCCCGACACAGTGAGAAGGATTGCGAAGGAGGAGGGGAAAAGAGGCCACAGATCATAGTTTTAGAATTGCAAACTTTAGCCGATTCTTGTGGTTGTTAAGTTTCAAAATCAGCTGTCGGGAAGAGCTGCAAGAAAAGCCCTTCCTGAGAACACAAAATGCAGTGCCTGAACTTCACCAGGCATCATTAGAACTACAATTGGCTTCGTGTGTTGTGGTCAGATGAGACCAAAATCAAACTTTTCGGTCCTGCTGCTAATGAAATGCCAGAAAGTCTGAGGTTAGCTAATCATAGTGTTTCATTTATGTCCCTGTCTCATGTCAAATATTTGGTGATGGCATCTATTCATTGGATGTCCTTAAACTTTAAGTGGATATGTATGTATTTTAAATCTATGGAATGACTAAATGACAGATTGTAACAAAAGTCACATACGTGACTATTTTCATACATCCCTTGCCCATCTCATATTTGTACACTGCGCAAACACTGGTCTGCATGTTATTATTGGGGGGGGGGGGGGAGACGACACTCTTCCAAGTTTGATATAAAGACTAAGGTCTCCATATGCAAGAACAAAAACAGGAAGTCCTGAATAGAGTTTGGTAAAGCACTGGGATTAAAAAAAGAGCATTTTTAACAGCCATTTACACTGAAAACATGCACGCACATGCACAAATGTCCGGGGTGTGTGTGTGTGTGTGAGGGCCAGGAAGTTTGCCGCCCACCTCTCGAGGGCTTGGGAAATCAGGCAGTCCAGCGTTTTGTGGGTTTGACCTCGGCCTGCACACATACAGGAGAGGGCCTGCCATGTGGGTGTGTGGGAAAGACTCAACAACCTTACCCGAAACTCTCTGTCATACATACATGACTAAAACTCCCCAAAATGTACCACAAATAGTATACATCATGTATTATAGCTTTTTTTTTTTTTTTTAAAAGACCTGCCTATTCAAAGGAAAAAAAACAAAAACAAAACACAACTTCGAAATTTACTATGCTCTACTTTATGTAGCTTCATGTCCACACTAGAGGATAATCAGGCTGGTTTTGAGGCTTATTCACCCCTCCAAATGATCACAAAACATTTCCTGAGTTTAGACTGGTCTTAAAATTGCTTCCCAAACTATCCTGTGGTGTGGGGTGTGTTAAATCCAATCTTAACCCCTCCAGTCTACTCACAGTCCAGTCGTGGCTGCCCCAATTTAAATACATCATACATATTAAACAGGTTCAGCATTTACTACTAAATATCCCGTAGTGTGTGGAACCCGAGTGTCCTGACATCATGTATGAAAGACCAATAACCAGTGTTTGTTCCAACAAAAGCAACATCCACCATGTCACTTTTGTGTCTGAGAAATACTGAGAGATCTCAGGACAATCTCAGGGGAAAAAAAAACCCCACCAAAAATCTGAGAAACTTTCAATACTGGTTAGAATTGTATAAATCTTGTAGTGTGTCCCTGGCATAACAAGTCTTTCAAAACATACGTTTCCTAAAAAGGTTTGGCAAATTACTCATCATGTAATGTAGGAAAATGGATAAGAATGAATGCATGTTAATTACAGCATAAGCTACTTCATTTCCATATTTTTCCCCTAATTGTTTAAACTTTTTTAAATTAAATTTTTGTCCAAAAATGTTGCATGTAAGCAGGCAGTAGTAGGCACTACACAGATTCTACACTGGCATCCTGTTATATCTTATGTAGCGAGCATACAGAATGCTACTTCCAATGTTTGCTCCTTCTGTAGCTGTAACTACATTATAGGCTTCAAGTAAATGCACTCAACTTCCAAACCTTCAAATAATTAAACTTCGACAGCACCTTTTAAAGGAATTTGACATCCCTAGTAATGATCATTACTGCTCCTGAGTTCGATTTAAAAGAAGATTCCTGGGGTAGGATCTGAAATAAATCCTGCTCCCCATTTTAAAGCCAGTACAAGGAAAGAAGGTTTCTTTCACACACGTGCTAATATGAGCCTGCACAGGATGCAGTCAGTCAGAAGGGGATGTTGGCGAGATTAAATTCCCATATATTTTCACCCACCATTCGTGGCTGTGATGAAAAATTGTCCAGTCTGGAGAGAGGGAGAGTGAGAGAGTGAGGAATGTGAGGTGTCAAGAGTTCAGCGACTGACAGAGTGCGAGTGAGAGAGCCAGAGTTAATTAGTCAATCAAGATAACGAGCCCAGAGACAAGCCATTTACAAAGGGCAGCCTGAAATTAACCTCCACTCTCATTGCTCTCTCCCACACAGCCACTCAAGACGTGTCCACACTAATACAGATACGTTTTAAAAGCATAAATGCTTTTTTTTGTGTGTGGGTTTTGTTTGTGGGGTTTCCATTCACACTGAAAAGAATTCTTTTTAAAAACTTTCTCCAACTGGAACTGTAGCCTGAGGAAACTGGAGATTTTTGGAAAACGCTGATGCCTGGTGACCTGTGATAGGTCCCCGCTTGTCACGTGATCCTGACTCCAACACATCTAAAATTAAGGACGCGTAAACTTGAATGTTGCTGTCTGGTGCCATCTATTTTGGTCACTGTTTCACAACTGATCATAGTAATATACAGAATAAATACTTTGTAATCACTGCCAGTGCTTTGGCTACCTTATAGTTAGTTGCTACCCTTAAATGCCTTTTTTTTTTTTTTTTGGCTGGCATTCAGCACATCAAACCGCATGGCGTAAATGGCAAACCATTTGGCTCAGGTAGCATGTGTATGCTTAGTATAGGCATTTTCCTATCCTTACATTTCAATGTAGAAAATGTTTGGGAAAAGTATAAAGCCACAGGGTGGACGGAAAACTTTTCAAATATATCCATATTAACGTGAACAAGACACTAGTTTCATGCCCGACAAATTACACTCGTATCTTTCTTTCGTGTACGTTTTCTACACTGGCTTTTCAGCATTGCTTCGAAAAACATCCAAACAAAAGCGAAAGTCACCTGGTTTCTGGGCCACATTTTCCATGGCTCTATTCCTTTTAGTTATAGTTCCTATGAACTCTTTCACTCTTCCACAAAACACACTCTCTCCTTTTCCCTCTCTCCCCTCCATGGGGCCCAGGGTGGTTCCGCTCAGTCAAAGTCCTTCAGGAAATACCAGAGAGAAGGCCAGGGGAGAACTTACACCCTCTTTCCCGCTCTCCATTTATTTCCCTGCCTCAGCCTCCCTCGCTGCATAGCTCTCTCTCTCTCTTAGTCCCCTTCACTATTCATCTGTCATCGTTTCTCTCTCTCACTCTCACTCTCTCTTGCTCTCAGACTCGTCTCTATCCCTCCAGGTTCAAAACTGCGCTGTAAGCCGGGGCATGTCCCATATGAATAGCCTCGTCTTTAAGGCAGAGTGACATGGACAGACATTTAAAAGAAAGGCCTGAAGAGAGGGGAAAATGAGACGTAGAGAAACACAGTAGCAACTGTATGAACACAGGATCTGCCTGTGAACGGCAGACGTACAGCTCTGAAGTGTGCTCAATAAAAGTCAAGTTGATATATACGGTCACCTAGAGGAAAGACTGGGCATCGGAGAGCAACTTTACTACAGATTTGAGCTCAGCCTGGCACTGGGCCAAACACTTTACGACATCATTCGCACTCGGATTTAACGGCTCTGACCTATTACACTGCATATCATCATAAATCTGTCACGTGCAGCCAGTCCCGGAGTCTCCCAGAGTAACGAAACTACACGTATATATAAAATCTCAGAGTCACAAACTACAAACTGCACATAGCCTTGTAGTCTACAGACGTTCAGCTTCAGTTTCCACACAGTCGCACACAGCCAGCCAGATATGAGAAGCATAAATAACCATAAAGTCTGAGAGTGGAGCTACATCAATATCCATACAGTCTACAGTAACTACAAAACCCAGACAATATCAGGCTACACCACAGTTTTCAAAATGTTGTCCATTACACTCCAACACAGAGCTTATATCATCATTAGTAGGGATGTCAAAAACAATACCTCACATTATATCAGATAGTTCATATTTAAATGAAAAATATGAGGTGCAGGATTGACTGTTTTATAGGCTGGTAGAATGAAAATGGTAAGAACGCTACCAAGTCTTGTCATCTGAATGAGGCCGTTGTTCTCTGTGCTCCATATTCGTTAACTCTCCCAACCTCTCATTCTCTCCCTCCTCTGGATTCATAGCGACAAAATATCTTCAATAAAATTTAAACCGAAATTCTGTGAAAATGCAGTAATTCATGTCCATCTGTGCCTCTCTGAGGTTCTGCCTGGAAACATGTTTACTATAATAATGTCACTGATCTAATCCCTCTTTAATGCCAACATGCTATAACCCTAATCCCTAATAATCCACATAATTCCACAATTTAATGGAAACAGCAGCTCACTACAAACTAGGCCCTGTGATAAATAATGGCACAAAGACCTAGGGCACTGAGAAGACATGGACACACATGCACCCACATGTTTTAGGCAAGGTTACTTTTTTTGGGAGTCAGGGTAATACTAGGCGGCAACAATACCTCCTAAAGATAATAAATTGCTGTAATATTTCAAGATATTTGTATGTCTCAAACCTAGATTTTTTTTTTTTTTATGCGCATAGGCTTTACCCCACTAAGAAAAAGGAATGGAAAGAAATGGATGAGGCCTTCCTTGAAACTGTCTGGAAAATGAACAATTAAAAAAAAAACCTTTGGCTGCCTGAAATCCACCTTCACCAAAGTGCTCATAAAACTGCTTTAAATCAGCGTCAGAATGAATATAATGGAAGTATAAATCCAAACTGGCTAAATGGAACCGCTGAATGTTCTCGAGTGCACACCATGCAGTTCACAGAAAGGTCTTCAGCTGCTTTCAGCTCCACCCTAAAGGAGCCATTACAGGAAACGTTCACCAACACCCACCAGACCCACTGTAAGAAACATTGCCCAGGTTCATTTGTTTAAGGGCTCTGACACACCAAGCCACCCATCTCCTGTAGTTTCTGCAGTATGTCCTGCACTGTGGTCACTAGTCAGCACTTGGCAGGGACTGATGGCTGAAAGACTTAGCGTGATCTTATTAGCTTTTCAATATTTATTTATTATTCACTTAACTGACGTAGCTAGGTATGTATTTGCAGATAAATGGCTGAATCACAGCAGGACTTTTTAAATTGTTTCACAGTGACGTGAACTGACTACATCCCAAACGCTCATATACAGCTTTACTAAATAGGACACACTGGTGTAGAATCTGAGGGTAGTGGTAGCTCAGTGATGTTGGACTTCTGATTGGATGGTTGAGAGTTCAAATCCCAGCACCACCCAGCTACTACTGCTGGACCCCTGAGCAAGGCCCTTAACCCTCAACTGCTCAGTTGTATGAATGAGATAACTGTAAGTTGCCCTGGATAAGGGCGTCTGCCAAATGCCGTAAATGTAATGGTGTACTATTTTAACATACTATAATGTTCAGTAACACACCATTTACGACAAGTTTTTTTTCTGTTATACTTGGTCATCTATTTTTATGCCTCCGCCACTAGATGGTGCGTCCGACTGTTTGTCCGAGATTCTCTTTCTATCTCAAGAATGAGTGACTGAATATTTGTAAGATTTCTATGGAATTATCATAGTAACTTGCAGATTAGATTAAATAACTGATCAGAGTTTGAAATTGGAGTCCAAACAGGGACAGGATCACAGCAAGGTCAAAAGTCTGAAATAGATTTTCTTCAACAGCTTCCTTCCCATTTGAAATATATTTTAAGTGTATTTCAGGCACACGAATGAGTAACGACAGGAACTAGAATTGCTGGCAGTGGAGGCATCTCTGTTGATGCCACTGGTATTGAGTGCTACCTGCTTATATTATTATTACGAATATGGGTTACTGCCCCCTTCTGGTAGGGCAAGATATTTACTGTGAGTTGTTGTCTTAGCAATATGGATTTTTCCACAGAAGAAGTGAGACACTGGAAGGCAATTATCCGTCAGGCTCTTGTTGCTTGGTGTGTCCTGGCACTAAAGGCGCAGCCACAGCTATTAGTCCGACTGCCGAGTCCGAATCAGAGCGGAACTGATACTTTTTCAACTTGGTTTGCTTTCACATTACATAAATAAACAAACCAAAAAACAACTTGGGTGTGTAGGGCTGAATACGCACTTGTAATACTCTTTATTTCACTGGTCAGAAATATGGTGATGGAAAAACATAAGCACTTTGCCAACTGCGCACAGTAATAACAAAAATCATCACACTGTCAACACTAAATAAATGATTAAATAATTATATAAATAACTACTTTAAAATGTTTTGTAAATCCCAGCAAGCATTTCTTTGTTTGCCCAGATATCTGCGCTTTGGCTCTGGTTGTGCCTCGCAGCTCAGTTTAACAGCTCGCAGCTACGAGAATGCTGCAACACAAAAGTTTGGGTTCACTTCCTGCAGTGGGGTCAATTCAGGGTAAAATCACTTTCTCACTCCAATCAGACTGTGCTACATTTATTTCAGTCCACATATGAGTGTACATATTCTGCTGTTCTCAGAAACTGCACCAAGGGGGATGCAAACCAGGGTTCAAATCAAATGGAGTAAATGCCGTATATGTGAGTGTGCATACACCTACCCATTTTTTTTGCCATTTTGTCTATGGAAAAACTATTCAGAAAATCAGTAATATTTCAGTATGCATTCGAAGGTAGGTAAGTCAGGATTGTCACATACACACTGACTATATAGCGTGCACACAAGCTCGAGAGACTTATCTGCTTCTCTTACTGGGAGATTAAAATATTCGCAGAAGAATCTGGGTGTGCATTCGTTGCTGTGACCTTACAGAACATACATCTTGTTATAATCCTTCATTAAGCACAACTTCAGTAATCCTTCAATTAACGCACGCACACATAAAGGCACAGTCACACATTGGGGGTGGGGTGGGGGGGGAACCCTCAGTTGTGAGAGAAAGTAAGGAAAGTAAGGAAAGTAAGGAAGAGTTTTGGGTGTGCAGTGGTTAACTGTGTTGTGTAATCTTTTTTGCTTAAAGATTTACAAATCATTGAGTTGGTGCCTGTTATACATGCTGAACAGGTATTCTCAGATGTCAAGAGGTCAGACACACCAGACCTATTTGCATAAAGCCAACAGAAGCTGAGATTAACTGCTTTTCACTGCTGCATTACTGATTGGCTCAGGATAATGAATCGCGTGAGCGTGTTGTATGCAAATTCAATATTTAGTATACTGCGCTCAGTTTCAGTACAACTGCTGAATTAACGCAGATGACTCTGATCAACATAATAACCACACAATTCTCAACAAAATCAATTATTGTTTCAACTGTTAGAAGGCTGTCAAGAAAGTCTGTTAGAGTCTGCAAATAAATCACCAACGGGAAATATCTGTTAAACCCTCATTAGCAGTACAAATCTGCCACTTTTATCCCTGATAATACTCTCTCATTTAAAAGCTTTCCTACTGCAAATATAATATATAATAGGATAATATTGTAAATATAAAAGTAGTTGCCATAGAAATGGTCTTAGATTTGACTGTATGCCACGCTCTTGGCTCAGTTAATGTTTTACTCCTGGTCTTGGTGAAAAATTACGTTTACAACCAGTTGATATAACTGTCTTAAATTTACGGCCAGAGAGTCATGACCAGCATAGTCCATGACTGAGTACTTGCATTTACTCCAGCTGTTATGTTTAGTGTTCGTCCTAAAACTTCTGGTTAGATGGTTAAACTCACTTCTGCTGTACTTGGATCACTCTGCTGTGGATACTTGGATTTCATTCTACATTACTTGGAGGTCATTTTGGGGGGGAAAAATGAATGAAAAAACAAATAAACGTAAATGTAGATACTCTGCAAAGTGAGAGACATTAAAATCGGATAATAAAAATAAGAGGCTGAAAGTATAGAGTACACTTAGGTAGATAGGGTAAATTAGTTCACGATGATGAGTGAATGAATATTAATTAGGTAGGTGTGTATGTTGACAGTTAGGAGAGTTTGTCACTACTCTGGGTTTGGCAATGAAAAAGCCACACCACCTGTAAGAAACAAATACTGTAACCACACTAAAACATCAGTAGCTTATTTACATAAAGTCATAAAAACGGTACGGGGCAACTGTGATGCTGGTCTCAGTAAAATGAGTCCTGATTAGAGAGAAAACTTGATCACAGTGCAGATGCAGTAAGGGCCCCTACAAGAAACACCAAATAGGCCAAATAAGCAAGTATTTCTTTCAGTGTTTACTCCAAATCCACAGCCTTAAAACATGTGCCTTGGGTAGAACCCCTGTATGTTAATGCAAGAGGTGGAACTTTCTAAACTGACAGGCAACATGCTGTGTGTGTGTGTGTGTGTGTGTGTGTGTGTTTCGTCTGTCAGCAGTCATTTAATAGGTCTGTTTTGTTTTCTGAGTTAGTGCCTTTTTGAATTCCTGGTTGAGTGACCACTCTTTCTTCCCATGTTGTACACACACTTACTCACACACTTACATCTGCTAAGGCAACATAATGTCATCTTATGCAACAGACAATGATCAGTATTCATTTAAAAAGTCTACTAAAGGGAAGAAAACAATTTAATCACCGGTATGATGAAAGATGTGTTATATGACCCTGAAGTGAGCAAAGGAATTCTCTCTCTCTCTCTCTCTCTCTCTCTTTCCCACACACACACACACACACACACACACACACACACACACACACACACACACACACACACACACACAAACCCACACCCACCTCGCTTCATATTCAAGTATCAGTGACTCACCACTTCAGTGGGCCGGTAGTACTTGGGGTCCACTTTGACATGGACGACTCCTGTCTCCTGACACCTGCCTACCTCGTTCTCATTCTTCCCCTCCCACCTGTGTGACATGAACATTGTTACATACAATATTATAGACAGATAGACATAGACAGACAGACAGATAACTAGATACACAGCCAGACAGATAAACAGTTACAGTTCCCTAAGAAAGTCCTGGAACAGCAAGGCCAATTATTTTGTTTTTGCTATACATTGAAGACATTTGGGTTTGAGATCAAAAGAAAAATGAGACAAGGGATCAGAATTTTAGCTTTGATTTCCTGATATTTACATCTAGATTTTTCAAGTGTTAAAAAAAAAAATATTGGAAGATATGATCGACAAGTGTATCTTGTTGCCCAGGTGTGCCATGTTAGATAGATTGTCTACTCTGAATGTCTACTCTTAGTTTGAGCCCTGGGTTTCACCTGTGAAGACTGCATTTGTTGTTAAAAAGGATAAACCAACATGAAGACCAGAGAGCTGACTATGGGAGGAAAGCAAGATATTTTGAAGCTGAGAAAAGGCATTGCACAAGCATTGGGCAAAGTCAAAACAGCAATTTGGAATGTCCTGAAAAAGAAAGAAACCACAGGTACTCTAACGAGATATCAAACAGGTTGGCCAAGGAAAGCAACAGCAGTTGATGACTAACATTGTGAGAGCTGTGAAGAAAAATCCAAAAACAACAGTAAGTGACATCACCAATAAACTCCACAGGGCATCCAGCCTCCCATCTCCATACTTCACAGCATGTATGGTGTTCTTGGAATCATACCTGCATCCATGCTTTATCCCACATAGCCAACATAACATGCTGAATTATTGCCAAAGAGTTTTATTCTTGTTTGACCTGAATGTTGCAAAAGAGTTCTGATTTGTCTACAGTAAATGGGTTTAGACGCACATCTCCGTGCTTCTTTTTTAGCAGAGGAGTTTTGTGTGAGGTGTAGGAACAGAGATTTTGCAGCTGACTGCTTATTGTTTTCTGTGTAACTGTTGTTCCTGCTGGTTTCAGGTCATCCTACAACTCTTTTCGAGTGACTGCTGGCTTCTCTCTTACCTTCCTTATCTGAGAGCGTGTTGTACAATCGTGCGTGGCTCACCTGCCTGGGGACGATTAGTTGTGGTTCATGAACTTTCTACCTGCATGTTCTTGAACCAGTTGTAGTGTGAGGGATGTTTAAGGTCTGTGCCATGGCTCTGCAGCTTTTTTCCATTAGAGTGTTGTTTAATAATGTCGTCCTTGGGAACTTTAGAAAACTCCTTCACCTCCATCATGATTGCTACGTGTTGCATGAAATCTTCCCAACCAATGGCTACAATATATTATAGGGTCTGAATGTCTGTCAATTTCAGTATTTAAACATATCTTTGTTTATGCTTATAAACACATTTTTGCTCATATTTATAAGTACAATGTCAAAAGACATTAAGTGTGTAAATCTGAAGTGCACTAGAAGTATATGAAATCATAAAAAAAAACAACTGACCAAATACTTATTTCCCATCACCGTACACAGACAGACAGATAGACAGACATATAGATAGATAGACAGACAGACAGACAAATATAGAGATAAACAGGCATATAGACAAACAGATAGACAGACAGACGTAGTTTAACACGGGTGTGTAGGAAATTTGGCAGAAATGATTTTTTTGGATCATGCCAGTGCAATGATTTATGGCATAGAGAACGTAGGCAGAAGTTCTGAGGTCAGAATCCTCACAGAAGCCAACAGAAAACTGCAGTTTGTTAGAGTGCTTATGTGCATTATGAAGGCTTTTGCAGTATTAGTACTGAAAATGCCATAAAGATTAACACAATAAATTGTGAAGTAGTGTACAAATTGCATGTGTGGTGTGTGTGTGTGTGTGTGTGTGTGTGTGTGTGTGTGTGTGTGTACTTACACAATGGACTTGCCCACGTGTTTGAAGGCTCTCTCCACAAACTCTCTCACGCTGTGGACCTCTCCTGTAGCTATGACCAAATCCTCCGGCTCCTCCTGCTGCAACATCAGCCACATGGCCTGACAGAGAGAGAGAGAGAGAGAGAGAGAGAGAATTATGGTTCAACTTCCAAAATGTGATTTTTATTTTTTTCCCCAGTCTTCCCACACCATTATCGAGATCACTCCCCACTGCATTTTAAAGAAATTTACAACAGGAAATGAATGATCACTTTGACTATCAGCATCATCCATATCAGCCACTGTCTCATGACTTGATAAAGGTAATAAGGTAAAAAGCACTCGTGGGATTTAAACCTAACCTGAAGAGAGCCTCATTGTCATCTCTCCAGTCCAATGATCTCTGCTCACGCTAACATCAGTGGAGAAATAATCGCTGATTCATTCAGGAAGGTCTGCTGACTCAATTTCATGTTATTCATGTCTTTTTATTAGGTCATTTGAACATTTTTAAAACTGTCCGTTGTCGTCTAATACAGAGTGTCTAAGCTCTCGTCTCTGTAGTGATGATGATGTGATGGCGGACATGTCGATAGACGGTAACTGATTACAAACTGATAAATGTGAACGCGTTTATTTACCTGCCTAGCATTTCGAGATGGGCGTGGAGGCATTTCCAATTCACGTACCATGCAAAATCAAAGATCAGGACACGATTAAAAAGTGGAAATGTGTAGATGTCTGTGCTCAATATTTTGTACTTTTTTTTTTTTTTTTTTTTTAAAGAAATCTTTATAATTCTAAGTTTAAAATGACACATCTGAGGAACTTTGTGAGAATAAACCCAGTCTGACCTTCAGTGCTTTCATGTGGTTAGGATCCTACACCCGCTCCAACACATACATACCCATCCCTGTCCTGACGTCAGCACAAAGCCTCCTGGGATATTAATTATTGTGGGAATGAAGAAACGAGTTCCCAGGTCCAGTCACCCCACTCCCCCCACCACCCCTTTTTAAAACCCCAACACACACACACACACACACACACACACACACACACACACACACACAACTGTAGTGAAGCCGGTTGAAATATTATAAAGGAGAAAAGGGAACAAGATAAATAGGGGGAGGAAGATAAGATATGTGCAGCTCAGCATCAGTAGATCTTGCTCCATCTATAAAAAGTGCGCGCACACACACGCACACACGCACACACACACACACACACACACCATTGTGCATGATTCTGCAGAGTACTAAATGCTCATAGCTGAAGCCAGTTGGCTCCATGTCTAACGCGCGCCTCTTCCCCCGCTGGACTCCACGGCAGAATAAAGAGTCCATCAGCACGTTCTATCTGCTGCAGTGGGAAGCTGGCTGCTGCGCCTACACACACACACACACACACACACACACACACACACACACACACACACACACACAAACACTCATATTTCACTCCGGCTCCACTCACAAGCTCCATCCATCAGGCGCAAATGAGGCACCAGACACACGCATGGGGGGGAAGAGAAAGAATGGAATAGTGTGTGTGTGTGTGTGTATGTGTGTGAGAGAGGGGGAGAGAGAGAGAGAGAGAGAGAGAGAGAGATAGAAAGGGAGAGAGAGGAGGGAAGAAAGAGGTCACCTGAAAATAGAAAGTTTACTATAAATTTAAATTTAAAGTGAAAGGGGCTACACACGTGTGTGTGTGTGTGTGTGTGTGTGTGTGTGTGTGTAGGAAATGGTCTTTTATATTCCCTGATTTTAACTAGCCCCCTACCCCACCCCCTCACCCCAAACACACAATGAAAAAAGGTGAGAATCTTCTACTAATATTATATTTATACAGGTATTACAGAAATAAATCACACAGGTACTACAGAACAAACACCACAAAAACACACTTCAGACTGTCCACAACCACACATCTGGTTCAAGTTTGATTTAGAAACCCTTCCTTACATGTTTTTCAAAAAGCTGTTCATCACAAATATTTTGTCAAGACCATAACTGATGCCAAGTCTTGTAATATCCCTAAAACAATGCCAAGTTTAATGTTTATCTAACTTTGCAATCGAGAGACAGTTTAACTATTTAAAATGACCGTGTGTAATGTACCTCAGAAGATTCTTCTTTAATATAAGGAAGAATCTATAACACTGTCCTGAACGGACAGTGTGTCTATATGACTGGCAACACTGGTGCTGTGGTTAAAAAAAAAAAAAAAAATCTGGAATTATAGGAACTGATTTTTAGAGGATTGCTACAAACCCTAATTTCCATCTTCACAATTTTCAAGATGCTAATTACAATTTGCAAACTTTCAAGCAAACGGTTTTATGATCACATCATTACTGGGATTCAGGGGTCGGTTTGAGTGGACAGCTTTTTGTCTTCACGGTTAATTAAAAATGAAGGGCCTTTTCTTGGAATAAGTTTTCAGTGTGCGATGAAGCTAATTAATGACAAAGACATTCTTTTTTCCAAACCCGTTTTTACCAAGGGCGCCAATAATTCAGGAAGTGACCATTATAAAATTTGTTACAGTTCAGGTAATAGATTTTCACATTTGATTATGTATTTGCGATTCATAAAATTACGTTTTTTGTAATAGCATTGTACTGGCTAGCGTCTGATTACTTTTGACAAGAAATAAATTCCATAAGCAGTGACGTCAGGTATTCTAGCCATGAACGGGACTTTAGCAAACACCTCAGTGGCCATGATTCCACTCATCAGTACATTCATTCAACAATGACTCTGATGTAGACTGTAGACTCTCGTTCCCTTTCACCCCGTTTCCTCCAGTGTACCTCACGCTCACCTCTCTCCTTTAGCTCGCCTTACTGGTTCTCGCCCTCAGTTCTTTTTCTCTTCCCTGCTCTGGATCATTACCTCTGTGAGGGACAGCTGAGAGGCCCAGGCCAAAATTCCCCTTCCTGTTCACGACTCACACACACACACACACACACACACACACACACACACACACACACACACACACACACACACACAAATACCCACAGAAAATCTCTAGCCCACTCCAAATCTTTGTGGTGAAGGCCGGAGAGAGTGTAACGTGCTCTGCTGTGAAAGCCCTGTCATTGTGCGTGCTCAATGTTCTTTTTCAAACTCACATGGGACGGCCGGGGTTCAGTCTAACCATGACTTACTGCACTTACAATGCTAGCCCAGACACAGACACAGGGGGAGGGGAAAACACTAACGTGTGCGCAGGAAAGTAGTGTGTAGCCCCTGCCTTATCAGCCTGGCCTTCCTGCCCATCCATCATGGCAGTCTTGTGCCTGATAGTCTCGAGTTCAGCCGGGCTTGAGCTCGGCAGTGACATCTGGATTAGGTACAATTTCACAGTGAAATTAACGGAAGTGTGTCTGATCGGTTGCATGTACCCTGAGGACAAATCATGAAAAACAGTAAATCTTGCGTTCTCACGTTTCTGTTATTTAATTAGAAGAAAAACAGAGTTTCTATGTGTGAAACGAGCTGCTCATTAAAGACCGTTTGACACCTACAGCTCTTGGTTGGGTTGTCTGAAGCCTGATGAATTGAGCCGGTTTTGATTTGTTTGGTTTGGGCAGGTCCAAGCATAGTTTGAACTCAAGTGCAAAAAAAAAAAAATAAAAAAAGTAAAAATAAAATAAAACTAATAAAAGAGGGCTTTATTGCAGAATGTCCATACTAAGCAGTATGAGTCACGGAAGCCATCCGTTAGTCTAAAGTATTAGTAAACTGCTCCCGAGTGGCATGAGATTGCATGTTTGCATCTGTGGCTGGGAGTCCAAGACAGAAACATTGGCCGTGCTCTCTGGGTGGGAGGGATAGCATTACTCTCTCCCCTGTCAATCACAGCCAATCGTGGGCATCTGAGAGCTCATGTATGTGGAAGAGAGCAGTTAGTGCCTTCCTCCAAGCGTTACACAGCATGAGTAGCAGCTTGAAAAGATGCTCGGGGAACGTACACATTAACCTACACCCTCCCTGGTTGGCAGCAGTCGTGTGATAATGTAGAGCAAGTAGCTAGTGGATGAGCATGACTAAACGGGAGGAAAAAAAATTCAGAAATAGGATTACTTTTCATAAACAAGAATTATGTGTGTGCACTTCACTGGTACTTCTCTCTTCCAGGTAGTTTAATGCTGCCTTGGATTGGACTTTCTGACCTCTGACTAAGAAAAATAAAAGAAAATGCCTCGACTCTACTCTCAGAAGAATTATTGGTCTCTGTAGCTCAAAATAAATGGAAGTGAACTCCAGTGTTCAAAAGTTAGCTAAACCTACATAGGAGCAGTGTTGCTAAGACATTGTCTTATGTCTGTCTCATCCTATGACCTATTGTGTCAGTGTAAGAGTTGTAGCTTTTGTTATATAGTCACACATTTTGCCCTATTGTTGTGAGATTGTGAGTTCGAATCCCAATGATGTCACATCCATCCATCCACGAGAGCAAAAATTGGTTGTGCTCTCTGGGTGAGAGGAAGTGGCCACAGCAATGCTAGCCAATCATGGGCATCTGTGAACTCATGTATGTGGAAGAGGGTAGATAGCGCTCTCCTCTGTGTGTGTGTGTGTGTGTGTGTGTGTGAGAGAGACGTTGCCCTGTAATTCCGCATGAGCAACAGTTTGAGAAGATGTGAAGGTTATCTTCATGTATCTCTGAGGAAGCACGTGGCCCACCCTCCATAGTTGGTAGCTGTTATGTGATAGGGCGAGAGTTAGCGAGTAGCTGGGAATTAGCAAGATCAAATCAGGGAGAAGTCAATGGAGGTGGGGGGGGAAAAAAAAAAAAAAAAAAAAAAAAAAGAATTTCATTACATAAACAATACAAAATCAATTTCATTATGCTTCCATTACCAGTGAGTTTTATGCTTTTATTATTGGGCTTAGTAATCATAAATGCAATATACATAAACAATCTAATCTAAAATATTAATTTGAGATCTGATAAAATGCCAATAAGGAATTAAACGTGACAGGGAGAGAGTGCCTGAGAGAGAGCGCCTGAGAGAGAGCAAGAGAGAGAGTGAGAGAGAGAAAGGGGGGAGAGAGAGGGGTGTGTGTGGGAGAAAGCTTCAAAAAAATCTGTCAAGTGCTTGTTTGAGGTGAAAGGCAAAGAAAAACAAAGGTTTAACAGTGGTGATATCCTCATCACAGCCCCAACACCTCTACTGTTCGAGTGCACTGTATCTGAATCAACTGATTCTCTGAGTGTGTGTGTGTGTGTGTGTGTGTGTGTGTGTTCCCTTTAGTCTCTTTACACACACCATATATAAAGCTGTGTATGAACTCATGAAATCCTCAGTCCCTTGTATGGAGGACCAACTGTTAAATTATACGAGCACAAAAGTGGGGACGAGTGTGATGATACACTTTCCAATTTCCCCTTTGTAAATCTCACACACACACACACACACACACACACACACACACACACACACACACACACACACACACACACACACACACACACACCTGTACAAAACAAAAATGCACTCACTGGTGCACGCACGCACACACACACACAAACACAGACAGGCTTGGCAAGGCCATCCGAGAGTTTATGAGACTCAGCTCATTTACATGTGCCGTGTTTTTCTGGAAGCATATTTTGCAACTGGCGAAAGTTTTAACGTTCCCCACTGCACCACACACACACACACACACACACACACACACACACACACACACACACACACACACACACACACACACACACACACACTGTGAGACTGAGGTTTTGACTGCAGATCACCTGTGAACTTTATTAGCGCTCTTCTACACAGGCTGTTTTCTCTCACTCCGCATTCCTGCAGTTACACACAACGTTCAGCTTTAACTGTACTGCTCTCTCTCTCTCTCTCATTCATTCATTCATTCATTCATTCATTCATTTTTGCACACATTAATTTGGTGCATATTTGGCTGAATTTCTGTTAATTCCATGTTCTTGAATACACAATATTTTTGTGTTATTTGTTTATCTGGGTTCTCTTTATCTAGTTTTAGGACTTAGATGAAGATCTGATGGCATTTCAGATCAAATTTATGCAGAAACACAAAAATTGTAAAGGGTCCACAAACATTCTAGCAGCGTAGCACAGTAAATAATAAAAGTTTTACAGAAAATATCATGTACATGCCCAGTGACATGTACAAATCAAGGAAATGAAACATAATTTTTATATGTTTTGTGTTTGGAAAACCTTATAAACAGTGTAGGAGTATATAATTTGTAAACCACTATATAGCCAGGATATGTATATGGAAAAGCAAATTGTATGTACACGTGTGTGTGTGTTTGTGTATGTGTGTGTGTGTGTGTGTGTGTGTGTGTGTGTGTGTGTGTGTGTGTGTGTGTGAGTGTGAGTGAGAGAGAGAGAGAGAGAGAGAGAGAGAGAGAAAGAAAGAGAGAGAGAGAGAGAGAGAGAGAGAGAGAAGTACAGAGATGGTTATCTGAGTCATTTAGCCTGCTGTTGAGCATATTGGTTACAAATTGGAAAATGAGCAGCAGGTGTGTGGACACATACACATACACATACACACAAACACACACACACTGCAAACACTGGGCAATATGAGTGGAGAGAGGAAAAAAAAAAACAGGGACCTTCACTATAAAGTAAACAGTGAAATCCTGCATGAGTGCACTCAACTGTGCACTGTAGAAGTGAAACGTAGCATTTAGTCATCGGTGTTGTGCGATGCGTTGGTGTTGTTTGTACATATCTCTAGAGGAAGAAATAAGATAAGGTTGCAGTTTGTGTGCACGTCACTGGTACTTCTCTCTTCCTGTTAGTTTAACTTTAACTTTCTGACCTCTGACTAGGAAAAATCAAAGAAAATGCCTCAACTCTACTCTCCCTACTTATCAACTCAGGACAGTCTCCTCAACCCCGAGTTCAGCGAGTGACGTCAAATCATCATGGCTGCTCATAGAATGCACAATAAAAAAAAATATTAGCACGTCCAACCTCCTAAGCATTCAGCACCCAGGCACATGCACTTGTTAGATCTATAACATTGACTATACCGTTCACGTTTTTGAGGAAATATACATCACTCATCACAGTTAGCTGGTTGCTAACAAAAGATGATCACGGAGACGTCAGTGGGTTTTTTCCCCCCCACTTTGTTACTCAAACACATGGAGGTCAACACAATTCCCGCTTCCGAGGTAAGTCGATTGCAACGCTGATCAGCAGGGCATGGCATTGCGGCTGTGCAGAAGCAGCAGACATACTGTGTACGGTTTAATAAAATAGACTAAAATAAGCTCTACTGGCCTCTCATTTAACTGCCTACTATATTACACTGCAGCAGGGAACATGCTAAATAATCATTAATGGCTGTGAGTTTTGCCAGTGAGGCTCAGCAAGATCAGATTACCTTTGTCTAACTTTTCTCCCATTTGTAACATTGTGAGATTTTATTACACAAACATACAAATGCGCAGAAAAAAAAAAAAAAAAAAAAAAAACACAACAACATTGTCTTGGTTCCTCAATTTGCCCACTTTTATAAAAATGAGCTGTTAATTAGCTAAACACAGTTTGCACAGATTACCTACAGTATTCTGCTAATTCCCTAATTTCTTTCCTGCAAATAGCACAAATCTGTAGTTTCTCTGCGGTAAATTTACTACAGAAGCTGTAAGATAATTATGAAAGTAAGTCAGCAGGTGCTTTGATATTAACCCTAGTGTTCTTCATGATCTGTTTTTTTTAAAAAAACAAAAAAAAACAGCGACTGGGGCTCCTGAGTGAGTATCGTCAGGAGATCGCAACTTCGGAATCCCGGCAATGCCTGCAGCCATCCGTGGCGGGGACACTAGCCAATCATGGGCGTGCTCGTGGATGCAGAAGAGGGCAGATAACACTTTCCTCTAAGTGATATATATACATATGAGCATAGGCATCAATTTATAATATGCAAGAATTGATAATCCCGTACTGGAACCCTGAAGTGAAATCAAATCATGAAGTTCCTACAGGTTTCCTCATGTAATGTGTGCATGCATGAGGGAAAGAGAAAGAGAGAGAGAGAGGGAGAGAGAGAGGGAGAGCACTGAAATCATGGCAAGTTATTTATACACTGAATCCTTAAAAAAAAAAAAAAAACACAAGGTTTATATGGCATTTTGCTCACAGACACCATGTGTGCACACGTGTGTATATATACATGCGCGCGTACACACACACACACACACCCCATTCCTCTATGAACAGACTAACTGTAAAGATGAAGTTTGATTAAAGCATATGGCATATAGAGCACAAACACACACACACACACACACACACACACACACACACACACACACACACACACACACACACACACACACACACACCTTCTAAACTCTACTTTCTATCCAAATTGCCTAATATCAGACAGAGCTGACACCAGCCCTGGCACGGAGTCTGTGTGTGTGGACTGGGGTGTTGGTTTCAGGTGTGTACAGGCGGTGTATGTATGTATGCAGGTACAGTGAGGGCGGCTCCTGCCTAGTTTTCTCTAAAGTGAGAGAAAACAAAAAGCACGTCACCATCTTGCCCAGCCCTACATATATACATGCACGCGCACACACACACACACACACACACACACACACACACACACACACACACACACACACACACACACACACACACACACACACACACACACACACACACACACACACACACACACACACACACACACACACAGACACACACAGACACACACAGACCAAAGGCTGAAGGCTGTGTTATTTGAGGAATATGGAAGTACAAATGCTCGTGTCAGTGGATCGGGATTGGCTGAAGGAGTGAAACGGAAAGAAGCTATGTAAAGAATGCACTGTTTTGATAAGATAACTGTTAAGATGGCTGAGAGAACAAAGTTCACAACCTGCATGTCTGTTTTCTAATTTAGCCGTTATTTCACAAAGCACTCACATGAGATGTGGTAAAGGCAGAGACCTACAGAGAGAAAACGATAACAAGAGGCGGAGAGGAGGAGGAGGAGAAGGAGGAGGAGGAGAGATCTGGAATGTTTTAACCTCTTTTCACTATTTCAAGCACCCCGTGTAAAACGTAATTAAAACCTTATTAGATCCTCAAATCATTACCTCATGGACAATGAAGCCCTCTCTCTCTGTCTGTCTCTCACACAAACACACACATTTTGTGAGCAGAGCTACAAACGTCAGGGGAAACTTCCGCGTATAAAAACAGGTTTCCTCTTCTTTTTTTTTTTTGCCTTCTGATTCCCAGCATCTCAAGCCAAATTACAATACAACAGCAATGAGCTTGATAATCCTGCCCCTGAGAATATATAATACATGATTTATGTTTTATATATATAGGAATATTTCAGCAGGTTTCCAGCTAATCGACATGTATCCATGTGCTAAGGCCACAACAGCATACCTATTTTCCCCCTACAACTTCTAATGGAAATCTAAGGGGAGTTGTTGAATTCTTATCAATAAGCATTTAAAATATGAATATATGTGGTGTGCATGTCCAGACAGAGCCTCAGCCTAGTTTCCCACACTGATACAAACATACTACACTGACTTAGAGCTATATTTATAAATGCATTTAACTGAAGAATTAAAAAAAAAAAAACATTCTACAAAATTCCTTGCTGATTTCACGCAGTTTAACAACTGCCCTTAAACTTCAATTATAAGTGTGCTTTGAGTCGACGTTAATGATCTCAGCCCAGAGAAATGTGTTAAACGTCTTGTTGAAGGGAAATCGCACATGTGTGGTAGACAGAGTTGAAGCTGGAAACTACGGGAATATTTCTTTCATATCTCTGAGGTTATGTCTGACCAAACCTTAAACCTTACTCGCTTGAAATTCCAGTCGTGCAGCACTGTCACTCAGGGCGCAGCACACTTGGAATGAGGCTCAGAGTTATACTTAGTAGAGAGGCTCAGTTTACAACAATGGTTGAACAGATTTTTTTTTTTTTTTTTTAAATGAAAATTTAAACCATACAGATCCAGGGAACTTAAATGCTTGAGTGCTTACAAAGTGGGTTAATGCTGGTCTTGTGCACGAACAAATCCCTGAATAACTGGTGAACATAACTAGACCTTTTCTCTTTCCATAAGATCTAATCTTGGATAAAGCTTGCATAAGCCTGCATGAGTTTGCATAAGCCTTACACCAACTACAAGACTGATGTCACATATTCCTCCAGCATAACTAATCAAACTCTGCATTCACACTGGAATGTCTTTTTTGTGTTTTGTGCAGTCTAGGGGTTGCATGACGACTACTCAGACAGTCAAAATAAACCAGTGGAATAGGCAGTAAGAGTAAGAAAGCAGCTAAATGTACTATAATTGTTAATCTGAAAATATTTCAGTCTAGATGAAGTCCATTTTAGATTTAACTGCACAAGAAAATGCTAGGGAAAGTCTTTTTTGCATTTTTTTTTTTTTTTTTTTGCTTTAATAAGACGGTTAACACGTTAATCACTTTGCATGAAATGTGGAGCTCTTACCCAGCTAGTTTAGAGTCGTATCAGCAACGCGTGCCGCTTCAAAGGGGCTGACTCATTTTCAAATGCTACTGAGGTCGGAGTTGAACGGCGGTAAAACCTCCTAGACGCCGCTGTAGACATCACATCCTCCATCCAGCGCTCTCAGTTAATCAGCGATTCACTTTCGATCCTTTACTGTGTAGCCTAAAAAAAAATCTTCACTGCATTCTTGGCTGCACAATTAAAACCTGAACACAGCAATGCCTTGAAACAGGTTCTGCTTTAACTATGGAAAAGATGACTAGTCGACGACTTGTTCGAATTACTAGTCGACTAGTAAACATCAGTAGTTGTGCAGCCCCTAGAGTACAGCATAATGTAATGGCTCTATAACTGAGTAAATTGAACAATTCGTAGTATTTGTGTCATTCTGTTTAGCTGCTCTAGAGGTGGAGGTGAGTGGGAGTCTCAGATCAGTCATTAGAATATCAGGTCATCGGATCAGTGAGCTCAGCTGGTGAACTCACTTACGTTTTTATCAGATTTAAACTTTACTTATGCTACAGCGGTCTGTGTTTTTCACATGGCAAAACAACAAAAGTAGGTGTTTTATAGGCAAGTGCGATATAAAAATGTTCATCCCTACACACTATTACACCGCCATGATATCCAGTGACTTTATTCGAAATAGATCACCAGACCTGCCAACGCTTGCACATTCCGCGTAGGAGCTCCAAAATTTAAAACCGGAATCCGCTGATATGAGTTAGCACTCAAAACTCTTACGAATGGAAACAGCAGATTGATTACTTTGTGAATTTCTAGTCACACATGCTCAGGGTATAGTTGGCTTGGTTGCTTTCTTGGCCTTGGTTTAATACAGGTCAGACAATTGTGTGGACCCTGAGTTAGATAGTGTCTTACGTTTTTATGTGACGGAATGTGAAAACTGTTGTAGAGTGATCAGTAAATCAGAGTAATGCAGGGAATTGAATTATTTACCTCAGTTATGAATTCTGTTCTCTACAACAGTGTTCTATGTAATGCCGATTTTCCAATGTAGGCAATAGTTTGAACACAGACTATAACTGCCACCCAGTCAGGGGCAACAGGGAAAACTGAAGCTCCCTGAATTTCATTGCACTGCTTTGAGTGCACGCACAGTAAACATGGCTGCGGGGAGCGACTCCAGTTTCTTGACCGTCTATCTGATCAGAGAGTCGGCTGGACACGTTCATGCTACAGTACATTATACACACTAAGCAGCATTTGTGTTGCATTAAACTGTCATGTTCCTGATTTTGGCACACACAAATACACAATTATAAGATAATCAAACACAGCAACGGTGGAGCAAAGCTGACAGATACAGACGATTCCGAGTTAGTAATATCTGAATTTATAATGAAATACATTTTTGTCATATTGGAGGCGAATCTCTGAAATCAGAATCACATGTTCTAATTTCAGCGAGCTGCTGAGACACACTACAATGTGTTCAAGCTGTGGGTTGGTGTGTGTGACACAGGAACAAACAGACTGCTCTGTGTGTGTATGTGTGTGTGTGTGTGGAGGGGGGGGGGTGTCTTGTTGGAGGGATTGAAACACCTGCATTGAATAAAATCTGAGCTAAAGCAGCAGAACAATACATTTCTAATAACCAGGAGAGGGCAAGCTACTGTAGAGAACTCTAACATGGTCCAGCTGTGTGTGTGTGTGTGTGTGTGTGTGTGTGTGTGTGTGTGTTATAACTTGTGTCTGGCATGCCCTGGTTCATGTCAGGTTCTGATTGCATTTGGCTGCGGCTGAAATGAGTCGAATGGCTCTTTGATTGGGGGGGGGGGTCTCGGGGGTTCCACTGCAGGAGCGGAGAGAGGAAAATCCTGCAGTTGCGTGCACATTTTTTCACTCTCGCTCACATATGTTGCATATACATTTGTAAGCCTTAAACCACACGTACAATTCACTGATATTCACGTACGTGCCACTTGAGCACAGGCAGGCTAAGATAGGAAAACCTGCTGAGTGTTGAGTGTGTGAGAGCCCTATTCCACACGCATGTGCGCATACCATTCACAATAACACTAAAATTCAGTCCAGTCCTTCTAGAAGCCTGCACTTCCTGTAGAGACAGGAAGCCGGAAGCACTCATTCAGCCGAGCGCTTGGGCTTTACTCGCTTCCTGTGATTTCAACAGAGGAACCTTTCAAGCCATTTAACTACCTTGGCCATCTATTGTCTGTCTGTCGTCTGGGCCCTTAGGGCTCTAAATTGAATGGTATTTCTCAGGAATGTGTGGCTGGGTCTCTAATACAGTGCACACTATGCTCATACAGTGCACTGTGTGTCTGTATGTAGTACCTGTTTTTTGTAGGGTATTAACGGCTCGATTTGAACACTCGCATTCTGTATTAAATGGAACTAATCAATTAACACATGACATCTCAGATCACGACGCCACACCAGAACTCCATACAAACCACTGCTCACGTTAAAATCCAAAATGTTCAACTCAGAAGGGAAACGAGACATCGGAGGCCACCTTGGTTACATTTTCTTAAGAAAAAAAAAAATTAACAAGGTGGCCTCTGATGTCTTTTTCCCTTCTGCTTTATAGAACACACAGCACTTGAGCCGCTAGTGCGCCTTATTCTAAGCAAGAGAACTATGAGTTCATTCATTTCAAGCTTTTTTTCTAGCTCAGCTGTGGTTACTAAAACTGTTTCTTAACCTGATAACTGATAGTTTTATATGTTACGTAGTCCACGCAATCCAGAAATCAATATTATTCTTATTGTAATTTAAAGGCTATTTCTTTATTTTTAGTAAATATTTAGTGATTGTGATTTAAAAAAGGCTTTTAAACTGAAAATACCTGTAGCCTGTGGCTGTACATATACAAAATAACATTTTGTAACATCAACAATTCTGTCCTGACTTTTTAACTTTTAAAGGTTGCTGAGCATCCCAGCCTTCACCCAAAACCTGAACGTATAATTGCTTGACATGGTGGATTTATTTATTTATTTTTTTTAAAAGTCTTCATACAGCAGAAGTGCCTATATTTTTACCCCCATCAACAAATCCAGACCAGTTATAATTATTTTGTATAAATGCCTATCCATTTTTTTTTTTTTTTTGCATTTTTTCCCTTCTTTCTCTAAAATTTGCCTATTATTCGCCAGTCGCTACTCACCAGCCAGCTCTCCCCTATCACATGACTTTTGCTCGCTAGACTCAGAGCCATGGCTGTAGCATTGCCGAGATTCAAACTCGCGATCTCCTGACAATAGGGCGAGCACTTTTCTGTTATTCCACTTGGGAGCCCAAATGCACAATTACTAATTTGTAGGATAAATCTGATATTTACCCCTAGACCTCACGCTAGACCTCACCAAATTCCCTAAAAATGCACTACATGTATACAAAAGTATGTGATTTGTGACAAAATTCAAGTGTGTATGAGTATCTCACACTTAAAAATGAAGTGCATAACTAAATCACAGCAGGGCTGCCTATAAACCTCAAGCTCTGTCTAAATCAAGACCTCACTACATGCAGATGTGAAACTTCCCACAATTCATATCGCTCCATATGGAGGAGAAAGCGCATGAAGGTGGCTGTTTACAATCCAACAGGGATTACCACCTCCTGGGCCAACTATGGGTGGTCACATGTTCCCATCTAGCCAGCCACACACACACACACACACACACACACGTGCACACACACTTACTTGCAGCAGGTCTCTGTAATGGGCAGGGCAGCATTTGACCTCTAGCCTCTAGGCTCTAAAAGAGAAACTCCCGCCATTAAACAGTCAATCTTGACCTATTATCCAATCCAACGCACCACTGCCCACATCTGGATGGTGTGTTTGTGTGTGTGTAGGGATGTTTAACAGCCTGGGTGTAGAGTTCTGACTGCTGAGTCATTAAGATGTTTAATGGTGAAAAGGTTCCAGCTTTGCTGTAGTTAAACAGGACTGACCTTCAGAGCCGTGACTCAGTGCGCTCTCTGTCCTGACTCTGGGGTTCTGGCTCTTCTAATAGAGCGGTATTTGTTATTTCGACTGTTTGAGGCTAATGTAAAAAGGCTCAAGACATGCAGTGGTGCACCTGTGAAATGCACCCCTGGGGAAACATAGGCTCCTCCAACTATTTCCCGGCCCTCAGGGAGGGCTAAAGCAGAACCAGATGGGGATGAGTGGATCACCGGGTCAGATGGGGTCGAGAAAGGATGGAGAGTATGTGTGTGTGCGTGTGAGAGTACAAGAGAGTGTGTGTTTGTATGTTTATCATGATACCTTCCAGACCAATTTAATGAGACATTATAGAACCCAGACCCCCCCCAAACACACACACATACACACACACACACACCCACCCCCTGGGGCTATCACAGTTTGTTCACTGTTTGAACACTTGTCAAATTTTCTAAATATTTTGTATTCAAACGCAAAAAACACAGATGCAATTATTGTTCTACTTTTAGTCATGTGACTTATTAAAACAGACATTACCTAAACTTTATGATTTGATGGAAAGTGTTCTGAATAAATGCTCATAATTGATGGAATATTTAATTTTCACATCTTTTTCAAATTACGCATTGATTTTCTAATTTAATGTAAAAAAAAAAAAAAAAAAAAAAAAAAAAAAAAAAAAAAAAAAAGGTAACAGTTTCCTACAGGTGCATAATTTTCTAGTGACCATACAGTGCACTATATAGGTTTTACAGCAGCAGTATTTTATAGCCTATGTAGTGATCATACATTGTGAACAGGAAGCAAGTTGGAGTTGGAATCAGGGGTGACTTAGCATGTTTTCACATACAGTTCTTTTGAAATGAACCATACTCCGTCCTGTTAAAGTGGACCTGAAAGGGATTTAGCTGCAAATGACCTTTGTGCTTTTGGTGTTCACATTACAAGTGGACTCAAAAGGGGACACTTCTCTTTCCGGAAATGTTCGCATTGACGAGAGCTCAGACCACTTGCTGTTCACACCATGACTCCTTTACCATAGTTTAATAGTGAATGTGTGACACTATTTTGTGACAATGCCCGTTGTTAAAAGCGCTATACAAATAAAACTGAATTGAATTGAACTGAATTGAATTGAATATGTGTAACGCTGAATAGTGTCATTCAAAATGGTTGTTTTATATGACATGATGCTAAACATCTGGCTAAAATTCTATGATCTGGTTGAAAAAACAAAGCAGGCAAAACAGATTTGAAGTGAAATACCAGAAGAAATGTTGATGCTGAACCTTGAAAATCAACTCATGCTTCATGCCACTGAGCTACTGACTGTAGTACTGGCTGATGTGAGGGGTTTCGAGTAGACAAAATACATGCAAACACTACATACTGTATATTACACACATACTGCATACTAACAGTATTATACAGTAACTATTGTTCCTGTCACTGATACACTACTATTATTACTGCTGCCTACCAACATCAGCTTTATAGCATGATTGCTCATCTGTCATGTTGCCACCCAACACTGCTGACATTATTGTATTTGAGTTGTTTTGCTGTTAGGTGACAGAAAAACTGGAGCTATGCATATACAGCAACTCTCAAGTTCTTTATCTATAAAGCAAAATGTGAAGCAGCCTGAGACTACTTTGTTTTCACAATGCACAAATCAAGTGCGCCACAAAATGAACCACAAGCGAACCGTTTCCAAGTCTGAGTACGGTTCGCATGTGAGTCACTTTAGAGGGGTCTGGGTTCATTTGTTGTGTTCACATACGCACAGAAAATGCTGAGTCAAGGATCTGAGGCCTGCCTGGAGCACTGAAACGGGCCGAGTGTGAAACCAGCCTTAGATATGGGGCTCTATTTTTGACAAAGTATGAAGACAATTTTGTTTTTCCTCAAGCTGTAAAAGGTGTGCAGTGTAAATTCAGTTATCAAAAACATTACTGCTTTATGTGATATGTGATAACTCGGTGCAGCAGATGAATATGACAACAAAATGCAACTTAATTTAGCTGCAAAATGCGCTCGCAATGTGCTGGAAATCAATGTTCAATTTACTAAAGCACAAAGATAATATGTTAATAAAACCTATATTATATAAAAGCATGTGTCTGAACAATGGTGTAAATATGGCTGATTTGATCAATTTGATCATTGATCATTTGATCAATTACTACTTTTAATGGGGAAAAAAAAAAAAGCAAAAGATATGTGCAGAACAAGCAACTTTAGATAAAAGTGTGACATTTTAATGTAGCTTGTGGTCAAATGCGAGTCCTGTAACATTATAAATATCACAAACGTCCTGTTTAGTGTGTCAAATTCCTATGTTAAATGTATAAATCTGGACAATCAGCATTAAAACATAATTTCCTCGATTAGTTCTTTCACCGAGGTCCTTAAATGGTCTGGTATCGTTACACAGTTTGTATGAAACTAGCTGTTCTGGAAAATATCTCAATTCTACAGACACATCCTGCACCTGGCAACACCGCCTACACAGCTCTGAGCAACACCCACGGCATAAATTTACACCTGATTTTGTGAATTAGTAAAACTAACCAGCGCTGGAATATGTAAATCAGCTGCACTTTCTATTTCTTTCTATTGCTTGTGCCGACCTGCGACTTTTTTTTTTGCATGATAATACATATGTACGAGGGAGAGAAGTGTACTATGCATAGTCGTGAATTTAGGGTTGTACGCCAGTTTCACACTACACACATTTTTTCCCCCACAGAATTGAGGACTAAAATTAAAATCGAATGAAGTTCTAAAGGAACTTGACAGCTCTAACACACACATACACACACAGATACACACACTCAGAACAACAAGATGCTGAGTGATAAGTCTGGAGGACACGGTCCCAAGAACCTTTTGTGAAAACATGTCAGGTAATTGTGTGTGATGCATCATTATGTGCAATGGAAGAGAATGACAGAAAACTCATCAAATCACTTAACACCTTCTCTTTATCACACACACTCTCACATTCTCACAGAGGCCTCTGCTTTTGCCTGTAGTCATTACTGAAACTCTTCTGTGCTGTTCAGGTGGGCATAATGACAGACAAATAGACAGTGATGACACTGCCCACATCTCACACACACACACACACACACACACACACACTGTTCTGTTGTTGACTAGAAAGCAAGGAGGCACTGGATGATTTACACAACTGCCCAATGTGCTCTCATTCACAGACACTACACTCCTCAAGGGCTCTCTGACCAGGGGTTCCTGCTTCCTAAAGAGGTTCTACTTGAATCACATACGAAAACATTCGGCTTTCTAGTCAATCTACTGGAACACCTTCCTTAAAGCATGGAGGTTAGTACAAAAGCAAAGAAGGACTAAATCTGGAGTGGGATGTTCAATAAGATGTGGACAACATAATGACATAATAGAACCTATTTAGTGAACCGGTGCACACCCGATCAAACAATACTTGCATCCCTAAAAGTCACTACTAATTTCTTACATCTAATTAGAAAACCTATAAATAATGTAAAATCATTTTTATTAAGCATAAAAATTTCATTAGGCCAAAAAGTAGTAAATGTAGAACATAGATTTACATAAGCGATTACTACTTTTTGGCCAAATGAAATTTTTTTAAAGGCCTTTGTTTTTTTTTTTCTTTGAATATGAAAACACTTTATAAATTCAAAAAGAATTCCAAAAAATGGCTCTGATAGCCACATTATACACAATACTGTATTTCATTCAATCTCAAAAATCCCTCTCTGTCTCTCTCTCTCTCACACACACACACACACACACACACACACACACACACACACACACACACACACACACACACACACAGAGAGAGAGAGAGAGAGAGAGACAGAGAGAAAACTGTTTTTATTGCCTGTTATAACCAATCTGTCACGGGCCTGCTTCATAAAGACAATAGTCAATGCTCAACAGTCTCGAGGGGAAGGAAGAAAAAAAAAAGAAAAACATGAGGCCGCACACCCTTTTAGCTCATAGTGAGGTTAAGAGTGCAACACCCCTGACACACACTGCTATATTCTCAGCATTTCCAATCTGATCGGGCTACAGAGCTGCACTGTTCCCTTCATACAGAGGCTGTTTGGCAGGCGGCTGCTCCCCCTCTGAAACACACCCACACAACCCTTTCTGCGTTTCCCGTTCTGCTGTCCTGTGGTACAGGGCCCTTGCTCCACCACTCCACTCTGGACTGGGAATTCAGTAAATCTGTGTGGCCCTCTGTAAGAACAGTGTGTGACATATGAGGCAGAGATGCTTTAACTGGAAAACCACCACGTCATAAAGCGTGTGTGTGAGATTTTTGTGCAGTCTAGTCCAGTTCCTCCTATTAGTAATTCACGAATGAGGCAAAAAAAGGTGAACGTATGCAAAAAACCCAAGAGTTCAGATAAATAAATAATGAAAGCAGGTGGAACTGGCACAGGACCCAGACCTGTACCAGCAGAACGGGGAGAGAGAGAGAGAGAGAGTGAGAGAGAGAGAGAGTGAGAGAGAGAGAGAGTGAGAGAGAGAGTATAAATTATTTATGAGTGGAAAAACATGATTGATGTGGGATATTTGATTTCCCGTAAGCATACACACACGCATGCCAGAAGCCTTCTGGACTTCCTCTTGGCCTTCAATGGACAAACAGGGTCTTTTTCAGAGGAAAAGTAAAACTCAATTGCATACAAAAACACATTCAAACACACACCCACACACACACACACACACACACCTGTCCTGCTGGCCCAAGGTGCTGAGGTTTGTTTTCTGGTTGTTTTCAGGGACGGCGTCTGGGAGTAGAATACGCACCAGGTTCATATTCCCTTCAGAACTCAAAAACAACTTCCACAGAGGATTTACTGTCTGGATGGAAACGATCTACCGAGCCACTGACCAGGTCTTTAGCAAATTCAAACCAAACCACCGAGTCATATTCAGATGAAACTGTTCACAACAAGAAAATGAGTAAACAGTAAACAACGCTAATATTCCATGGCAGGAAACGTGTACTGCAGGCCAGAAAGAGTGCGCTGCGGGTTCACCGCTGTTTTCCTGGATTTCAGGGAATGTAGCTGAACTGAAGCCAGAAGAAAAACAGCACGCTGACTTTAAAGGTGCAGTTTGTAATGATTAAAATGTTTCAAGACCTGCAATGATCATCTAAATTCTACGATACATTAGGAAACCCTGGTTTGCAGTGTTGTCAAGCATCTGCTTAGGTTATTTTTCTCCACTCCAGGCTTCTGTTTAAGCGGTTCTGGCCTGAAAATTAGCTCCACCCACAACTGAAACAGAGCTGCTCAGCACTGTCTCTTTTCCCTAAAATGGAACTTACAAGACAAACAGTTTGTACACAGAGGATGGAGTCAGGGGGAGAAAAGGCAGGCTTAATATTTTCATTATAATTTCAATTTGTCTTGCAGGCAGCAGATGGCTCCAAATATTACAAACTGGTCCTTTAAGAGGTCTGTTGAGCAGTGCATCAGCTTTCTGCCTGATCGGCCAGCTGTACTCCAATCTCACATGCACGATACAATCTCTTATAGCTACCTGCACATTCTAAGACGATAATGAATTTTTATTGCTCTGGTTGCATACCGCAGATGTGCAGCATCATGAAACAGATAGGTGTGTGTTTTAAGCCCATGTATGGACCTCGACACATCCTTCAACTGCTTCTAAATAGGCATCTGCTTTGCGACGTCATGAAATAATCTACGGAATTTACAGAGTTTTCTTAGATATCCAGTTAGCTGTCCAGCTAGCCAGTGTTCTGAATTTTTTTATACATATGACTTGACCTCAGATTAGCCCCAAATTAGCTAGTTGGCCAACCAAATCTGTGAAAATGCATATAAATATATGCCAAATGCCAAAGATTTATGAGCCTAAAGACCTGCCCACATTCCCACCTATTGACTTGAAGACACGCCCACTAAGAGTCGCTCTCATTTTTACATACGACTTTGTATGTATTCTATATTATGATAATTGACCCAAGATCACAAAAACACACAATGCCATGGAAACAATCATGTCCTAAACCTCTCAGCTTGCACAGTCACATGACTTCCAGGTCCACCCAATGATTCTCAGCACAGCCAGTATGATTTATGATGCATATTAGCGAACTAATTACACTCATTCTCATAGCTATTCTTATTTATGATGATTTCATTTTACAGTATGTAATAAAATAAGACCATTTTAGGCACTTGGTAAAAGAACTAGTAAGGAATGTGTTGCATGTTGTCACTCTGTAAAAAAAAAAAATAAATAAAACTTTAGTCTTGATTCTGGACTCAAAAGCAGTGTTTATAGTTTGGATCAGAGTTGCTGAGAGAAAATATAGCGGAACCAGCCACATTTATGTTTCACCTAGTGGTAATACAAACCACAATACACAATAAACACACACACAGAGCGAGACAGATTTACTTGAACGGTCCAAATGTTATAAAAGACAAACCCTACAGCACTGAACACAGAGGTCACCAGTAAAATATGCTGCTACACTGAGTGATGAAGTGAGAGTGAATGAATGTATGTGTGTGTGTGTGTGTGTGTGTGTGTGTGTGTGTGTGTGTGTGAGAGAGAGAGCGAGACAGGGAGTGTGCACCGTCTCTGTAATGAAGGACGTAGCTTGCTGACAAAGCAGAAGAAATATAAAGTGAAGACACAATAGAGAAATATATACAGCGGCTGGCGACCTCAACAGTGAAAGGTGACTATGAGGTGAACAAGGTTCATCACTGCGTTTCAGAAGACTAAAGAAAGTTAAAGAAAGGGCCAAACGATAATCCATTTGTCGTTTGCAAAATCTTGCACTGGTTCTATCGCCACTAATAATTTTCCCCTGCTCCTCTGATCTTTTCTCCGCCGCTCCCTCTCAGTGTGAGACTCGGAAAGTTGGAGATTCTGGTTACAAAGGGCATGTGAAGAGAGGAGAGGAAAACAGAATGCAAGACATGAGAGCATGTGCTTTCATCCTCAGCACAGCAGGAAAGTACTCAACCATGTCAATCCCAGGGACAGCAGCTGCCCCACACACACACACACACACACACACACACACACACACACACACACACACACACACACACACACACACATACAAAGAATGTTTGCCTTACTATCCTTGTGAGTACCTTCCACTAACAATGATTTCTGTAGCTAAATAATGCTATACCTAAACCTAAACCTCATTAGCCAAAAAGAAACCTTTTAGCTCTTTTTAAAAAAAAAAAATAAAACCTGTACTTTTGTATAAATAAATAAATACATAAATAAAGCAGTTTTCTTCATGCAAACCAGACAAATATCCCCACAAGGTCAAAACTGTCACATATTTAAGGCATGATCAAGATTTCTGGCTTTCTCCTCAACTAATTAAATATAACAGCTATATGAGTCAAGTTAGTTAACTGGCTAAATATCATTAGCTTTTTTATTGGTGGATTAAATTACAAGCTCCACATTCATACTGTGTGTGTTAAGTACATGTTTTTTTTTTTTTTTTTTTTTTTTTTTAACCATATACTCGTCATATTTATCATACACAAGTCTAATTGTGCTTATGTTTGATATTAATTGCTTAACTGCTCAATTAATGACTAAGATTGACTGGGATCCAGAGACCCCCAGAATTCAGTAAAGCATATCTTATTAGCCTGCTTGACTGATAAGCTGAACTGAATGGGTTTAATAACAAGGAGGCCTAAATATGTTCACATTAGACATAAAATGTTCCGTCAGCATGTGAAACCCCTCGATAATCTAATAAAACCTATAAATCTGTTAAATAGCGCAAATATAATTGTACACATTGAAA
>CM040993.1:9310257-9349928 GCA_022985145.1 Pangasius djambal | reverse complement strand
TATATATACATATATATATATATATATATATATATACATACACACACATACATGCCTGAGCTTCTATGCTACGTGTTGAGGAGTAACGTGATTCTGGCTTCATTGTTCATCCGCTTGTGTTTACAGAAAAGAGGACAAATGTGTTATGGACAAATGTGTCAGTGCCACAGGCTTAAAGCGAGTGTGTAATGATTCGCACGGCTTGTTTGCACAGCGCTCAACTGGTGGTTATTAGCTTTGATGTTGGTTACACTACCGTCGTAGCTCTAGGGCAAAAATTACAGAAGCAAATTTGGAAAATCAAACACGACTTTACAAAGGATTTGAACATCTTTTGAACACAAGATATCTAGTAATATTCGCTTTTACTCTTCTACAGCTGTACACTGTAATGTTTCAGAATCCCTAGAAGAGGATTGCATTCTTAGTTTGGTTCATCGCAAGGCCTCTGGCTTCCTCATTAGGGATCTAAATCTACATCCGGATCTCTGTAAAACTGCTTTGTGGCCATGTCTATTGATAAAAAAACTATATAAATAACTGAATTAATATTTGGGGTAAAAGGAACGAGATATAGATGCTTTTTTTTTTTTAAATGTTATATTGCTGTTCATTCAAGTGATTACTGTTTACTCAAATGGTTTAATGTTACACTCATCCAACAACAACAAAAAAAAAGGTGATGGAGGATATTGTGTAGTTACTCTCAGGGTTGTTTGACATCTTATTTCGCAAAGATTAACAAAATGGAGACTGAGTATGTGTATGTGAACAAGCAACAGAGCTGTAAAATAGACAGAAAGCTAGACAGTGAGAATGTGTGTATGTGTCTGTGTATGTGTGTGTATACCTCCACATAGTCTCTGGCATGGCCCCAGTCTCTCTTGGAGTCCAGATTACCCAGACTGAAGTACTCTAATTGGCCGAGGTGGATCTTTGCCACTGAACGACTAATTTTCCGTGTTACAAAGTTAGAGCCTGTGAAATACACACAAAACACACACACTTAAATACTACTCTTTATACAGCCTCAATTCAGTTTCAATAAACATCATATTCAACATCCTTTCCCCCCCCATTTTGCGTATCTTTAACTTATTTTTTCTTTCGCTCCTTCTCCCTTTCACTCTCCTCTCTTTTCTTCCACCCCCAACGCAAAATGTCAGGATAAATCTCAGTTGTCAGGCCAAAATAAATCCCGCAGTGTGTCAGTCAGTCAGTCAGTCATTTAGTCGCGCACACAAACACAGGCACACACAGGCATAAAATGAGAGTCTTGTCTAGTCAGTGGACCACCCCGGAGGCAGCATGAGCCACTCCAATGTCCTGCGAAGCTGCCAGAGAAACACACACACACACACACACACACACACACACACACACACACACACATGCTCAGATCTGTGGGAAACCTTGGACGCTCCAAAGACCTGCTGGGCTGGGCTGCGTTTAAAAGCAGACAGAGGTTGGAGCTGTAATGTAGTCAGTAACTCCACTCCACCACAGCTGCAGGAGCGGAACATGGGGGCTCAGGCTCGGGTTACGCTCGCAGTAAACAAGTCCAATAGCATGCACGTTCAATAAGCAGCTAGCATAACTATGGAACTTCCTTTAAACACTCCTCATTATGCATGTGTGCGTGGACATGCGTGTGCACGTGTAAACGTGTTAGTGCGAGTCATTTTTGGTGTATCTGTCTGCTATTCAGCCAGTTACATAACCCAAAGTCATACATAGAAGCCATGAGAAGCAAAAACATCATCTGTTTTAAACAAGTTACAGCATTTAAATGATCAGTTCACTACAATTGCTGTACAGAAATCTTTCAAATATAGACAAATGGGAAAACATCTTTTGAGTAAATGTGTGTGTGTGTGTGTGTGTGTGTGTGTGTGTGTGTGTGTGTGTGCGCGTGTGTAATTGCATATTCAAGTGTGTTTCTAAAGAAATAAAGAAATCAAAGGCCAGTACAAACTTCTACCCCATGAACTAGGGCAATCATTTTATACTTTATGCAATAATCACCACAATCATCTGAGAACTTGCCCAAACGCAATCATTCTCTGTTTCGATCATGGAAAGTGCTAAGATGTGCTACATGGAATAAAAAACACTAATAACTGGTAAGAAATCAACATCGCTTTTCCAGAACAGTTAAGAATGATTTTTTTTAAAAAATCTGTTCCTCTGTGTCATTCTGGCATGTTGTTCATTCATATTGTATTTGATCACATTTTTCAGAATCTCCAGTAATTTTCAAAGCTTTAGCGCTGAATTAATAATTGGAGTATATTTCATTACAGTGATTTATCACAAATGGTTTGTTTCATCTTTTAATATTTTCTACATAAATCACTGAAAAAAGCGAGAAGTTTAGATTATAAAGAGATTTGATTATAATAATACTATTTGCACACAAGTACCGACACTGACCCACACACAGTTACAGAAACACACAGTTGTCTGACTTCCTAATAAACACAGTTTGGCAGCTTAGAATACTAACATTCTTGCTAACAAATCCAGGAACAGCTCAAAAAGCACCACACACACACACACACACACACACACACACACACACACACACACACACACAGAATGCATACACTGAGAAAAACTGAACTAGCCATCTCTGACACTATATTTACACTAGTATATGCGACAAGTCACTCATGTCACTTGTAGGTTGTATCTTGTGGGCATACAGCAGTTAAACTAATCTAAGCTAGCTAAGCAAGCTAATTGTACTAACTACACACTCTTGCTAGAGGCACAAACGATTTCATTTGTAATATCTATACACATTTAAGAAGAGGTCATACATGACAGGATAAGATGAACCCAGAGTAACAAGTTTTTCTTCTATGTTTTTGCACATCAGGTAGTGTAACTAATTTCACATAGCAACTAAAGTTATAAGTGAGGAATTGAAGAAATATCCGACCATATGCGCCATAAACGTGCTGCATCCGAGCCAGTTGTTTGTACCGCGTCATACCTAATTTGCATAGAATTAAAAAAAAAAAAAAAAAAAAAATATCTAAATCCAAATGTTGTTTTGCCACATGAACCACAGTATATTAAAGTAACTTAGTGTGTATTAAAGCATGTGTGTACACACATACACAGGAATACGTTGAGGGAAGTTTAACAGTGTCCCCCCAGAGGCACTGTGCTCCATCACTAAGGGCTCCTTCACCACACACCACTCACGGCCAGGTGTTTGGCAGGAACAGGACGGGCGGCTCAAAGCTCAGCACTCTAAACACCACAGCGACTGCGAGGGCTGCGGCGGGCAGCGAAAGATCTGATTTCATCTCCTATGTTTGGCAATCGACAGGAGCGTGGCTATAACGGATTTGCTGTGTGTGTGTTAGTGTGTGTTTGAAAGGCTACGACGGGCCGTCGCCACGTGCCGGCTCGTGTTTCCAGTTGGAGTGTAATTACGTGTGTGAGGGGAGTCATGAAGAGGAGCAGAGACGCAGAGATCTGACCGCAGTCCGGGATCGGCCTGGCTAAAGCCTCCCTGCTCACTGGCCAAAAAAAAAAAAAAATTGTGCAGAGTTTCAAAAACAGGCCGTCTGCAGGTGTGTGCATGCGAGAGAGCAGGAAAAAAACACAACCCGTAGAAACAGAAAGCTGTTTCGAAATCTTTGTGTCTCTCTCTGTCTGAACACAGAGTCTTATTATACTCTTTTCAGCTGCTACTAACGTCCTGTCACACAAATATGGAGGGTGCTAACTAGCAACATTCGGTCTACTTTTCCAGCCAGAGGTTGTGTGTGTGCACAAGAATGTGACGAGTGACACTTCATTTTGAACACTAAAGCAGCATCTCTGTCATTCACCTCCTTGGTTACTGTGCCAACAAGGTTAACACAAACACAGGTGTGTGAGACAGAGTGTAGGAAAACGTGTTCGGCTTTGCGCATGCTGGACAGCTGAGAACTTGAACGTATTCATACAGCTGCTGGTCCCTCAGCTGAAGAGCTCCTGCTCTTTAAAGTGTTCCTCTTTCATCAAAAGCAAGTTTTCAAGAGAAAACAAAGCTTCAGTGACAATAGTTACCAGCATGTTGCATGTACGCGCGCGCGCACACACACACACACACACACACACACACACACACACACACACACACACACACACACACACACACACACAGAGTATCCAACCGCTCTCACTGCAAAACAGCAAAATTGAGACAGAGAAAAACTTTGACAGCAGCTTTTACCCTTGATATAACTGTAAATATAACCATAATTTTAATACTTGGATGAAAATCCTTTGCAGTCAGTGACTGCCTGAAGTCTGGAGCCCATGTTCTCAAAACTCAAATTCTGAGTTTCCTCCCTGGAGATGCTTTGCCAGGCCTCACTGCAGCCACCTTCAGCTGCTGCTTGTTTGTGGGTCTTTCTGCCTTCAGTCTTGTCTTCAGTAAGTGAAAAGCAGCTCTATTAGTTTGAGATCAGGTGACTGACTTGGCCATTGAAGAATATTCCATTTCTTTGCCTTCAAAAAGAGTTGCTTTCGCAGTATGTTTAGGGTCATTAGCCACCTGCACTGTGAAGCGGCGTCCTATCAGTTTTGCGCATTTTGCTGAATGTGAGCAGAGAGTATAGCCCTATACACCTGAGAATTCATCTTGTTACTTCTGTCAGCAGTCACATCATCAATAAACACCAGTGAGCCCGTTCCATTGGCAGCCATACATGCCCGTGCCATAACACTGCCTCCACCATGTTTGACACATGATGTGGTATACTCTGGATCATGAGCTATTCCTTTCTTTCACCATACTTTACTCTTCCCATCATTCTGGTACAAGTTAATCTTGGTTTCATCAGTCCAAAGAATCTTATTCCAGAACATGGGAGGCTTTTTTAGATGTTTTCTGGCAAAGTCTAATCTGGCTTTCCTGTTCTTGAATGTTACCAGTGGTTTGCACCTTGCTGTAAACCCTCTGTATTTACATTCATGAAGGCGTCTCTTGATTGTAGATTTTGACAATGATACGTCTACCTTCTCCAGAGTATTCTTGACTTCTGTTGTGAAGGGGTTTTTCTTCACCAAGGAAAGGATTCTGTGATCATCCACTTTAGTTGTCTTCCGTGGTCTTCCAGGCCTTTCGATGATGTTGAGCTCACCAGTGCTTTCTTTCTTTTTAAAAATGTACCCAACTGTTGATTTGGCCACACCTAAGGTTTTTGATATCTCTCTTATAGATTTATGTTGTTTTTTCAGTCTAATGATGGCCTCCTTCACTTGCACTGAGATCTCCTTGGACTTCATATTGGTAGCTCCAGTCGAACAGCTGCCGAATGCCAGCTCAATACCTGATATCAACTCCAGACCTTTTATCTGCTTCATTTGTCTTGACGTAACGAGGGAATGGACCGCAACTGGTCAGTTAACTTCTTGTCAGTCAATTGTCTAAATATCTTCTTTGAAAATGGAGGTACTTTGCTGAAAATGGCTGTAATTCCTAAATGGTAAATGCCATATTTTTGTGGAACCTCTTCAAATAAAGCTGAAAGTCTACACTTTGATCACATCTTGATTGTTTTATTTCAAATCCATTGTGGTGATGTATAAAGGCAAAATCACAAAAACTCTGTCATTGTCCAAATACTTCCAGATCTGAGATTATATATATATATATATATATATATATATATATATATATTTATATATATATATATTTATATATGACATTATTTATAATATTTTTGTTAGGCTTGTAATTTTAACCAATTAGCCTGTTACCTGTTTTATTGTTTTTACTTTATTGTGTATCACTTGGTTGATTGCTTCATTTAAATCTATCATTCTTTTCTTTTCATTTGTAACTATTCCAGCTGCCATTCCACAGGTGATTGGATGGTAATATTTTCTGACATTTGCATAAATATACGAAAATATCTGTCACTGAATATCACATCTTCACCTTGGCTTATTAAGCCACGTGTGTGCACACACACACAGTAGCTGAGGCTTTTGTTCTTTTACTCTTCACTACACTTCATGGTGGATTTGTGTGTTGTTCTTGGTAAATGCCACCTCGAGCCTGGTCCAGCGGGAATGAGTGTTTTCATTACTGGCATCAGAAGTGTGTTTAACATGAAGGGGTTAAAATGCAGAACAGAGATCCAAACAGACTTAACTCTCTGATCTGCTGCTGGAATGAATGTCTGCCTCGTGGTGGACAGGAAATTAACCCAGATCCGTCCCCTCCCTCCGGCCTACTCATACGCTCTCTCTCTCTCTCTCTCTCTCTCTCTCTCTATGAATTTATGTACATATCTGCCCCTTCTCTTTCTCTCTCTATGAATTTATGTACATATCTGCCCCTTCTCTCTCTCTCTCTCCCCCTCTCTGAACTTATGTACATATCTGCCCCTTCTCTCTCTCTCTCCCCCTCTCTGAACTTATGTACATATCTGCCCCTTCTCTCTCTCACTCTCTTTGCCTGTCTTTCTATCCATCTCTCTGAGCTTGTTTCCACTGCTTGCATCTTTAAAATTCAGGGAAAAACCCCTAGAATATATTTGTCATCTAAAATGCTAAAACTAGAGCATAACATCACAGCCCTTCCGGCACCCCACCTTTTTTCAGTTTTTGTGCATGTGTGCGTGTGTGTGCGTGTGTGTGCGTGTGCGCGCGCGCAGGGTGGGAGGTACTGCTCTTCACAGCAAACTGTACATCACCATTCATCAAACACCCTCTTAGAGCAATTACACTGCCCGTGTGTGTCTTGTGATCTCACCTCTTCTAGGGCTCTCATGATTGAAGAGAATTCCATTCACAGCAAACAGATTATACGCCTCCCTGAAGTTCACTACTATCCAGTATGCATACAGCTTAGCAGCACCTGAGACACACACACACACACACACACACACACAAAGTTCATCAGAAAGTATGGACAGTCAAATCTGTGTTAAACTAGCAGCTATACATTTCCTTTAATTGTTAGCAAATTAGTTTCATAGCAAACTTCAGACACCAGACATGGCTGTCTGACTATTTGCACAAAATTCATTTTTGCTTCACACTGGCTTAAAAATGCCATTTATAAAAAAACAAAAAGATTAATCTAGGACTTCACGATGAATGAGCGTGCGTGCGTGTGTGTACCATAAGGTGAACGAGGGTAGAACGGCGTGGTCTCTGTCTGTGGGATCTCCTGCACTTTGCCGTACAGCTCGCTGGTGGAGGCTTGATAGAAACGCACTTTATCCGTCAAGCCGCAGGTCTTTATCGCGTCCAACAAACGCAACGTCCCCACGCCGTCGACGTCTGCAGTGTACTCTGCCAGGTCAAAGGAAATCTGACAAAAACACGCAACAATCTCATTAATTACAAAGGAATACACTTAATCTTCATCCACTGTATCAGTAAAGTACGTGTGATTATCACAAGCACGATTCCTGAGAAAAGAGCTGAAAACCTGTTTGCTCCAAACTCGCTTATAACGGAAGTCTAAGAGTAGTTAAAAGTCAAAAACACACCCTTTACACTCGTCTCAGGATGAGACAGACATAAAGTGTACCAATATATACAATAGTTATTAGCCTTGTTTCCTGAGTAGACAGGAAGCCCAAGAGGCACTTAAGGAATAAAAGCGGTCCAGGAGGAAGAAAAAAAAAAAAAAAAAAAAAAAAAAAAAAAAAAAAAAAAAAAAAAAAAAAAAAAAAAAAAAAAAAAAAAAAAAAAAAAAAAAAAAAAAAAAAAAAAATTATCTAGGGTGGGGGTCCAGTTCAATAACCTGTCAAGAGACCAAAATTTCCTACTGGTGCCCCTGACCAATTACACCTCTGTCTGAAGAACTTTTTTTTTTTTTTTTGAAGAGTACGTGAATAGGTGTGCTGTTATTGGAAAATAATCCACAATGGAGTGGTGTTGTGAAGTGGATGTAAAATCTTTAGATTATTTTCTAATAACAACAGTGTTTTATTCTTCTAATATCACATTGGCTTGCCAGTAAATACAATTTTATATTTTTATTAATGCACATCATACTTTTTATCCATTTACAGTTATGTCTAATGATGTGGAACGTCCACAAGACGAGTTAGCTCCTGTTATCACTTACATTATAGAAGCTGTAAACAACTGTCTCCTCACCAGCTTCATTTTTTTTTGCTTTCTGGATGTTAATAAGAACGCAGCTTTTTGTGTTAAGGAGAAAGTGGAAAGTTGTCAAGTCCTCTGTCCTGAAGACGGTTACAAAGTGCTAACGCTGGAGACTCCTTCCATAAATGTTAAATAAACATCCCCTTACAGAAAGCTTCTCCAGGTCAACAATTATATGGTTTTCTTTGTTAAATAATGATACATTTTTTTATGTTTTTTATGTTTATTATTAGGGTTAGATGAAGTGGAGTGGAGGATTTATGACTTCGAGAGTGTTTTGGTTTAAAAACATTTACTGACCAGCAACTGAATTGTGAGTGAAGATGTTTTACAGGGAAACAGGTTGAAATTCTTGTCTGTGGTAACTGCACATACTCTGTAGATAGGTTTAAAAATGCTGGCCTATTCCTTGAAGACACATCTCCGTGTTAATGCTTCTGTCCATTGAAGTAACTCTTGTGATGCAGCAGTTAGTAACACTGTGTATGTGGTGGGAGGAGAGCTGTTACTGCACACACACTTCACTCCCATAGCGAGCTCAGAGAGACTCGTCCCCACACGTGATGGGGGAACCCAAAATCCGCTGCCAGATGAGAATGATGACTAAGTGAGAGAAAACTGACATGAGCTAATACCGGCTAAAAATGGCTCGTCTTCTCAACATCAACACACTCCTTTCATATACACGCCTCCACTTGGCGCTCCATCGAGGCAAAAGCGCGGCTGTAGTGGGAGGATGATCAGAATCGGAGCACGAGAGCGTGTATCTACCAAAGCGCCGAGAGAAAGCCGCAACCCTGACAGCTGATTAGTGCGAGATGGAAACTACAGTCGAATATTTTGGTGTGTTTGTAGAAGACTGATGGCCTTTTTTGAGACGTGTGTGGGCGAGTGTCAGAGCTGAAACGGCGAGACGATCCAAAACAGAGAACGAACCAGAAAAAGAAAAAAAAAGGGCGACTATGAAGAAACGGTGCGGCCACAGAAAGCTGACATCATCTCGCTGTCTCTGGGTCGACTTGTTTACAGACTCGCTCAGCTGTGTTGCCTGGCGATCAGTAGCCTGGAGTGGTCATCGCAGCTATGGGCTGTGGTGACTGTGGGAAAATTAGGACGAGACGGTCTGGAGAACTGGCGCTGAATTCTGTACTGAACAATGGCATTGACATTAGCTGTGTTCATGCACAGACAAGTACCATTAATATCCATTAGACTGATGGAGCAGAACCAAGTTATTGGAAAAATAGGGGAAATATATACTGCTTCAAAGTCTGCCTTTTTTCAATTTTTTTTATTTTTTAAACTTAGAAGATTCATTTCTACCAAAAGTCCAAATATCAGCAAGAAAATCTGACCTGTGTTTCACAACACCCCAGAGAGTGTGAGGCAATCGGAGCAAAGCTTGGTTTCTTGTTAGATGCAAATTATATCCTCAGAGTGAGGCAGAGCAAACGAAGTGCATTATTCAAATTTGATGACTCAAACACCAGATACTGTTGTACGGTAAAAAGCTTTTAAAAGCCCACAGCTTTTACTCCCAATGTGCTACATATTCATTCAAACAGAGATTTTAATATTAGATCGCATCAGAGGCTAAGGCGTACACAATTTCCCCGCTTCCCGCAAAGATGAAAGGACGTTCTACTGTCCAAAGTATGGCGGAAATCCTCACACACGGACTTGTTTATGTCATTTCTGACACATTGTTCTCTATTAAACTAAACCTAAGGATGCCACAGAGCTGAAAACATCAGGAGTGGTCATCTTAAAGCAGAGTGTCTTTCGTTCCTCAGCGTATGCGCTGGGGTCAGTGCAGCCGAGCTTCAGGCTCCGGTAGGAGGCTTGGCCCAGACTTTGGAGGTGGGAATGACAAAAAGTTACAATAAGAATTTTAAATGGACTAATTCTGCTAATGGTGAAACTGTTCATGAGCAGATTAGGCTACTATTAAAGCGATTAATCGAAGGGGAGCGTGTGATTTAAGCAGGAGTAAACAAGGCTTTCTGTAAAATTAAGGTGGCGTATTTTCCACAAACTGGAAATTTTTCCAAACTATTGCTAAGTTGTTACTCGTCTCACACTGTTGTGTACTGTACTTCATGTTGTTTTGCGTACTGCTCCTGGAGAAACGACATTTCGTTCCAACGTACACAGGCTATATAAAGAATGAAAATAAAAACCCACTTGACTTGACTTGACTTATTCTTGCGCCTTGCCTTCACCTGCATCCTGGCTTCAGTGTTCAACCACAACGAGCCAAGACTGTTGCAGGGCTTCACAGGACTGTGTTTGTTGCTGGAAATGATTAGCGGCTTATTAGGAAAGTAGACAAATATACAGCAAAACCACTTGCCGAGTATGCAAATATTCAATTAGAGCTGTCAGAGATGAGGGAAAGGACTTGCGCCCCATGGCTCTCTCTCACTCTCACTCTGACACACACACACACACACACACACACACACACACACACACACACACTTTACTCCCTCTTCTTCATCTGCTTCTCTCTATCTCTCCATCCCTCCATCAATACTCCTCCTCCACTCCTCAAGCCTTCCACATGTCAGCACGGAAATTCATCAGCCTATTAAATTCATGCTTCATTTGATACTTCTCTTTTTTTCTTTCTTTTTTTTTTACTCGCTATTCCTTTCCCTCTGACTGGCCAGACACCTCACCTCATCATTCACTGCCTCTCTCCAGTATAAACATACAAACACGGCAACAAGCCCAGTCATTATGGGCTGCAGTAAGAGCCTGACGCTGGTCTGAGCTGTACTCAACACGCTAGTTCAAGTGTGTTTATGCATAAAGTCAGATTAGCCTAAAAATAAACCATTAGACCAGGATTTTTTTTAATGACTCATACTTAATGGGAACTGGTTAAAGGAGCAGTCCACCATTTTCCAACCTACTCTACCGCATCTGTAGCGTGTGCGCAATCCCCACAGACGGTGATCTGTACGCATTTCACTAAACTGAGAAAAGAATAAAAGTGGGTCAAATTTAACAGAGACCGGAAGTGTTCAAAAAAAAAAAAAAGAACGAAAGAAAAAGCATGTACATCAAAGTTCTTCTGCCAAATCTATATAAAGTTGCCCTTTTTGAGTTGGGATTACTTTTTCAGAGGGAAGAGGTTATGATTATAATTAGAGAAGGCACCAATCTGATACCCAGATTGGACAGCTGATCGTGGAACAAATGACAAAGATTGGAACTGGATTTAGAAAAGAAATATTTTTGGAGCTGGGAATGTTTACAAACCTTGACTTGACTTTTCTTTTCTTTTTTTTTGGATTGATTTTATTGCATTTACAATGTAAGAGGATTTTAGTGTGAAAGAGTTTAGCTGTGAAGTGCTCCAAAACATTCTAAAGTTTAGTAGTTTTTAAAGAAAACAATATCAGATGGGTATCGATATCAGCTGATATTCAAGCTTTCAGTATTGGTATTGCAAAATAAAAAACTGGTATCTTTCCATCTCTATTAACACTTTACCCACTTATTCAACAGAGGTCAAAGTGAACATAAAAAAAGGGCCTCAGAATGCCTGTGGGATAAAAGTAATGGGAATCTTCTACATAAAAACTACTCAAGAACAATCTAAAATAAGAACTTTATTGCTAATGTGTTACAGTTTTGTAGGTTTGAACTTGAGTTACCGAGCATGTCAATGTTTATTGACGGAATTCAGCAGCTGCCCCTTGACTCCCATTATACGTGAGTAAACAAGTTTTCATTCTTTTTTTTTTTTTTTTTTTCAGTACAGAGAAACGTGTCAGATTTTATGTATAATTTTCATACACGTTACAGCTGCTGTAGCTAGAGAGCATGTCGAGCAATTCTGGAGTATCTCTTTAAAGAATTTGTGCACACTCCAATTCTCTCAATATTGATCACTGTCTGAGGTGTGTAGGTCCTCCCGCTCTTTGTCTTTGTGTCACACACACACACACACACATGTGCGTGTGTGTGTGCACTCTTGCTGCAGGTTAACTTAGTGCTGACAGCAGCTAACAGCTTCCACATGTGAGCAGACTCACCCCCCCCCCCCTTTAACCAGCGTACCTCTCACTCTGACATATACACACACAGGGCATGTTGTGTCATCTCAGTTGACAGGTGCTGTCAGTTAGAAGTTTGAAAGAATGAGAGGAGCTATTGTGTGGTTAACTGTGTGTCAGAGCAGTTACGTGCACACCAAACAGCGATAGCACACTGACAGGCTAAGCGGCGTTCGTGCTGAAATCCCCCACAGCATCGCGGCGCTGGAATTCGACTACGCCGCCGTTGCCGTGCCCCAAATACAACTATCCATTATGCGGAGAGGTACGCACACTCCTGTGCGATCCGGTGGGTCCAGTCCATTCTCCAGTGTGACAACTTAATAATAGAGCTCACATGAGAACAAACCTTATATATAGCTTTGCTATTTATATAGCTGGATTGTGGAAGCGCTTGCAATTTATTCGTGTAATACGATTAAGAGGATTCCGTTTCAAGCCTTGATCTCTTTATCTCGACTTCTAGGACATTCAGCACCTCACTTCTACGCCTAAGATCCTCGTTCATACACACACGGTATGAACAAAAATACTAATAGGGATGTACAGTTCCTATAAAAAGTACATTCAAATTTTCATTCATTCGAAATATAATGTTCAAATATTAAGAATAAAATTTACACTGCCACAGACAAAGGCTCTCCAACAAAAATGTGAAAAGGCTGAATCCCAAATGCTTCCTATTCAATTTATATGCTCACTACATAGAGTATAGCATAATGGAAGTGGAATGGATGTAGTGCACTACTTAAAAAACACAATGCTCTTTGACTCCGCCACCGAAAAACAGGTAAGTGCTTAAAGGAAATTTACACATCTGTGTTTTGTCCTCTTCTTCTTCTTATCATTCTTCTTCTTATTATTATTATTATTGTTGTTTTTTTAATATTGTGGAATATTGTTTGTAATATTGACATTTATATTAGGTGACCAAATCCAGAAAATAATAAATATTAAAACTTTGATTTTGCTTTCATACAAGTAAATATTTTTGATATTAGTGGGGAAAGTTTTCTACTACTGCAGAGCCAGAGAGACCTGAAAGAAAAGAAAATTAAAGATCGTGAACTTTGAACACTGCAAATGTTACAAAGAAAGCAAAATCCTGAATGAAACCCTTCTCAAAGGGTAATGCCGAAATAGTTCACATGCATTATTCAGGGGCTGTTTGAGGGCTAAGAGACCGGCTGAACAACGGGACTGTTTCTGCACAGCTGCACTTTTAGCTAATAGAGTTCAGGTGCGATAAACTTTCCTTTTTTTTTTTTTTTTCTTTTTCCTTTTTTGTGGGGACGCAGTGAACCAAGACAAAAAAATATTTCAGAGCAGTTTGCAGCTATGCAGTTTCATGGCTCAATGACCAAAAGCAAATAAAGTTGTTGTTTTTTTTGTTTTAATGCTACAATTTAAAGGACTGGGCAATATAGTGTATATAGTAATAGATAAGACAGTCATTACAGAGGAATTATTTATTACATGAGACTTGGAGTAGAAAGAAAGGGAAAAAAAAAAAAAACCAAAAACTGCCATGTCACTCAGACTACAAGCAAAATAAACGTGTTCTCCCAGCAGCGTGGTCAAAGATGAAAAGGATTCTCATGATGATGATGATAAAGTGAAAATATGTTGAATTTAATATATTTCTCATTATGAAATAATACAGCTTCAAAACATTATTAAGAACGTCTAGGCTTGATAATCTTATTTTTATTTTTATTATAATCTCATACTATATAACCAACTAAATTCAAGATATTTTCACTTGCTAAGATTTGTTTTATGCAGTGTTCAAAATCGCAAAAATATGATTTTTTTTTTTTTTAAAGTTATGATCTTTAAATATACAACCAAAATGAATGAGTTTATGCATTAGTTTAGAACTGTAGTGAGGACTGCTATTCTGAATAATGCTGCACTGTAAACTTTTCTCCCATAATACAGGTTTAGAGTCAACAGCAAATTATGAGTAGACGGATGCTATTTATGCATATTAATAATTTTCGGTAAAATGAACAGCTTTAAGACACGCAAAAGCACATCGTACCGTTCAGCTTAATGCTAGTGTAAGTGAAGTATACACTAAGTTGCCAGTTAATTAGTTCATGAAATGTAATAAACCAGCAACTCAGTGCAAGGATATAATAAAGTTTTAAATTGTTTCATATTATTATAATGTAAATCATCTTTTCTCAGACACAGTCTTTGTGTGTATTATGTATGTATTATTCACGCTAAGAGCTATTATAGAAATAACCTCAGGATTTTTCTCCAAAAAGTGTGAGCTGCTTGAGGGGATGGATTCGTGACAGGAATGTGTCAGTTTACTCCCAGATATACCCCCACTACAGAATAACTTTTCAGACATACTCAATCAAAACTGCGTGTGCGTGTGTGTGTAAGCGAGAGAATGTGTGCACACATTTCTGTAAAGAACGTGGCAGTCCCAAAAGTCTGTGTGCTGTAAATCAAATCCTCTGCGTAGTTTCCCAAAAGCTTGACACTGATGGACTATTAGACATATTTAGTCATCATGACACATGGTGCAGCGTGCGAAGAACACAATCGACGCTTGCACATAAATCTGTCATGAGCGATAAAAATCTTAAAGGTGTGTGCTTGTCATTAGAGAACACCTATCCTCCGTTTCGGTGCATTCCTTCACCGCCACCGCTGGCGGAACCTCATCCCACTACTAAAGCTGAAACGCTCTCGACTCACTGCGCTTACCAAGACGTGACATTTCTACAGCATAAAGTGGCATATTACGTTTCAAAAAAATATACAACTGAAGTAATGTAAAACCAGCAGAACTGTCGGGATCGTGCAGGACATATGGAGCGATTGCATTATTTGCAGCTGGAGGAGGCATTCCTCGGCCAGGGGGTGCATGCAGGAACAAGCTGGAGTGAAAAAGTCCCAGCAACGTACGTGGATGTCAGGCTGATGGCACATTTAACGTGAATTTAGTGTGATAAAAGAGGGAGCACACTGACTGGGAATAAATCACAGAAAGTCTGTCAGGCCCCCATGGAACATGAACTGGCCTATGTGATTCATGTCTTTCACGACGAAATAAATCAGCACGTGTGGGTTTTTGCAGTGCCACAATAAATCGTGTTTTTAATCTGGTTGTGGTGATGTGATGTCATTCTTCTGAATAAGGCCTCATTTGTTAGTAGTGACATCAGCCAAGGTAAGACTGATTTACACACACGCACGTTAATGCAGTAAGAGTGTGTGTGTGTGTGTGTGTGTGTGTGTGTGTGTGTGTTTCACTCTTTAATTATAAAATGAATCACTTCTAATAACTTGGTGTAGCTGTACAGGTTGGCCATGACCGCCATATTATAAATACTTTAACTAATTTAGGAATACGTTTCTAAATGAGCTGTGAGATCGGCGAGATCATTCATCACCTCATGACACGTGACATTTTCACAATATTCATCATAATATTCACAAACTCTGGTTTCAATTCTATTCATATTTAACAGTTACAAAAATTAAATAAATAGGAGCAGGAAGACAAATGTACAAGTTGGTACAAAAATATTTTTTAACCTCAAACCAGCTACATGTTCCTGTCCCGAGAAATAACAAAACTACCTGTCGTTCCTCACTACACCGGAGTGTAACAGAAAGTTCATATAAACAAGGCATAGTGAGACGTTATTGATAGAAATAGCAATATTATATGATAATGACTCGTCTGAAGTATTTCACTTCACTGTAAACTACACAAACCACCGGAGCGGTTTCGTCAATCTCCCAGCCTTCACACTTCTAATCCCGATGCAAACAGACCCTGAAATGCTGTTAGGGAAAAAAAAATATCCATCTGAGCCAAACAAACAGCCGCCACTCAGCGCATCGAGGGATTTGCGCGCACACACACACACACACACACACACACACACACACACACACACACACACACACACACACTGTTGAGTCTATGCCTACCACCAAGATACACCACAGTACACTTTATCCTGGGATTTAGCACAGCCAGCGGCCTCTTTGTACACATCGTCTGTACACTCTAACCACACTCGAAGTTTAAAAAAAAAAAAAATAAATAAATAATAATAATAAACATGAAGGAAAAAAAAGTACATAGAGTAAATGTAGTGGGGAAAAAAAGGTTTACATTTGTAATAGGGAAAAATAATCCTATTTGCTATTATCTTTCTTTCTCTACAGAGAAGTACTTGCTGGACGGACACACACACACACACACACACACACACACACACACAGCGACACTCTGCTGACCCCTATGGGTCAGAACAGGAAATGTGTGTTCAAGGCCCTAGTCACTCCTGCAGTCAGGATACACACTATAATCGAGTGATAAAAGATTACAGCAGATTATTTTATAAGTTATTTTATAAGTATAATTTTAGAAGATGCATTGATACGGATACCGGGATCAGTCTGATGCCATGCTCACTAACATGCTCATGTACCTGTAAAAATTGCACTGATACCTACAGCCGAAAGCACGTCATACGTCATGTGCTGCAAGCCTAGTGCAGAATGCTGCGATTAATGATGGCAATCAAAACCAAGCAGACTGCAAACTGCACTCTTGTGAATATACCAAGAGGAGGAACTCCAGCATCTCCTTGCAATTAAAGTAACCTGATTAAAAACCATCTTAATAACATACAACTCAGCACAAGAAGTAATTGCTAGTGGCGCAACAGCAAACAGCAAACAAAGATGAAGGCTAGGAGAGAATAAAAATGTCTCTAGACAATGCTGGATGAGTGAAAATAAAAGCTCTTATCCAGTATGCTGTTCCTGATGATGGGCGCTACCGGTCATTGATGACGAGCAATTCTGATACAGTGAACACGAAAATGTAGTGTATGTGCGTGCACACCTATGTGGGCTTTTCGTGACCACTTTTTAAAATCAGGAAAACATAAACAGGGCTAAAGAAAATCTTCTCCGAGATTGAAATAATAAAGACTAGCTCACAATTCGGACACGTCACGTAAAGATGTCATTCAATTCCGTGTTTAAAAAGCATTTCAAGCCACACTGGATGAAGCGCTGCCCTTGTTTTATGATTCGTGTCCATTTTTTCCCCCCACTCATGCGTTTAGGTGAAGCGGAAGCTCCATAGAAATCCACTGAAATCATAAAACCACACGCTCTATACAGTGTGCACTTGAAAAGCATATTATACAGAGGTGACAAGATACGCATTTGACACCAGCATGGGAAACGAAAGAAACACAAGTATACACGTTATTCACTGTCCCATGTCAGGGTTACACGTGAAAAGGTTATGTAATTAGAGTTTGCAAACCAGGCTTAGTAATGAAGGCTTGACACCAGACATGCTCTCCTCTATGGGGTTTTTTTTTTTTTTTCATTCATTTATTTATTTATTTTTAAAAATACATCCGGTCTGTTGTATCAGCACCCTCTTCTTGACAGTTTGGCAAAATGATTAAGCAATTAGTGAAGTGAAAATTTGCTCAGCTTGGCTGAGAGGTGGGCATGGCTGATGCCAGGGGATTCTGGTAACTCTTAAAATTCTAAGTAAGTTACTCATTTGGGTATCAGTGAGCAGCCAGAATCGCTCATACTCAGTCTGGGGGAATATTTAAAATAAAATATAAATAGAATAAAAAAACAACAACAACACTGATATCACTGCATCTCTATCAATAAGTACATGAATTCCCTGTGCAGCCACAGTATTTATCATTTCCTGATAAAGTTTCTGATGTAGCAAATCATGTTTCTGACCCCGACAAAACATCACCAAGTCGCTGCTGAACACTGAGGCTATGAGATGCGGTTGTATTTGGGTCTTTATTTTTCTTAAGTAAAACAGTGATGGATTGTGCAGCTTTTGTTGTGCTTGGTTTCTTCACTGTTTCCATATGCCTGCATGTTCCTCATTCTGAAAAGATCATTTTCACCTGTACGCGCTTATTAATCCAATCAGTAACAACATTTGCACGTCGGCCAGATCGCTCCTCGGCCGTTTCATGCAGTGTAGCAGGCGGTGGGATTTGGAAACACACACTATAGCTACAACACTGTGAAGTGCGTTAAGTTTAGATTCTTTCTCTGGTAGTTAAACCTACTCATGCACTGAGCGATTATGAATTAAAAACTAATAGCATGGACTCAAAATGTGCTGGGCCCAGGCACCCAGGCTGGTGATCTGTCCATCCCCGATCAGTGTTAGAACGGATTCTCCACTGAAAACCCTTTTTAAATAAAGTCTAGGCTTGACCTGTGAGTTTTTTCTAAACTGTCTACCGAACCCCATCTCTAAAGGCATGGAGCAACGTGCTGAGAAACATGCTGGGAACAGAACCCTCGCTTCCATCACCACCATCACACAACAGGTTGCACACAAGGTAGGATATTAAAAGCACTTATTCGTCCACAACATAAATGATCACCATTATTTCATCACACCTCGCTACAAAGCAGTTCCACCTCGCCTGAATTATTCACGTCACTTCTCTTTTACCCCATTCAGTTACTCTGGACTGTGACGGCTTTCCAGTGAGTTCATGCTTTAGATACTGTACATCTGCTGTCTCGCACTGCTCACCTCATTCACGTGCAGATGTTACAGGCACCGAGAGATTAATTATTCATCTTTTAACACAGCTCAGCTGTTGAGCCGTTAAGCCGTTACCAGCAGTTGTCATGCTGTCGCACCACAATAAAACAAAAATGAACAACACCGCAGTAAAAGTAGTTTAAGTATTTGCAGCTGCATTTATACACGTCTTACACAAAAGTGGTTATAATTCCACTGTTGGTACATGACTACATAGGATACACACTTACGAAAATTCGACATGTGCAAAGATTTAGCGATTTAAACTGCTAGAGCTTGAAAAGTTGTGTGCATGAGGCAAAAGGCTGGGAGAAAACATCGACTGAATAAAGTACAGACCGACACCACACACACCATTTTTATTACTATTATTTAGAAACGTAATTAAATTAATAACCTTCAGCACTGTACAGCTCTCTCCCTCTCTCTCGTTCTCTCGCCTCTCTTTCTCCCTCTCATAACAGACTACTGTGTCCTATTGTACAGAATCATGTGGCAGCTTTAAATGTATTTTCACACTACAGCTTTTAAGGTCATATGAATGTTATCTTAGAAGCACAGATGCACCTCCATAGCAAACTCTTTGTCTAGACTTTTCCCTGCTGTTACTGATGGTCACGCTGATCCTAGCTGCACTACACTTAAGCCTAATTATACAACAGTTAGCTCATGTGTGTATCACTCCATTCATCTGTAATCACCGCATAAAATTCCCCTTCCTAGTTCCAAACTGTTACTACAGTAGTGTTAGAGACACCATTATTGGACAAGGCAAATGATACTTTTCAGGAACATAACTTTTGACCTAAAATATGAAAGCTCGTCAGGTGAAGATGAAAAGGAAGAAGGGATGCCAAATTTCACAAATCAATGCGAGCTAGATTGCCAGCTATCCGACGTGTTATAAAGAGAGTGTGGCTTCGTCAGGATTTATTTCCACTAGCGGAGCAAAAATAAGCAGAACATTTGGTCATATTGCGTCTGAAATGTCACTTACTCGATATTAATTTCGAGAACTTTTGTATAAAACCAATATCTATATACACTGAATATTCACTATAACTGCACGATTGCTTGTGTGATATTACTTAAATATAACCAGACTAAACAGGTTCAACGGCTCACAAGGCAAATAAACATTACACTTAATTGCAAATTTCTCCTGAAGTCTATCCTTGAATTTCTCCTGAAGTCATAAAAAGGCACGCTGGGTATGTTCGCTAGTGGATCCATAATCATATCACGCCATGTTTTCCTTACTAACCCAGTCCAGAGCTCTCCATATCTTGCTTGAATACCTGTGTGTGCTTCTCAACACACTTCCTGTGAAAATTTAGGGACTTTTCTGGAGGTGGAATGGTGGTGATGTCATTTCCTAAGCCACTCAAGTGTTAACATTAAACAGTAACAACAGTAGCAACTGAACATTCATACAAATCTGATTTTATCTTTTACTCTGTATTTAGTTTTACATGAAGCACAGAGAGAGGGTGCGACACCGCAGATATCAAACAGGTATTCTGCATTTTAAAATGTATTTGTCCTCCTGTGGTGGCTGTTCTGGAGTGGGTAAATAATGTGAGGTACCATATGACCATGATTCTCGACCTTTTTTCTTTGAGGATGGCTGTGAATCGTCATTGGTTGGCATGTATTTAATTCGAAAAATATTTTAAAACGGTCTACTATTTATAAATACTTATCGCTTTTATATTTTGGCAAAAGCAAATGTAATTAGTTGACGCATAAAATAGATGTAATAAACTGACAAAAGTTAATCATTACCAAGTAGCAATACATCTTCTGAGATGCAGTGAGATGTAATGCAGCCCACATTCCACCACATCCTCCAGTCTGAGGACCACTGCCATAGAGTAATCATTTCTGTGAAGTGCAGAATGCAGTACGAGGAAGTCCAGGACATAGTATGTAGCGTATGACACACATGTAGCAGTTTGGGAAAACTATTCAGATCTCGCTGCCCCTGAATTCTGGTGAACAGACAAAAATGGGTTTTGCTTCCTATGACATACACTATATGGCCTAAAGTTTGTGTATACCTGACCATGACACCCATATGTGCTTTCATCGTACATACACCGATCAGCTATAACATTACTCACTGACGGGTGAAGTGAAGAACACGGATTATCTCGTTACAGTGACACCTGTCAAGGGGTGGGATATATTAGGAGGCAAGTGAACAGTCAGTTCTCGAAGTTGATGTGTTGGAAGCAGGAAAAATGGGCAAGTGTAAGGATCTGAGCGACTTTGACAAGGGCCAAATTGTGATGGCTAGACGACTGGGTCAGAGCATCTACAACACAGCAGGTCTTGTGGGATGTTCAAGACCAGTGGTTAGTAACTACTAAAAGTGGTCCAAGAAAGAACAACCGGCGACACGGTCATGGGCGCCCAAGGCTCACTGATGCGCGTGAGGCGCGAAGGTTAGCTCGTGTGGTCTGATCCCACAGAAAAGCTACTGTAGCACAAACTGGTGAAAAAGTTTATGCTGGCTATGATAGAAAGGTGTCAGACAACACAGTGCGTCGCAGCTTGCTGTGTATGGGGCTGCGTAGCTGCCGAGCGGTCAGAGTGCCCATGCTGACCCCTGTCCACCTCTGAAAGCACCTTCAATGGGCATGTGAGCATCAGAACTGGACCATGGAGCAATGGAAGAAGGTGGCCTGGTCTGATGAATCATGTTTTCTTTTACATCTTGTGGACGACTGGGGGCATGTGCATCGCTTACCCGGGGAAGAGAGGGCACCAGGATGCACTATGGGAAGAAGGCAAGCCGGCAGAGGCATTGTGATGCTCTGGGCAATGTTCTGCTGGGAAACCTTGGGTCCTGGCATTCATGTGGATGTTACTTTGACATGTACCACCTACCTAAACATTGTTACAGACCAGGTACACCTCTTCATGGCAACAGTATTCCCTAATGGCAGTGGCCTCTTTCAGCAGGATTATGTGCCCTGTCACACTGCAGAAATTGTTCAGGAATGGTTCGAGGAACATTACAATGAGTTCAAGGTGTTGGCTTGACCTCCAAATTCCCCAGATCTCAATCAGATCGAGCATCTGTGGGATGTGCTGGACAAACAAGTCTGATCCATGGAGGCCCCACCTCACAACTTACAGGACTTAAAGGACCTGCTGCCGACGTCACCTGGCTGTTTTGGCGGCACGAGGTGGACCCACACAATATTAGGCAGGCGGTTTTAATGTTATGGCTGATCGGTGTAAATATTTCACCAAAACAGTGTAGAAATGTTTTTATTTAAACTTTCTAAACTTGTGTAGGCTTTCTGCAAGGATCGTTAGGTAGCTAAAGAGCCAGTTTAACAAACACGGCAATAAAAAAAAAAAAAACAGATGTAGGCTAAGAATAAAGGCAGGTGTAATGACACTATAATTTATTAATTGCATATTAAATTAAATTCAAATTCAAATTAAATAGTGTTTGCCTTTAGACATCCAGTGTGTTGGTGTCTTTCAGTGGAACTAGAAGGTAATCTTTAAATGCAAATTTCTCCTTCATCACATTTGGGAATAACTAGACATTAAAATGCTATACACTTTAAGGGAATAATATTTCTGTTCAGGAAAACCAGTAGTGCATGTCGTAGAAAAGAAAGAAAAAAAAAAGAGGCTAGTGACGGAAGGAGTGTTTATTGCTGTTATAACACAAGTGATATCAAGAACTAACTTGTTTTATGGACGTTCCACAACATTTAAATGTAACTACAAATAGATAAAATGTTAGCAAAATGCTGTGGTTTAAGAGAAATAAAACTCTGCTTCATGTCGGTGTACATAACATCACCCCGTCGTTCACTGTTTTCCTGTAACAGCGCACCTCGTGTTTTATTCCTTACTTACATGATGAGATTAATGTTCGATGAGCTTAGTATTACTATTAGGTTCTTCATCTGAACTTCATTTAAATTTACACGTTGTTCTAATCTTTGTTGTAATTCTGAAACCTGCTGTAATGTGCCCTGCTGTTCAGTTTCCTGCTGAGATGTAATTAGGCCATGTGTTTTGAACAGAGAGAGCCCACCAAGAAAGAACTTATCTAAGGTCACTGATCAATAAAGGGCTTACTGGGAAACATCAGTGCTTCAGTCATAACTCACCACATCCTGTCAGTCCTTTTTTCCCCTCAAAATCCCATCCTTCTCTAGGACACTTAATACACTTTGTTCCTGTTGCTCACTGCCTAAAAAAGCACCCACACAGGTTCTCTGTCTTGCTCACACACACACACACACACACACACACACACACACACACACACACACATTCATCTCTTGACCAACCCACTGACTAACAGCCTCCTGACTACATCTCAAAATTCTGGACATGAGGAGAAAACTTGGGAAAAGAGTGAAGAAAAAAAACTATGTACAAACTCGCCCACTCTTCATAACTATTACCGGACTGGGTCACTGGTTCACTACACACACCCAACGGTCATTAAAAAGTAACTTGTGTGTGAGTGTGTGTGTGTCATAGCTGATGTTGGTGTATAACAGTCAATAGACAAAGAGAATCTGTATACCACTTTCAAATACACTCTGAATAACTTAAGATTAAAGTGGAAGATTGCTAGGATGTGATTGTACCTTAACATGACTCTGTGCTCCCAGGTTGTAGATTTCTGTGGGTTTGACTTCATTGATAATTTTCACCAGGCAAGTGCTGTCAGTTAGGTCCCCATAGTGCAACTTCATACCTACCACACACACACACACAATATACAAGCCTTATCAATCATGAAGGACAATGTTTTCTATTAGAATTAATGTCTTAGTGGAAGACAGGCATTCACCCCGAAAACAGCAAAGAATAAATTACAGACAAATTAAATAGAAAAAAAGCTTCAAAGAGTTGGAGAGTTAATTATTAAATCTGGTTCTATTCATAGATGAAACCAAAAAGCTGGCCAGGTTGACAGCTTCATGTACAGTTGCACAATTATCATTTGTCATACTGTAATTGTGATCACAAGTTTTGGCTCTCTCAATTAACTAAACAATCAACTGTGATACTGGTGATCTTCGCTAATTGACCATTTCTCAGCTCCAGGGTCTGGAGGATCTTCAGGGTCATGTTCTCCCATGTTTCCTGCAGGTTCTCCAGGTTTCCTCCCACTGTCCAAAAGCATGACTGTAGGCGAACTGGCTATGCTAAATTGCCCCTAACTGTGAATAAGAGTGTAAATGTGTGCGTGCGTGCGTGCGTGCGTGCGTGCGTGCGTGCATGGAGCCCTGCGATGGACCCTCCTCACACCCAGTGTTCTCGGTACTTTTAATACTGCTTGAATAAAATATACATTTGCAGTCTTAAGGTATACACACACACACACATCCACTCCCAGCAGGGTCTCATTCGCTATCAAGGGCAGAAAAAAAGGACAGAAGTCATGCCATTCCTATATACAGTGGCACAAAGATCCACTCCATTATGTTCGACAGTGAACGCTATTTCGCTGATTGGCAGGAAAAGAAAAAAAAATAAATCCCAGCTACCCATCTGCAAAGTGGAACAGCACAAAGTCTGGTTTTCATGACATACTTCAATTTCAGTATGTTACTAAGCCATTTTTTTTTTTTTCCCCCAACAGTGAGTTTGTTCCATAATATTATAGTCATGAAAACCAGACAGACAAGATCTTATACAATCAAGAAAAAGAGATCTGCTGAAGAATATATTAATTAAACAAATAACTTACACCCTGCTGAATGGTCAGAACCTGCTGATATGTGGTATAGTTAGTGCCTATTAAACATTTCACATATTATCCAACACTAAAGTTACATTACAGAGGAATTGCACCTTATTGTACACTTCGGGGTTTTTAAAAACACGTAGCTGGCTTGCAATCACATCACACAAATTTTTAATTCAGTGTTTAAACAAGAGCTGCTTTTATACTTGGACAACCTTATATCACTTGAGTTTGATGTAATCAATAATAATAACATTAACAAAATAATAACAACTACTACTACTGCTGCTACTACTCCTACTATTATTATTATAGATTTGAGCAATATCCCAACTGCTTAACAAATAAATGCTCTGAAACTTTGACAACTATAAAATGTCAAAATGATCACCATTCTTCACAGTAAAAGACCAGAGGTCGCATTTATCAAAGCGTGCGCAAGACCAATACTAAATTTGTGCGCAAGAGCCGCCCGCTCATTGGTATTTATCCCACGTGCGTACACACAGCTGTACAATGACAATGGCCATTGAAAAATCCCACACATACTAAGGTGATGTGCTTGTGCATGGCCACACTCATTTACATAAAGAAATGCCCTCAGATCACCATATATGGTAAACAACTTCCTGTTAAAAAGTACAGCAGCCTGCTCGTGATACTGCTGGTTTCAGACAAGGAGCGTGTCTAAAGACGATGGCTTATATGGCCTATACTGATTAGTTTTTCTAATATATATATATATATATATAAATAAAATGCAAATGACCAACATACATGTTTCTTGTTCTTTTGAGGAAAAGAAATCACTCTCTGCTATCTGCATCACCCTAAAACTCTGGCTTTTCATAACTTTTTGAAGTATTAAAATCACTCAGTTATGGCAAGCCCTTGCAATGTGCATAGCGCGATATTTACATTTGTGATATTTCGCTAAATTGTGCAGCCCTAATTTCAGAAATATAGAAATTTCTTAATATCGAAAATTAGCTTTCACTGTGAAAACACATACCCCTAATCTAGAAATATCTGAGGCACTGAGTAACGCCAAGCGAAGTGTTGTTAAAAACCCAGAAGTAAATGAAATTAAAATTAAGTGCAATGTCATTGAACAGTCCGCGTATGTGTGTATCACTCACTTCCTTCCGTGTGTGTCTGAGGGTTATGGTAAAGGTGCTCAATGCGGCCAGTGTTAAAGGAGCTGGACCTGCGCAGGATCCCATGAACCTGCACACAAAAACACACACACACACACACACACACACACACACACACACACACACACACACACACACACACACACATTTGTCTTACTAGGACTTTCTACTGACATAATTATTAATGAATTAACTATTAACGCAGTTAATTAATGCTATACTAGACTTAAATCTAACCCTAACCCTAACGTCAGTAACCTAAAGGAAACTTTTTGGTGAATTAGTGCCCATTTTGTCCACTGTAACTATTCAAAGTTTGTTTGATGTAAACGTCCCAAGAAACTGCAATGACCAAAGACAGCCGAATGAGGGTGTGTGTGAGTAAGTGTGTAGGCACAGAGGTGCTTTAATGCACTGTGTAATAGATGTTGTCATGTTTACCTCATATCCTTTCTCCAGGAGGAACTCTGCCAAGTATGATCCATCCTGAAACACACACACACACACACACACACACAGAGAGAGAGTATGAGACAGATTCATCAGAACTCACACATAAAAATGGACTCTTTCTGACACAAATGACGAGTACAAGCGGAACAATGGATGTTTCTTACTGAATTACATTAGAAATCCTACAGCACAGAACCCAAACCCCTGGAGCAATACACTCATGCTCAAGCACAGGTTGTTTTTTGGGAATCTGGCCTCTCTGAGGTCATCCTAATGCCAAGCATGTTGGGTCGACTCTCACTTTTACTGAGCAGTAATCACTAGGGCTGGATGATATCTAGAGCTGTCACAAATACTCGATTATAATCGACTACATGATTATAAAAAATCCTCAATCAAAGTTTCACAGAATGAAATATTCGGCAAATGACAGCAGTCTGAGAAACGAACAGAGTGAATATGTTCAAACTGAGGTTTTTACAGAGCGTTCTCATCCGCTCCTGTCGCAAAGCCGGACTACACTTTCAGAAAGCAGTTTCGCTTCACGAGCTCATCTATAGAAGACTGAAAGATCTGGACACGGTGAGGGAAAATTTTATTGTTTACACTTCAGATGTATTTTGAACCGCATTATTCTGATTTAAAAAATTAAGCTGAATTTGATTAAACCCACAGGAGAAAAAAAAAAAAAAAAAAAAAAAAAAAGTCACAACATCTCATCAAATATAAGCAATGACACAAACCTCTGAGCCAATCAATCAGCTTTCACCCAAAGATGCGCACAACGTGTAGTTACTTTCATTAAATACTGGGACGGAGGACGTCACTAAATGCCATGTTTACCCATGATTCCCCTCTCTGCATCGCGACACAAATACACGTAAAAATAAAAAACGACAAGCAGAGAAAAAAATACACAAGCCTATTATACACCATATGAGTTTACTGGTGTATTTAAGTGCCTGTAGAACACTAGTGATTTTTTTAAAGACATTCCTGCTGCAGAACCAAAAGGCCAAGAGCCTAACCCCAACCCCTAACACACACACACACACACACACACACACACAACACTGTCCAACACTGTCCAACACTGTCCAACACTGTCCAACACTGTCCAACACTTACAGAAAAAAAAAAGGTGAAAAACTGTGGGTTTACCAGTCTCTTTATTTAAAGTGGAAGAAAAAAAAAAAAAAAAAAAAATAATTATGCCCAATCAAGGATGTATTCCTGCCTTATGCCCAGTGTTCCTGGGATAAGCTCGGGATCCACAGCAACACTGACCAGGATGAAACAGTTACTGTAACGGAATGAATGAATGAATGAATGAATGAAAAGTGTCTTATGAAAGAATAGGAGCACAAAGATTTTAAAAGGAGCCTAGATTTTAACATCCAATCTGTGAAAATGACGGCCAACTGGAGTCTCTCTGGATTAGAAACATACTGATGACAACCCTGGTTGCATTTGGAATGTGTGAGAGGAAACACTCTCCTCTCTTTTTTCTTGCCCTCCCCTAATCCATCTCTCGCTCTTTCTCTCTCGTTCCTTTGTTTCTCCTTCTGGAACTGTGGAACATTCCGCTCTGGCCGTGGCATTCCACCCCTGCTTCCTGCTGGAGTGATACAGACACAGCCCCAGTGGCCTCTGGGAAAAATCAGAGTGATTTGGCATTTCACAGTGTGAAAGAGGGTGTATATATATATATATATATATATATATACTGTGTATATGTGTGTGTGTGTGTGTGTGTGTGTTGTTGTTGTGGAAATAGACCTTCAATTGAGTCTTCTTCAAATAGACATTACACAGAACCCAGTTGCTCAAGCGAGACATTTTTTATTAAGCTTAATACCACGAGCTTGGGAGACCACCCTGAGTTAGAACATATTCCCCCAGAGTGCAGCTCATCATGGCTCAGGTTACAAGAGCTTTTTATAGCATCAGATTTACACATTCATTTGCAAAGAGAACAACAAACTCAGCTTCTCGTCAGTAATAAAAAAAAAAATAGCCACATACGACAGGGAAAGCTATTGCTAGATCAAGGAGTTCGGCTTCAAAGACGAAAAGGAGACATGGTGAGCACGGATGGACTCGGACGCAACTCGTATCTTCATGGCACCTGCAACGTCGTTTGAGAACCTCTTGCGCTTCCTGCCTAGTGGTCACGAACACTCTCAATGGCACGTCACACAAAGACAAGCAAGTTATACACAAATCATCAAAATGCATTCAGAGCTCAGATATTTACGTAACTGTTCATTAGATGTACATGCATAAAAGCAAGATTCATATTTAAGTTACCACAGTGTGTGTGTGTTTGTGTATGTGTGTGTAATTTATAGTCGCACTAGTCAGTGTCACCCAGAATGAGGATGGGTTCCCTTTGGAGTCCTCTCAAGGTTTCATCTCAGGGAGTTTTTCACCGTTGCCTCTGTGTAAACTTATACATTTATAAGCTTAAAATGTGTATCCTGAATTTATATATTTCTGTAAAGCTGCTTTGTGATAATGGTCATTGTTATACAAATAAATATAACACAATGTATTTGTGTGTGTGTGCGTGCATGCATGCACGCACGCACGTGTTAGATTCCTACTTGGGCAGCTTTAGACGAAAAAGGCGAATGAGTATTAAAACACAAATCTCATATGCGTCAGGCCCAGGGCTATGCTATGCAATAACAGTGCAGCCTTGCTTCACGTCTGCGAGTGTGTGACCGTTACTAGCAAACTACAGCGTAGACCCATGATCCTCTATGATAAATGGAGTTTATCAGCACGCTGGGACTTTTGGGAAATGTGGTCTGTTTCCCGCCGATTAGAGACTCAGACAGGAAACCAATACAGTCACAACATTCCAATCACAGAACACACGTCTCTCTCTGATAATATTTCTCATCTAGTCCACGGTTAAATCTCTCTCTCTGTGAAACCATGCTGTTAAGAAGAAGTGCAAGTGTGTGTGTGTCAGAGTGGGTTTCTCCAAAATCAGCCCATATGGCTAAAAACGAAAAGAAATCAATTAATTAATTAGTTTTAAAAAATCAGAGCCGACATATTTGAAACGCAATCACGACCGCCTCATTCGTTCAGTCATGTTCGTGACTTTTGGAAAATCCCCGTAAGGGTGTATTTAGTCCTCACAAATCGACACGTGCAAGCTTACACACAAACAAGTAACGTCAGCGTTATCTATAGAACTTGGGTTGAGATCTGGTGACCGTGAAGGTCATGGCATATGATTTTCTTCATTTCCACACCCGTCGGATCACTCAGTGAGCCCTCGTGCCGTGGGGAGGGGGCGGAGTCACTGCGATCAACCTTGATCAGTCAGAATAAGTTCATAGTGATTTGCAGTGACTCTTTCCTCTATAGCAGAGGTCATCACTTGGAAGTCCACAGTCCACATGTGGACCCAGCAAAGTATTTCAGCAGACAGAAGTGAGGACTGGCAGAGCTGATAAACAGATGATTTTTTTTTTTTTTTTTTTTTTTTTAAATGGCTATATTTCAGTGGCTCAACACATTCACCAGCATAGCAGATCTCCTGTTGTGGTTTTATCCAATCACATGCATAAAAATAAATAAATAAATAAATAAATTATCTACAACAGAGCAGAGTACTACAGACGTTCAGTCAGAAAGGGTTGAATGTTACAGACTTTCATAGATCTGGTCTGATTAGGGAACTGATGAAAGTATGTTTTTTATTAAAAAAAAAAAAAAAAAAAAGGTTGATGATGAAAACAATGTTTAATGAGAAATGGACAAAGAAGTGTGTGTGTTTATTCTGCTCACTTCAAGATCAAATCCGATGCGTCTTATCTGTTCAGAGTCTGTGGCTCTAGTCAAAAGTGCTAATGTGAAGAGTCACTATGAAACAAAACACAACTTTAAAATAACCTGCCCACAAAATTCTGAGGCCAAATTAAAAAAAACTAACTCAGAGTTCAGTATGAACCAGAGCACTAGTCCGTTCTCTCACACCCAAAGAGCGAGGAAATGAATGCTGTTTAAGAAAAGCCTGAGTTTTAGGAAAACAAGCAGACTCTCACTGAAGCACAGATGGTAAAAGAATGAATAGAGGAGTTGTTGAGACACTGGATGGGAAACAAAGACAAAATAAAAAAATCCTAGTGCCAGTTACTAATATTAACTTATTATTATTAATAATAAATAAATAATATTTATTTTAATAGTATCTTTTTTAAATATTTTTTTCACAAAAGACTTTGCTATTTTTTCATGAAGAATAGTCTTACAGCTTTGAAATGCTCACTTGTTTAGAAAGATATATTTGATGTGTCTTGGTTTATTTTAGTAATAGCCATGCACTAATCACTAATCGTTAAGCATTAAAAAGGGAGCTGTTGTCCCTATTCAGCTAAGCTGCTCATCCGAACCTTTACGAGGAAGGAATTTCATGTGATTTTGGGTAAACGGACAAATGGACAAAACCCATGGCAGTAAAATGAAAGTAAAAACCAGCAGAAGAGTGGTCATGTTGATGGGTTCATTGATTATCATGCAGGCTAGTGGTGCCCTCTGCTGCTTGAAAGACAAAACTGAACACTAATAAAACACACATCTCACCTGATACCATTAAACGCTTAAGCAATTGCACTGGGGTGCCAATAATTTTCTTCTTCAGCACCAAATGGAGTTAATAAAAAGGACTCATGGGCTATGCCATGTTAACAGTAAAGAAATACAGTCTAGCTTGCCCGACTTCCTGCTTGACATCTTCGGTTTGGACAATAACGGCGTTTTATTGACGTTTAATACAATTACATAAGATAATTTATTCCCTTTTTAACACAAATAACCACCATCACTGGAAATCCCGTGTAGACGGTATTGTAGATGATGTTTTACAACGTGAATTACAACGCGGACTCGCTTCTCATGTTAGGATAATGAGCGTATAATAACTTAATCACAATAGGCTATAAGTAACAATTACTTTAATTACATTCTAACATCAACTTTTAAAATGCCAACTGTTATTATGGGACCTACCCACTAATTTGCGTTTGAACTCGTAGCCATTTACTGCTCCATGCTTGAACAATGGAGTATAAACAAAGATTTTTTTTTCCCCCATTACAGCTGATTCCTTGCAAAATAGACACACACCCCTCTTAAGTCATTAGTTTCAAGCCTGCATGGCCTTAGCTAGAAGCCTTTTAGCAGCGTCATTAGCACTGTGAAGTGAGGAAAGAAGAGAAGCGTAAGGGCGGATCCGTTTGCACGCTTGGTTTACTTAACGGTCTTAAAAGCAAAACTTTCTTAATCAGGAGCCAACTGTAATTTTACTTTTAATACAGCTTGCAGGCTGGAGTTTGGAAAAAGCAGCATTAACTGTTCATTAGGCATGTTCTGTGCTTCTGTTGGTAATAAAGCGAAAGACAATACAGAGAAAATAGTAGGCTATTTTATGATAATATTTCATATGTTTAGGCACATAGGATTGACAGCAATAGGCATTTGACATCACTAGATATTCATCTGAAATTTATATTCATTTCGTTTAGGTAAAGTCAGCGGATGGCAGAATGCTGCCAAGTAGTTCTGTATAACTGCGATGTCATACAAATATCAGTCATTTGCTGGGACAGCTAAAAGACACTGCATCAGAAGGCTGTGTGACTTATTGTAGCACCTGCGCTATACTGCAAATAAAGTGCTAATAACAAAACGCATAATATATATTACAGGAAAATCATCTGACAGCCTGGAGGTTTCAGGCTCGTAATCCCGGTACAGGAGAACTTCCACCATGCTAGAGTGCTAGTTCAGTACCACAGAGAAAGGGAAATGAGAGAACATTTGGTGGGTAAAGTTGTGTGCTCATTGGGTGTGTGCTCTAAATCAAACTCCACATAGGCAGTAACCTGAGATCAGGATCGAACCAGGGACCTGGAGCTGTGAGGCGGCAATGTACCCGCTGCACCACCATGCTGCCCAGCTGTGGCAAAAAATAATCATCACAGCCTGGAAATTAGGAGCACCCCCTACCTGCTGAGGTGGTTTTTTTTTTTTTTTTTTTTTTTTTTTTAAATTAATGGCATTCGGCAGACGCCCTCATCCACTTACATTTATCTCACCTACGCAACTGAGCAGTTGAGGGTTAAGGGCCTTGCTCAAGGGCCCAGCAGGGGCAGCATGGCAGTGCTGGGATTTGAACTCGTGACCTTCCGATCAGTAGCCCAACGTCTTGTCAGTATTTTAACATCAGCCAATTTGACAAAACAGACATGAAATGAGAGAAATAAAGAGAACTGCAGGTTTCTGGTGTTCTCACAAAGCATGGCGTAAAAATTCTCACATGATGGATTCATTTTAACACCTGGAAATATTACCAACCTCACTACAAGGTCATGTTTACATTTACCTACATTTACATTTTTCACTGGCACACAAACACAGTGTGGTCTCTACACATGGCACATACAGATATTTTCCACTGTTTAAGATGTCCTTAAGGGTGAGGTCTTTCTTGCCCCATTGGCATGTGACGTAACAGCCAGTCGAGCAGGTATACTGGCATGAAGCAAAGCCAGACTGTTCCACCCTACAGGCGTGAGTCAATACTCAGCCACAATGTGGCGCAACCTACAGCTCAGCAACCCACCATATACAAAGAGGGGGAGGCAAAAAGTCTAGCATACTGTAAGATACTGTTAACTGAATTGCAGTATAAAGACAAGACAGAACAAGCTTAGAACTGGTTAAACATCACGTCACAGCTCGACAGGACACAGAGCCGAAACAGCATCGTCTCAAGCAGCCAGCATAAGAATACAGATTACTCCAACATGTGTACTGAGCCAAAGGTGTGAGGATGATCAAAGTGCAAAGGCAGACAAATCAGTAGCCCGGGCGCCAGGACAAGCAGAGTTCATGTCCGGATGAAGTAAGTTCAACAACCAGAGAAAGAAAATAAACCCAACATCCTATTGATGTTTGCAGAACAAAATTTTTTTTTAACTTAATGCACTTCACAGTGGCGTGACATACCTCAACGCCATAACTATAACACGTGCCTCCAAATCCCATCACCTGCCGCACTACACACATCGGCCAAGAACTCATCTGACTGATTGTAGAAATGCCTTTACAAAACAGACTCATTACATTTACAGATGACAGACAATCTTACTACATGTGGTCACCTCGTGTAACGTATCTTTTACACGTAATGAGAGGAGACGCCTCACACCTCATAGCTGAAACATTCCCCAAGGATTTGATTACTTTTTCTCAACGTCACAAAAAAAAAAAAATCTTTACCAAGAGAAGATAAGGACGATTACTACACCTAGCAATCTGCTTTGGCCTGTAAAGGATATTATATTAAAATGATATCTTAATTAATAAGTCCGGGAGTACATCCTGTGTAAAAAGCAAATGATTCACAAGTTCAAAGTCTTCACACGAGCTCAGAGGTGAGCTGAGTCAACATTACACGTTTATACTCCTTTGTCTCAGCAGTTCACACTATAGTTTATTCTCCACATATGCTCCCTACGTCAGTGGAGAATAAACTGCACTCTGCATGTGAAGAGGACTAAGGTGTAAAACCTACAAAAGTGGAAAATGCAGAAATCATCTGAGGCTGTATGACATTTCAATACCCTTTCCAAACCTTTTTATCAACGTACACATGATGAAGCCTTTGCATTGTCTGAAAGCTAGCCATTATTGTGACACTGCAAAAAAAATGAAATAAATAAATCTTGAGTATAGTCCAATTGATCTATAGTTGACTATACATTTCTCAGGAGTTTAGGATTAAGCTAAGACAAGATGACTGAGCCTGTTTAACATTTTTCTCATTTCAAGATTGAAATTAATTTGTTCTACTGGCAGATGATTTTGCTTCTAGAAATAATAAATGCTTACAATTAGCAAAATTACCCGCCAATAGAAGACGACTGTTTCATGCCTTAAATCAGTAGAAATGTCTAGAAATTGGCTTCTAAATAATAATAATAATAATAATAATACTTTTTTCTTAATTTCAGTAAGAAGTATTAGATCAATTCTATTTAACAAAATCTCACTTGCTAAGATATTAAACAGTGCAGTAAACCGATAGTAAACAGAGACTATAGACAGTAAACTCTGAATTGAATCAAGCTCTGCATTTTGTGGCCTTAAACTCTGGACGTGCAGTTAGACTGACAATGAAAGTGGATGAACAGGCTGTATGACATTAAAAGGAATTTTTAAAAATGTATATGTGCATGAGTGTGTATTCCCTGCTCATTAGGACTTGATGGATATATACATTGAAAAAGAGAGGACAGTGAAGCAAATACAGACAAATACGCTGCTCGGGCTTCAAGGCTGCTTGCCCTAAAGAGCACAGCCGATAGTAAAGGATTTATTCGATTTTCATGGACTATGTACAGAAGGCGCAATAACATCGCTCAAACCTGACTGTTGTGTGCATTGCTGTAAATAAGGTAAACACACTTTCATGGCTGCGTGGCAGTGGGCACGGCTGGTAGCACACCGTGCTGCACTGTGGCCGCTCTACCACTGATTTGTGTTATTTTATCAAGTCCCTATAAATCGTATGTGGCTTGTTTTATATGTACGTTCTCATTTCTGCATTCGAGAAGCTCACAGTCATTTAAATAAAGCCCTGTTTTAGTCATTACTGTATCACAGTCCACTTTAATTTTTGTTCTTATAAAATTACATCATCCTACATTACCAGTTATCTGAATTTTTAGGCCCGTAAAACAGGACTGTGACAAAATTTCATATCCAACAGGCGTTTTTATATAGAGAAGCACTAAAAGGCCTTGAATTTAGATATTGAATTCACTCCTTTGTCCTTTGATATGTTTTTTTTTTTTTTGCTTTATCTGTCCCATAATGATAACAAATATTTTTTTTAAGACCAAAAAGTACAAAAAGCGCAGGACATCCCAACCCCCACTAATCCACCACCATCCCCCCCGACCCCACCACACCACCACCTTGCCCACCGTCATAAAAACAGAGAACACTGGATGCTTCCATACTGAACAATTATCGACCTCAAATCTCAAATCTTTTATACTTAAGATCACTGAAGAAAGTCATTTTTATATCACATTTAGCAGTAATTCTGAAATCAGTCAACAATTATATGATTGTTGACTGATTTCAGTAGGAAAAAAGAACCAATGAGTCAATAGAAAAACTATAAAGCATGTTCCTTTAGATGGAAGGCACACTTTCAGGCCCTTATCTCGAGCCTGTGATCGGACAGTGATTGCATTTCAGTGCGACACGTGTACAACACAGTGATGAAACTGAACACAGTGGCGATTTGAAATGTGTGGCAACTGGGAATTACATTCAATTCTGACACAAATTCATTTAACGCTTTAAAAAAAGTGCAATCCCCTGCTCACTGTTTCTATCACAGTGAAATGAAGCTGATTGTTTTTGTTTTGTTTTTTTTGGTAAAAAGATCACGCTGCTTTTCAGTGTGGTATGTTTACTACATGATACTAATGAAGAGCATTACTGTTGTGTATTGTAGTTTATGTGTTTGTTTGTTTTTTTCACAGGTATGACTGCATTTCATTCAATTCACACAATTCAACTTCAAATAGATATAAATCTATCAGGGCTTCTGTATTAATAAGTGAGCTATAAAAGGATACAACTCAACTCAACTTTTATTTATAAAGCACTTTCAAAACCATTAAAATGGACCAAAGCGCTGTCCATAGATAATAAACGCTGTACAAGGAAACAGCACCTTGTACAGCCAGGATGATTCAGGCAGGTGACTTCTTCCTGGTTTGTATGCTCTCTCACACTCCTCATTCACACCTCTCTGACAGTAACTCTGTGAAAACGCCCCGTCTAACATGACTTCTGAGGCCAGTTATTATCGGCTCTTACACATTATAAACCAGATGAACCGAACTGAACCAGTCTTCACCACTTCCGTGAGCTAAAACAGTCTAAAATGGCTAACAGCTCGCGCAGGTGTCGCCCTGTCTGCTGCTGCAGGTTTCTTCTTCGTGGTGTGGTGAGGCAGCTCTTACCTGCCCGGTGATGCCGGTGATGAGGGCGACTTTCCTCGGCTTGCCACCACAGCAGTTAGCGTTAGAACCGGAAGTCGTCCCCGCGCGCTGAGCCATCGTCTACCGGTCCGGGTTGGGAGTAAAGTGTTGAGCTCCTGTCTTTCTGCTGAGCTGATCTTTCTCGCTCTCTGTTCCGGAGAGTTTTCTGTCTTCCCGGAGCGGCACTTTCAGACCAAACACACCGCGAGAAGCCAATCACGGAGCACGCCGGCGATGACGCACTACGATGACGTAGTAGAAGACATACAGAGGAAGATGGAGAAACAGGGTTTGCTTTAAGTTTAGCTGAATTGCACATCGCCCTCTATAGAGTACCGAAGGGATGACGTATTGTTGTAGGCCAACCCGGATGTTAGCATCAGCCTGGTTCCCTCAACAAAAAGCCAATAAGACTTTTCCCTTGACTTTTGGATGATTGCAGAAAATAAGCTCTATGACCAACAAAAGTTTATGATTCTTACACGTTTTGTTCATGAGGAGAATGACATGATCACGCAGTTACAGGCAATTCAATTCAGTTTTATTTGTATAGCAAATATTGACACGGAACCGCTTTACAGAAATCCGGATGAACAGGGTCTCTGAAAAGTCAGGAACCACTGAGAGTACCAAGAAGTACCAAGGAGCACCATCTCTACTCTTTCCTTCAATGTTAATGCAACTTTTCACCTGTTAGGAACACCTGTACACCTCCACATTCATACAGTTATCCAATCAGCCAATCATGTGGCAGCAGTGCAGTGCATACAATCATGCAGATACAGGTCAAGAGCTTCAGTTATTGTTCACATCAACCATCAGAATGAAGAAAAAGTGTGATCTCTGTGACTTTGATTGTGGCTGATCGTGATCGTGGTTGTCGGTACCAGATGGGCTGGTTTGAGTGTTTCAGAAACTGCTGATCTTCCGGGATTTTCATACACAACAGTCTCTAGACTTTACACAGAATGGTGCAAAAAAACAAAAATATTGAGCGAGTGACAGTTCTGTGAGTAGAAACGCCTTGTTGTAAAGAGAGGTCAGATGGAAATGGCCAGATAGGATTGAACTTCCAGGATGAATTATAGTAACTCATATAATCACTCTTTACAGCCATGGTGAGCAGAAAAGCAACTCAGCATGTACAAAACATCGATCCTTGAGGTGGATGGGATACAACAGCAGAAGACCACATTGGGTTCCACTCTTGTAAGCCAAGAACAGAAATCTGAGGCTATTATGGGCACAGACCCATCGAAACTAAACAGCTGAAAAATCACCTGGTGTTCTCAGTAAAGTGAAAAGTGTGTGTGTATTTTTGCTGTTGACTGTTTGTATCCCACAGTGAAATGAAGCTGATTGTTTTCCATTAAATAAAGCATGCTGCTTTTCAGTGTGGTACGTTTACTGCATGATACTAATGAAGAGCATTACTGTTGTGTATTGTATTTTATGTCTTTTTTTCCACCAGTATGATTGCATTTCACTCAATTCACAAGATTCAACTTCACGAGGAAACTTTAACTGGTTATAACAGGAAAACGGAGTACATCTATAAACATTCTGGTTTCTATACTCGCTAACACTGCTCGTTCACACCTCTCTGACAGCAACTCTGTGAATACACCCTGTCTAACATGACTTCTGAGGCCATTTATTATTGGCCCTTACAGACAGATACTTGAGGTTATAAACCGGATGAACCAAACCGAACCAATCTTCATCACTTCTGTGAGCTAACACAGTCTAAAATGGCTAACAGATCATGCAGGTGTGTGTGGGAAAAGTGCAAATAAATAAGTAAATAAATAATAAACACAAAACCATGCACATGCAGTTTAACTACCATTAGTTCCTGACTAGTAAACCAGACGTGACAGTGGCAAAGAAGAACTTTCTGAGACAACTTCCTTCCTTAAGAGGAACCAGACTTAAAAGACAAATTAATGGGTTAACTATATGTAAATGTCTGAGGATTAAGTAATGATAACAATGATCAAGTATGAGCTAGCAAACTGGGACAGGTTTAACAAGTTAAACTGGATTTAAAAACACAAATGAACTGGTGTTCCAAGTACTCTGGATATTCATTACAGGGTTTAGAGGTAGTGTCAGATAAACATCTTTAACTGCCTGAACTCCAAGTGTTTCTCTGGATTAACAGGTCTGTATCTGATGAGTGAAGTGTGCGTGATGGCCTATACTGTTTCTGGAGCTATCCAAGATAAGTGTACTTCAAGGGCATCCAACCAGCAGCATATTTCTATATGCTAAATTATACAAAGTTAAACCTGGGTCACGTCTCCGAGTAGAGCATTTGCTAGATTATGGTAAAATCCAGTGGTGAGGCTTCCTGGTGAGAAACAGCAAAGGCTAGTGTCTTTTCTTGTTTGCTGTGAATTGTGCTTCACCCAGCAGTGGCTTGTGACCATAGATTTTGGTGATGACGTTAATAGCGACATAGCCTCAAACAAATTTAAGTCAAGAGGTTATCACTTTTGACTTATGCTATAAGCTACTATCTAGTCAATTGTAGTGACCCTGTAACAGACAATTAAGTCGTTGAACATACAGTCTAGTAGTGTGTTCTGAGTGGTTTTAAACATACGTTTGTTCAACTGTGTTTGATACAGCAGGCGTGTTTCCCATTTGTATGACAAACACAGTAAAGCTTATCATTAACCAGGGTTGTCAGGTTTCAGCCACATTTCCAGTCTAACTACATCTCAAAATCCACAAAAAAGAGTTGAAACTAGCCCAAAAATTCAGCGTTGGAAAAGGGAGACCAAAGGTCACCATGGTGCACATCCATTTCTGAGTGGACGTTATCCACTCCATAATAATCCCCCTTTCCCTCTCCCAATCTTTGCAATATATCTTACAGTAGAAATGGTTCTGTTAATCATAGACACACTGTCTGCACTTTATTAGATTTTTTTTAGATTCAGATTATTGGCTATAAAACAGGATCTCGATGGCCGCAGAGTATTTTTAAACTAGCCCAGTCTGTCAAACCTGTCATTAACTGTCCTGTCTGTACCTTGGGCATGGGGCAGTGTAATTCCTTCCCCAGTCGGCTTGTTTCAGCTTCCAAACTAAGTAGTGAGCAGGCTGCCAAATAATTGCACAACATCTAGAAAAATGAGCAAATTATATCACCTTATATCAGCCAAATAGCAACATTTTTTAAATCGTTGGTCATTCAACTGAAGCAATAAGTATTTCAATGGAATTAACATGTACACTGCCCTCCAAAAGTTTGGAAACGCCTGAACAGAATAGGGTTTTTGGGCAATATCAGCATAAATCCTCTTTAGTTAGTGACCATTTTGCATTGATAATAAGGGACAACACAAACTATGAAAACATATTTTATTAAATAAAAAGTTTATGAACATAAACATGAACATAACATAGAAAAATACTCAAATTTTG
>CM040993.1:9297511-9310157 GCA_022985145.1 Pangasius djambal | reverse complement strand
TGAATCATCTTTGGGCAATCCTCCAGGAGGCTTGGAGTAATATATCAAGTCAATGTTTGAATAAACTGACTGCTCGGATGCCTAGTGTTGTCCCTTATTATCAATGCAAAATGGTCACTAACTAAAGAGGATTTATGCTGATATTGCCCAAAAACCCTGTTTTGTTCAGGCGTTTCCAAACTTTTGGAGGGCAGTGTATGGAGTCGTGTATGAGGACTTTATGAAAGATTAATATTTGTTGAACGGCTGATATATGGCCCCTGTCCCTATCGACAAGCTGCCACAGGCTTTACCAGTTGTCTGTAATATTGGAATATCAAGCACCATATGAAAGAGAACATAATACAACCATGTGTTTGCTTGCTTGAAATAATCAGAGAAATAGAGAACAATGGTCTATACAAGAGTAATGTGATTTGCTTAACCTATAACGTAAGACTTGTACATAAGACCTGTCGCATTAATGTTAGTCTCGGTAACAAAACACAACAAACTCTGTAATTATTGCATTATTTAGTTTATTTTTCTCATTTAATATAGTGACATAAACAAAACAGTTCAAACATATGACAAACCAGGCAGAAAACGACTTTGACTATGACAATGCAGGCAAAGGAATCAGTAGCATGAAACATTTCATCAGCATATCTACAAAAAATATCTAATAATTTTAAACACACTCAGCATGCGTCTTAACAATTCTGTTCCATAATATTCATCCAAGAGAAATATGTGCATTAGTTTTGAGCACTGCGGTAATCCCACCTGATTACGATTCATAACTAATACTGTTAATACACAATAATGTTAAAATGTTGAACTTCAAGTAAGATTAGGATAGAAAGCAGAAATAACTGAAAAAAAGATTCCACTAAATATAAAACAAAAGGTAGTTTACTGTTGGGTTTGCCTTCATGGAAGGTGAGTTAAATACCCAGCAGAGAGGGAGTAGGAAAATGTGCGGCAGCATCCTAATCTCAGATAGTTATAAAAATTCTTACACAATTTACATTTTACACAATTTCTAATTAAAGTACAGTTCATAAGCTTACACCTTATAGAATCTGCAAAATGTCAATAAATTAAATAAGTGGGATCATAAAAATAGCATTTTATTTTTTTATTTAGTACTGCCCCTGAATAAGCTATTTCACATAACAGCTGTATACATATAGTCCACGAGACAAAATAATAACTGAATTTACACAAATGAGCCAGTTCAATAGTTTACATACGCTTGATTCTTAATACTGTGTGTTGTTACCTGGATGATCAACCACTGTTTTTATGTTTTGTGATAGTCATGAGTCCCTTGTTTGTTGTGAGCAGTTAAACTGCCCACTGTTCTTCAGAAAATGTAGTAATGTGTAGTCTCGTGTAGTTCTGTGCTGTTTTATGTAGCACCATGGTCCTGGAAGAAGGTTGTTTCATTTCATTGATTGTACTAGCTGTATATGGTTGAAATGACAATAAAGCCACTTGACTTGATATTTGACCCCTTTCCAACAGTGGCTATATCATGCTGAGATCCATCTTATCACACTGAGGACAACTGAGAGACTCATACACAACTATTACAAAAGGTGCAAACATTCACTGATGCTCAAGAAGGCAACATAATGCATAACGAGCCAGGGGGATGTAAACTTTTGAACAGGATGATTGGTGTAAATTGTTAATATTTTGTTTAAAGATCTTTTTTTTTCATTTAGTACTGTCCTTCAGAAGCTACATAAGATATTTACATGTTTCCTAGACGACAAAATAATAACAATTTACACCGATCGTCATGTTAAAAACTTTACACCCCCCTGGCTCTTAATGTTATCATGTTGCCTTCTTGAGAGGCAGTTGCACCTTTTGTAATAGTTGTGTGTGAAATAGCTCATTCAGGGCAGTACTAAATAAAAAACAAAATGCAATGTTTATGATCCCTCTTATTTTGTTTAAAAAAATTATTAACATTTTACAGATTCTGCAAGGCATACGTAAACTTGTGAGCCCAACTGTATGTGGTTGTTCAGTCAAGACATTCGCTTGTTTAGTTTTATACAGTGGAGCTACAAGTCTAAATTAGCTGGCAAGTAATCTCCAACCCATCTTTCTTGTACACATCTGCATTATACTGAATCTAGTTATTCAGTAATGTCACACGGACATCTCACTGTGGTTGGGAAACAGTATGACAGTATAATTATAATCTATAAACATTTTTGGGTGTAAAGTTACCTTTATTTTACACTGGAGGCAATTGTAGCTAAAAAATATAATGGCATTCAAAAGCAAATGTTTTTGTCATATAGCAGAAATAGTCTGTCAGTGCAAATTTAACTGTCATCTTGAACTATACATAAGAATAACCACCAACTTTCCACTTTAATTCAGTGTTTGTATGTTATGTACCTTATGTGAACAGTGCACATGCTTTGTAAGAAAGTGTTGCGCAATAGAAAAAAAAATAAGTTGAAAAAAAAAATCTTCAGTGTAAAATGAAAGAGGCTAATTTTACACTCCAAACATGTCTTGGCCTATCAATTACTTTGGGGTACATACAAGCGGAGAACTGTGTAATTTGTTGTTCTTGCTGATGAACTACTTCAAAATTTCTAAATTAAGTGTTTTATATCACATACATTTTGCAACTGCTAAGAATATAATCCAAAAGCCAAAAGCCATATTAGTTTTTCCCATATAGAAACAAGAAACAAACTTGAGGTGGATGCTGGATTTGTGACATGGAGTGAAAGTAATCATGTATATCATGTATTCAAGCATATCAAGACTACAGTACATTGTTATATAATGATATATTAAAAACAAAATCTTTAATCGTTTTTATGTCAGTATAAATATCAAACGACAAAATAAACAGTGCCACAGAAATAAGACTTGATTAGTAAACGATGAATTATGTATAACAGTAGAGTTGTGCGTAGCAAGTGGAGGACCGTAAAGCTACCTCCTGTTGTTCAGGTTTTGTTACAAAGAAGAATTAGTATTGTGTTGTTCATTGTTATTGGATGTTCATTGTTGTATAGCAGCTGGTGGCCATTCAGGTGCAGTTTTGTTGGTCCAGTTCTTCACATGGGTGAAGAAGATTTCTATAGAAAAAAAAAAACTTAATACTAAATACTTAGGGCAAGACAATAACAGGAGAATAAGATCTTGTGTGTGTCACACAAAGTGAGTCCATACAGTCTTCAACTAGGAAGAAAGAATTGACTGGAATGAATGAACCTACTGTATATATGAACTCAAAGACACATCTTTCAAACATTTTTGAGTAGGCATCACTGAAATATTATGGTCATTGCAGATAGTTGTTCGCATTACCACCTATCTATTTATTCCATTCAAAGACGTCAGTCTGTGGTCTACAGAATGACCCTCATGTGTTTGGGTATCTGAAGAACAGTGAGTTACCTGTTTTAGCTCTCTGGTAGAGGAGCGTGTGTGGAGTGGCATTTGTTCCTCTGCAGCAAAAACACATTTGTCAGTATTAACACAGACACATGCTATAAAGCACAAGGAATTGCTTTCAAACTACATGGCAATGAAATGTTTCTGTATTAAATGTTGAACTCTATCTACACTATTCATCAATCTTGGTGACATTCAATATTTTAGCTAATCAAATGATCAGATATCTCACTGCAATACTGCACTGTTTGTTCAAGTAGACACACAGCTGATAGGAATTCAGCATGGTTTCTATAGGCTTCTATGGCAGATTCAAATACACTGTGTTTTTATGGAAGCAAAGATTAACACTCATTGGACAACAGGCTATTAATATGTCATTTTGGGTCCTGTGCCAGACACACTGGAAGTAAACGTAGGTGTGGCTTTTGCACAGAAAACAATTCTCAGTGTTTACTGGACAGTGTGCTCTTCACTTGTCCTGCTTCTCCATGTGATGATTGGGAGATCTCTCAAAGGGGTGGAACCTTGTAACCAACTGCCACTTATTGAAATGGAAAGAATTTCAATCTCAAACTTAAACATATCAGTGCCAGTCAGACTGCAGTAGTCAGTCAGTAGGCTAATCCAGAACAGTTTTACACCTCTTGTATAGCTTGTCATTTTATCTCTAATTGCCAAATATTGTAAATAAATTTGTAAGTATAAAGTTATGTTTGACTGTTTTGCGAATTTTTTTTTGTTTGTTTGTTTATTTTAAGGTCTAGCTAGCTCCCTGTCGCTATCTTACTACCGTCATCAGTGAAATTTAGCTAGGTAGTTAGCAGCTTGGCAAATACTACAGATTTTGTCAACCTGATTTTGAGGCTCGAGGAGAGACTGAGAATTAAACAGGAGACCAGACCAACAGGTTAAACAGATAAAATAGAACACACACAGATATATAGATATATACTTCTATAACAGACACCTGTGCTTCCCCTATTTTAAAAAGCAGCAGCCGCCACTGCTGCAAAGTAATACAGGGAGAGAGAGTGAGGAACAGGATGAGACAGAGTGAGATGAGGTGTGGGTGCTTACTTTCTGATGCAGGCGATGGTGAAGTGATCCGTCAGACAGCCAGGGATGTTTCAGTGACTGAGATGCACTCATCCGCCAACTATATTGAACACAAGCATTAATCTGCAATGAACCCTAACACTTAAAATGAACAATAACACACACACACACACACACACACACACTTTACCTCTTGCTCTTAATGAGCAGGCGTGTTATGAAGTCTTTGGCTTCATCAGAGATATCAGCAAACTCTGCCTCTTCAAAGTTCCACTTACATTCTAGGATGTTATTCAGTGTCTCATTGTCATCATCACCCAGGAAAGGAGAGAGACCGCTTAGCCTATAAGGAGAAGAAGAAGAAGAAGAAGACTACAGTTTGCTTCTAAAATTAAAGTAAAAAAAAAAACGGCAAAATGCAGACTTGAAAATATTTTTAGAAAAATAGACTTATAGAAAAATATTAGAATAGAAAAATATTCAATGTAACCTACTTACGCATATTCTCAGACTTTTGACTTATCGCAAACCTTAAATAAAGTACTCCCAGTTTTAGATACCTACACAACAGCATTGGTGACTTGTGGGCTCTTGCAAAGCTGTCATATGCTTAATAGCAGAGTTCTTATAAACCTTAGAAAGAGTACAGAAGAATTACTGTATTCTGAAACAAAATGGCATCCATCATTCTTAAATAAAAGCTTGGAACCACTGAAACACTTTTTAGAGTTGGCCACGTAGTCGATCTTCCTCCAGGGGACAAGTGCTTTAGTCATGAGGCGTCCCAAAGCTCCCAGAGGTCACTCTGGCAGGAGTCTAGAATGACTTGTGTCTACACTTCATGATAGGACACTACACAGTTGGACGCAGCTGGTTTCAACCCAGGTCAGGTGGGAGGTTTATAGGAGAGTAACAACAAGAGATTACCACCACACATACTACCTTGCGAAACACTCTCACATGAATGCCAGCTCCTCGCTGCAGACCTCTTATAGTTCAACCCGATAAATACAGTGTCAGCCAAATGTCCAGATTTTCTGTTACAATGCACACTATATGCATCTCAAGACCTTAAAACCTAAAGTTCTCTGGGACATGCTAGGTAAATTCAGCTAGGAAATTAGCCTATATAACAGCTGGGTAACTATACAAATTCCACAACAAGAATAAATCAGACAACTATCATCCAAAAGCGTTATGCCTGAATACATTTTCCTCTTATTTCATTCCTGTCTCTGGCTCTTTCTCCCCCCTGATTGGCTGTGGTAACTGTGTATTCAAGCTTTTTTCCTGTCTGAAGTTGAGGGGTGATGACATTTTATGTTTCTGAGCTGGTGGAAGATATATATGCATACACAGTTCTGTGCCAATTCCAACCTGATAGCCCTGTCACAGCGCTTACTGTGGAATTATCACTATAGGACTGTCAGTGCTATTGTCACTCAAGAATAATATATTATGGAGTATTTTTTTTTTTAACCAAACTCAAAAATCTTTTCCTGTTTAACAAAAAAAAAAACTATGCACTGTAGAAATAAATCAAGAAGGTCAAAATGTTGAGAGCTGGGACTCACAGCATGTAGGTAATGACTCCTAAGCTCCACATATCTGTTGGGAAGGAGACAAACTCATAGTTGATCACCTCAGGTGCAAGGAACTCAGGTGTGCCAAAATTCACTCTGAGCTTCTCCCTTGGTTTATATCTGATGATGGAAAAGAATTAGAGCATAAAAGAGGGAAGAGAGAGACAGATAGAGAATATTGGCCAATAATTCCAATCAGTGTACTAACCTTCTGGCCAGACCAAAGTCAATGATCTTGATTTTATTTGTTTCTCGACTCACACACAGTATATTTTCTGGCTGGAAAAAGCAAAAAAGATTCATTCGAATCTGCTTATTAATAACTCATGTATGAAAGTTGGCTGGAAAGCATGTGCTACCTTCAAGTCAAGGTGCAGTATGTACATCTTGTGCATGTATTGTAGCCCTTCTGTTATCTGTCTGATTAACAGAACTGTGTCCAATTCAGTCAAATTGTAATTCTCGTCGATGATGCGATCAAATAATTCTCCTCCCTCGACACTGAGGTTACACACACACACACGTGTATATGAATGCACATCTACATGTAAGCATAGAAAAATAGACATATCCTGTTATCTAGATGTATGTCTTTATGTACTTACTACTCCATGACGAGAGTGATATCATTGCGAGACTCATAAGCAGCATAAAGCTGGATGAGGCTAGCATGGTTCAGCTGGTTCATAACCTCAATCTCGCTTTTTACCACTTCCTGATAAAGCAAGATAAATACATATACCATAGTAAGCTCATCAATCAGAATATAAGAGAAAAGTGTATTAAGGGCTCTCATTATGTTTCTGGTTTAATTATTTTTAATGATTATGCCTTGTGTTCAATATAGTACACAGTGCCATATATCCAGCAATGACATGCAAGCATGTAAGTGATTTACCTTCTCCTTCTGATTCCTGGTTTTGATGATCTTAGCTGCCAGTGTGATACCAGAAGAATTCTCCACACACTTATGGACCATTCCAAAGCGCCCACTACCAAACCAAACACGTTTTACACCAAGTTAAGTCAAATATTTACCAAAAAGCCTGCTCTATTTAAATCTATCATTTCTATATATTTTTAATTATTCAATTATATTCAACAATATTTTAGGTAAAGGCTTACCAGGTACCATGACACTCTAGAATAACGCAGTGTGGGAAGTTAATGCTAGATGTGAAAGATTAGGTTCTAAAGTTCTACCTAGCCTCTTGGTTTTTGCTTTCATCACAGTAAAAAGAAGAAGAAAAATTGCCTGATACAAGAGATCCGTGAGTTCGTAATACAGCTCTCTCTCTCTCTCTCTCTCTCTCTCTCTCTCTCTCTCTGTGTCACATACACCTGTCTCCTGCTTTCACTTGCACCTGTGCTTTGTATGATATGGGTACTATACAGGGCCAGCCAGTATAAAATCTTAGACAGCAAGACCATCCTATTCTTCAGACAGCAGGATCCATCTTATACAAAGGCCAGCAATGTACACACACCGAATAGTGAACAAAAGGACACCAAGAAAGATGCTTTTACCAGTAGCTTAAAGACATTATAAATATAATTCCATGCAAAGTGTCTGTAGCAAAGAGAACTTGAAAGTGTGCAGGGCAGTTGATGACCACGAATGGGGTGAAAACCAGATTATGAAGTTCTGTGCTATGAACAACATGGAAACATGGGACATGTTTGTAAGAATATTCACAAAACTTGGCCTTTGTTTTAAGTAAAGAAGCAAAGGGAGTCATACAAGCAAGTCACAGAAATCCCATTTGAGAATTTCCTAATAGGTTCTGTGCTTTTGGCAAAGTCAACACAAAATGCTGGGAAAGCTAGCAGAAGCAAAATTAGGAAATCCTTGGCTACAGAAAAGCATCACAGAATCCTGGATCAGCAAATATACTTTGGGGACAGAATTATAACTATAACTACAACTGTGGTGCAATTTCATTAGTACCCAGGTGTGTTTGCTGATCCAGGATTCTCTAAATGCTTTTTTGTAGCCAAGGATTTCCTGGCTTGCTACTGACATTGTCTGAAATAGACAACACTGCCATCTATCCAGAACTATATTAAGAAGGGTGTTGAAGTAAGAAGAATAGACACGAATAAGCAGGGGAAACAGAGGAAGAAACAGCTCGCAATCACATATTCTCAATACCGGTTCATAAAGGAGATAAATGCCAACTCAAAGGCAAATTCAGGCCTAAGCAAAGGAAAACATGGCACCCCGATATCCAAGAGAGAAAACAAGCTCAGGGTAGCACAGCATAGAAATCAGCCTGAGACTTCCTTGCCAATAATTTTGGAGAAATAATCTACCTGACTTCCTACCAACTGACAACAAATCCCCCACAGAATCAAACACGCAAAATATTAACATTTTGAAGATAATGTAGTGTCTAAGTGTACAAACCCTGCCACCAAGTCTGGAGTTCCTGAGCAATGAAAGAACAGGAATCCCAAGAAATGTCATTTCACCACAGTTAACATCTGGACAGGAGTTACAGTAACACATATGAGAAGAAATAGACAAGATGTCAAGAATAGCAAACAGGATTCTGACCAAGCCAAACCATTTGCAGCCAATTGCTCTGTTCAGATAATTTTCCACCCTCCTGTAAGGCTTTGACACCTGGCACCTGAAAACCATGCCAAAAGAGAGTTGAAATAATTTCAAACAAGGTTTTCAGAAGCAGAGTCAGAAAGACAACTAGTTGTAAGAGCTGCCTCTGCTTTCAAGACCCTGTGGTAGGACTCCACCCAACCTGACCTACAAGTAAAGTCCCATAGTTGTAGCCTCAGGGACAGAGGCAGATAGGATGCACAAAGATTTGCAGCAAATAACTGACTTCAACTCTTCAGGCTATATAATTATATATTTAGAGTTGCTGTAAACAAACCCACTGGGCCACTCATATGTCAAACAATGCAGGATTGACAAAAAGTCTAAGTCAGATTTATTTAATGTAACCTTTCTGTTTCTTTAAAGATTCCTTGTGCATTATTATTATATTATTGCATCCATCCATACAGCCATCAGTTTATACTGTATGGTCTTTCTGTTAATCTGTAGCTCACCCTCCAAGCACTTCCTCTCTGTTGATGGTATAATAGGTAGCGATATGTTGGGTTTTGGTTGTCACCACACGGTGCTCAAAGGGTGCTGGAGGAGGAGGTGAACAATCTGGTGGACAGAGCAAAAAGAAGAAATAAGAGAACTGTCCAAATAACAGTCCTAGGTCATTGTAGCACATCTTATACCTATGATGTACTCTTCAGGCACCGGGTCTACTTCTTTCCTCTCCTCCTCAGGTTTCTCTGATTCCACTTCTGCTCCCACTCCAGGCTTCTTTTCTTCCTCACTTTTTTCCACCTCCTCTGACCTTTCCTCCACTCTGCTTTTTTTGAGATCATCTTTCTCCAGATTCTCGACTCGTCTCTTAGTACTGGCAATCAACTCCGTGTGTTCATTATTGCTACAAAAACACACAGCACACATTCATCAAGAAAAAAAAACATATTAATGGATTAGATTTTTCCAGATTAAAGATTTCAGTGAAAATATTACTTTTTCCAAATAGTGTCATCAGTTGGCTTAAAGACACTGTTTCAGTGTTACCTTTCCTGGGGGACTTCATGGTCTTGACTAAACTCACAGCTCGACAGGATTAAAGACGGCACCTCAGGGACCCTCAAGCCATCTTCTTTTTCCATTCTCTGATTCTCTTCCTCATTGTTTGTCTCTACTTTCTCATTCAACCTGGATTGTATGAGAATATCTTTATCTTCCTTACTGTCCTCTTTTTCCTCCTCTGTTTGCAGCTCTTCTTTATCACTCTCCTTCTCAGTTTGTGCTTCTTTCTCAGCTTGGATAAAGTCCAGAAGTCCTGTTGTGCTAGCATCGGTTTCAGCATTGCCATGGAAAAGGCTGGTGTTCTGTTGATTGAGCATTTGTACCTTTTCCAAGTCACCCTTGGCTGCACCTTAAAAGAAATATAAACAGAAAGTTATATACTGTTTTTGTAGAAACCAGTTATCAATGTCAGGGATGATACTTTTGTGCCATATTATGTTAATGATGATGCCAGACTTGTCATTGAACCAGTTCTGTGTCTTCAGATGTTTGTAACATTTTAAATCCACATCAAAATCTTACATTTGCAAACAATATTAACCACACTACAGATGTACCAGCTAAAACATAGCAGTTAGATTTGCAAATACCTGTTGCATCTGGAGGTTTCTTCTTCTGGGATTTCGACACCTTAAAGCACACATTTGGCTTCTCCTTACATTCCTTCTCTTTCAGCTGCATAGGGGCAAAGAAAAGAGAGAGACCTTTTTAAAAAATATATGAAAGCTTTAAAAGCTGTCATGTTTCCACCATTAAATTGTACATAAGGCATCTGTAAAGACAGATTGCAGTATACATCCTACTTTAGTCTTTTTTTAAAATGATATAAAACCAAAATATTATCATTTCTTTTATGACACACTCTTCTGCTGTTGATAACAAATGATAAGATCATTGGCTAAATTACAGAATATAGTAAGCAATAACGATTATAACAACAGGCTTGTTACAATAGCTTTTAGTGAGCATGGAGACACATTTTTCGTATTTCACTCTCTGTAAACGCACATATTCTCTTACAAACCATGTGTGTATACGTAAGGTTGTCTTTGACTGAATAAAATAATATTAGGTTATTTAAAACCATGCAAATACTGTACATGCAAACATGAAAAAGCAATTGCAAGGCAAACTCACCCTAAGAAATAGAAAAATAGGTGACAGACAGATATAAACTCACAAAATGCAGACAAACATTGCCAAAGCTACACTGGAACGGTTCAAAGTCAAGAATCTGAATGTGTTACAAGGGCAGATCTCAGTCCCATTGAGAATCTGTGGCAAGACTTGAAAATGTCTCCATGTAATGACAGTTGCTTGAGCAATGTTGCCTGCTATTTCGCTTGATTAACCCTTGAATGTTAGACATATTGTGTAAATCAAATGGTAAAAAGCATTTTCGGTTCCAGGTTGTAATACTACAAAATGTAGAAAAGTTTAAGAGCTTGATGCAAGGCACTGTACACACAAATGCATGGTTTCTCATGAAAGTAAATTTAGAGCCACAGTGAAACAGTTAATCTGCTCAGCTGTCTCTCTAGATATTGTTAGAGATTATAGTCACTACGAACATAAATGCCACATCTGTAGTTAAATGTGCAACTAGCTTACAAAAAGTCTAACTTTTCATCTGTCCATTTGTCAGTCCATCTATTAACAAGCTCAGTTACCCTCTCAGTAGTAGGTATGTATGTATTTTTCAAGAGTTTGCTTAATTGTTTAGCACCTCAGAGAGGAAGCTGACAGCTTGGTGAACTCCGATCAGCAGTTGCTCCAAGTCTCTTAGCTTTCTGATTGGCCTGTTTATTCATTGTCTCCATGGCAACACCCAGGTTACTTAACATCTGCTCTATGTTCTTCCCACAGATGTGCTCACAACTGGTCACGTCCAGACGGCTAATGGCCGACTTCTGTAGTGTGAGAAGCATGTCACTCTGGCCAAAATGTGCATCTCATTCAGTGCAAAAAAGGTTGATGGAAGAGGAAAAGCTTAGGAAGATTTATCTTCTGCGGTAAGCAAGGATTTTTTAATTTCTCCTCTGCCACCATTGCTCCTGTTGCTTTGGTGTTTTTGAGTGCATAAGTGGTTTTGGGTCAAACACCTTGGCTAGAGATGTCAGATGTCAAGACTGGAGCTCATCTTTAGTGGTTTAGTTGAAAGCAACAGAATCAAACGCACTTACAGAAGAATTTGCAGAAGCAAGAAAAACCCGTCCTGAGGACAACTGTTACTTGTAGGACTGATACTCGCCTGTCCTGGACTAGAGAGTGTTTATTACTTCCCTGTTCCTTTCCTTTTCTTCTTTCTACTCTTGAGCCCACATTTATATAGTGGTCTTTTGGGTGCTGCTGATTGGTCTGTATTGAAGCAGACTGTGTGAGACTCTGATCTATTGTGAAGCCAGGAGTCAGGTATGAGGATACTGAAACCGGAGCTGGTCAGGACAAAAAAAAAAGTGATGCAGAAGAACGTGGATCTTATACTAAGAAACATGAATACTTATACTCAGAAAATGTATAAATATACATTGAGCTAAAGTGTTGTAGCTGATGGTACCAACAAGCAGTCTGCAATAATTCCTTAAATCGTTGGTTTGTTTATATATGCATACTTGTGTGTTGATTCATGGGTGTAGCTGTACACGTTGGTATGTGTTACACTTGGATGTCTTTCTCATTCAGGACAAGACCCAAGTCCTGCTGCTAAACACACAGACGGGTGTGTGAACGTCAGAGAACTGGAGTAGGTGTGTGACAAAGCCAAGTAAACAAAGAGTTGACATGGCAACTTGGATGAAATTCAATGAGGATGTTTACCTACATTAATCAACTGAACCGTCACATCCTTCTGGAATAAGAGACCTAATCTGTAACGTACGGTCACATGCTTGTAAATTTGTACCAATTTACATGGCTCAATTAAAAAAAAAAAAAAAAAAAAAACTTAGATTTGGGG
>CM040993.1:9257428-9292598 GCA_022985145.1 Pangasius djambal | reverse complement strand
CAGAGAGTATAGCCCTATACACCTCAGAATTCATCTTGCTACTTCTGTCAGCAGTCACATCATCAATAAACACCAGTGAGCCCGTTCCATTGGCAGCCATACATGCCCATGCCATAACACTTCCTCCACCATGTTTGACACATGATGTGGTATACTTTGAATCATGAGCTGTTCCTTTCTTTCACCATACTTTTCTCTTTCCATCATTCTGGTACAAGTTAATCTTGGTTTAATCAGTCCAAAGAATCTTATTCCAGAACATGGGAGGCTTTTTTTTTTTTTACATGTTTTCTGGCAAAGTATTCTTGACTTCTGTTGATATTGTGAAGGGGTTTTTCTTCACCAAGGAAAGGATTCTGTGATCATCCACTTTAGTTGTCTTCCGTGGTCTTCCAGGCCTTTCGATGTTGTTGAGCTCACCAGTGCTTTCTTTTTTTTTAACAATGTACCCAGTTGTTGATTTGGCCACACCTAAGGCTTTTGCTATCTCTCTTATAGATTTATGTTGTTTATTCAGTCTAATGATGGCCTCCTTCACTTGCATTGAGATCTCCTGGGACTTCATATTGGTAGCTCCAGTCGAACAGCTGCCAAATGCCAACTCAATACCTGATATCAACTCCAGACCTTTTATCTGCTTCATTTGTCTTGACATAACGAGGGAATGGACCGCAACTGGTCAATTAACTTTGTGTTAGTCAATTGTCCAAATATCTTTGAGCCCTGAAAATGGAGGTACTTTGCTTAAAATGGCTGTAATTCCTAAATGGTAAATGCCATATTTTTGTGGAACCTCTTCCATATATATATATATATATATATATATATATATATATATATATATATATATATATATATCACACAAGGCTATTCTACAGAGAGCACCTTACACTAATAGAAGAGAGAAATGAAATGAAACACATGACACCAAAGATTGGAGCACATTCCAAACTATATCATTTGATTGCTTAATGTGCTTTTACAATAGCATGTTAACTTGGGAAAAGTAGCATAATCTGCTGACCCATATCACATGATGAATGTGCACATGAATGTCTGAATCATTTGACTCATATCACTGAGTAACCAAAGCAGGCAAGGAGGGTTCCACAGCTGACAGCTCAAATGCTATGTGCTGTTAGACAATCAAACATACATGTACTGTTATAATTCAATTCAATTCAATTCAATTCAGTTTATTTGTATAGCGCTTTTTACAATGTCATTGTCTCAAAGCAGCTTTACACAAACAAAAAAGTAAGATGAAGTGTGAGAGTGTGATAAAAAAAATGTTATTGGTTGTACTCGTATTACGAGGTTTTCACATAAATTCAGCACTAGTATTTAAACTCTCTACACTCTCATTCATTACACACTTTGTCATATGTAAGTGGCATAAAAACACTCGGCAAAGCGTGGGGTTAAATGAGGGCATGTGTGTTACCTGCGAGTAAAGTGATGTGCTTCCTGCTGATTTATCTTGTTTCCTCTTGTGGGTGAATAAACTCCAAAACTTCCTCCATAAAATGGATACAACTAAGCACACACTACCCACAATCCAAACGTCCTTATCACGCAAGAAGTTCTCCATGGTAACCAAAGTCACAAACGTAGGGCCCAAGTCTGAGCTACTGTCTATGCTCAAACTCTACTTTAATGACAATTTTAATCCCCGTTGTATCCCTATCTCCCACGTTTTCAGCTCTACGTTAACAGTAGTCTGGTTGTTGACATCAACAGTGCAGCCAAGCCACAGATTCTCAAAGGGAGACAGAAGTGAACCCCCCCCCCATGCCTCCTCTCTATAAGGAGCAGAAAATGTGTCAGTCACAGAGACAAGTGTCAGACAGGTGGAACTCTGGCTCTGAGGAAACGCAAGGTGCTGAAGAGGACCCAGTGTATCCTTTAACGTTAGACGCAGCACTTAATGTGCTCAGTCATTCCTCTCACTTGCACATTTGCACTTAAATTCACACATGCAAATGCAAACACACACACACACAAATCTGTACAAACTGATATATTGTAAATTTCTACATTCTTAACCCAGATTAAACACTGTTTAAGGACTCACAGGACTCTAGTTGAATTATTTATCTATAAATGCCAAGGATTATAGGTTACAGCACTCAAACTAAAGGCCAAAGTGAAAATCTAATACACAAATACTGATGGCACACACTCGGAGAACATTCATCACCATGGAGCAGCCAAAATCCAAAGCAAACATTTGGGTTCTTTTTTCTATTACTTAATTATATAGGATATCCTGATTACCAAGTCCAGGTATCATATGGTATCAGGAGAGACCTGCTAATACAACCAAGATCTTTCACACTCTTACTTCAGCAGTTTCAAAACTAAACACACACACTCGCACACTGCTGGGTATGCATGGCACTTCATCTATTTGAGTGAGGCCAAGTCTTAGAATGATGCCTGGCCAGAGCATCTAGAGCTGGTATTCTACTAATCACTCATGTCAAGAGAGCTGCATGTATGTGTACTAATTAGAGCACCAACATGGGCACAGATTGCAAATACACACACCATCATTTGAAACTGACTACCAAATAGTCTGCTTACCAAGTAAAATGCAAATGTAATATAGGATCCTCTTAAATGTATTGTGTTAAATCTATCTATCTATCTATCTATCTATCTATCTATCTATCTATCTATCTATCTGTCTGTCTGTCTATCTGTCTGTCTGTCTGTCTATCTACCATACACAAAGATTCTAGAGAAATTCTCTCTACGACTACTACTACTACTACTACTAGTAATAATAATAATAATATGATATATTATAGATCTAGACTGTAGATCTCATACATTTGATGATGGTAAAGAGCCACACATTGCTGAAGAACTAACTGATCCAGATACACAGGATAGGAATTGCATGGCACTTTTCCCTGTGCTGAGAATATAACATTATTATATATAACATATAAAGTATAATGGTAGTCTAAGGGCCGTTATTGGAGAATTCAATAACTGGTTGTAATTGTAATGTGTAAATTGTAACTGGTTGTAACACTAGGTGTGTAAAGCACATGAATTCTTTAGCAAACAAATTTGTAAATTATGCTGTGAAAAATGCAAAAAAAAAAAGTTTGCTTTTACTATATAAATGGGAACAGCTTTGATAAGAAATTCTCCCATATCTGTTTCATCTTATGACCTACTGTACATTGTTAGTGGAACTGAGAAAAGCATTATAAAACTGTATAAAACTCAAAACTCAATTATTATATTCTCAGTACAAAGAAATATTATTATAGTACCGTCCAAAAGTCTTAGACACCCTTATACTTTTAATACCATAATGCCAATTTTGTCTTAGATGTTTTATGACTTCTGCATTATTGAGTCAGTAAAAAAAAAAAATCCAAACATTATGTCAGTAAATAAAGTAACATACTATGTAATAGACCAGACAGACAAAAATATAATGCTGTTTTATATAATTATAAAACTGCACAAATTGTACTTGAGGCTACAAGTATGTTCTTTTAAAAAGCAAAGGGTTGTCATGCCAAATATTGACTATATTTTTATTACTCCTTACTGCTCCTTATAGCAGTTTTTTAATGTGGAAAACATTTCATACCATTATTTTTGAAGGCGTGTTTTCTATTATAGCATTACTTTACATTCGCCTAAGACTTTTGCACAGTACTGTGCAGATACAGTAGATAATGTTAAATAATCCTGGGTTATTTATTTAATACTTTTGTTTAAACAAGTTATTAATAATAACCAATAGCTAAAACACCCAGTTTGCAGAGCTTCATCTCAAACATCAGAGTAGATCATAATGCTATAGGGGTTGCATATTCATAAACACAAAGTGATACTTGATGTCTGCATGATCATGGGCCAAATGCATGCCATTCTTTCTTTTTTGCCATTCTATAACTTTATTTTCTCAAAATTCATGTCAATATTTGCATTTGTCCTGAAAGGATTGGAGAAGCATTGTATAAGATTGTATAAGCAAGGGTGGAGTTAAAAGTCATTTGGTGCCCCAGAGTGCTTTTTAAAACAAAAGTTGATATCCAAGCATACTATGTGCTAGATAAGATAAGATTATTTTTATTGCCATTGTACAGGCAACAAAATGTGCGAGAGCTTATATAGTCTGGTTTGGAAGATGCTTTATCTAAGTAATGAAAATCCACACCTAAATACTGTTATCAGGGTAACTTAGAAAGTGTTTCTTAAAAAGTGACCACTGACACATATCATCAAATGTAGGCCCTACTGAATGACTACACTACAAGGCTGTGATTATCTTGAAGGTCCATCATGCAGTATTACACTGTATTCTGATACTTCAGACCAAAAAGGCCTAAGAACTGAATCGAGAACCATAACAGCATGACAACTCCCTCTAGTGGTGTATTTTAATAATGTTCAGTAAAAAAAAAAAAAAAAAAAAAAAACATAGTCACAACCTACAACACACCCCTTGTCATTTCTCTGGCTCTTGAACTCTAAAGCTCAAAGTTATTCATATTAAAGTATAGTATTCAGTAACTCTTATGGTGTAAGTACAGTAAAACTATTTTCAAATAAGAAAGTAAAGAAGACATCATTGAGATGGGCATAAGGTCGATTAGATTCATTTATTCATTCATTCATTCACTTTGTCTTCAGTAGACATTACTGCTATATTCATATGTTTATCCTCAGTAATCGCTTTACTCTGGTCAGGGTCATGAGGAATCTGGAAGATATCTCAGGAAGATTAAACATAAGATAGAAAGACACCTTGGATGGGATGAAAAGTCCACTGCAGTGCATTACACTTACACAGTCACACTCACATTTAGAGTAGCTGATAAACCCAAATGGACACAGTGAAAACATGAAAAACTCGGCACAGAGGAGTAATTTAATAGAAAAAGTTATATACTGTATTTGTGGGGTGTTAGGAGCGACTGACAGATCTTAGGATTTTAAGGGGAAAACACACACATGTAATGCAATACTACAATAATACTAGGCGTGGTTAGGCCATGGGTGTAGTTGTAAGTGTCTGACTATTCATCTGTGAGAGGAATACCTGCCCCAGACCCTCCAGCTGCCCATGTTTGAGCTCCCAGTAGCAGCGTAGAGTCTCCACCCTTTCCAGGTGTCGGAAGTAATCCATGCGACCAATGGCTGACCTCCCACCTTCCCCACCCACGGGGACGTGGTTGCTCAGATATGCAGGGTGTGGCAGAGGTGAGCTCACTGCATCAGAGAGACCACATTTGCTTGTCCTGTCTGACATGTCCAAGCTGCCGGAAAAGAAGGAAAGAGATTTTGATGATTCTGCTGATGATGATACTACTACTACTATGACAACAACTAACATTATTTATCATTTAATTAATTTGTTTATTTAATTTATTTATTTTAAATGATTTTTAGAATTCATTTTGTATAGTACTCCATTATAAAAGAGTGGATGGTTAAAACAATGTATTTATGGTAAGGCACATTGTTCAACCAATCGAGAATCATTAATGAATTATAAATAGATGTGACGTGATTCCAGAGTGCTATAGGGGAACATTATTACTTTTGTTAACCAACAGACATTTTTTTCAGAAGTGATTCAAAAGTGAGGCATATTACAGTTTTCTTGGTGCCTTGGCACTGGCAGTATGGCAAGCACCAACAGTTTTGAACCCCCAACAATTCAGTCACACGATAACAACTAGCACAGTCAACTCGTGCTGTCCTTAACATGCAATGCCTGTGCTGAGAGAACAGCAGCAAGCTAAAGAGAAAACACAGTAACTGGTAGAGAGAAAGGAATGGACTCAAGGCACTGGGCAGGGCTTGGCAAAGGAGATCTGGATCAGTACTGGATCAGGCTGGATGGTCTTAGTCACCTCATAGACACATATGACATTGAGAACGGGGTAGGCATTCAGTGTAAGTGTGAGAAATCAGTGGTAAACCATTGCCAGGTAAGGAGTACAGACTAGGAGGAGATGGAATAGCATCACATCAGGTCATCTTTAGCACACTGATGGATCAGGAGTTAGCGCAAACTTGGAGACCAATGAGCCAGCTGAACAAAAGAAACCAGAAGCTTTGGAGGAGTCAAGACTGCTTACCAGCAATCTCATTTACATAAATATGTGGTAATGATATGTACTATAGATAAAATTCACATTTAAATTGAATGAATATAAAACAGATCATGAGTCGAAGCGTGAGAGTGCTGTTTATAACCATAGAGTAAGTATATAGTAATTATAGCAGTATAGAATTCCAGGCTATGTGTCAAAATGTCCTCTTTTACATGACATTCCCAAGGCGCCACCTCAGTAAAGGTCACACAGCCCCAGTTAATTAGACATGAATGAGGTGCCAACTGGGCCATGATACCGCACATACAATGCAACATTCCACTATAATGCAAGTAACACAATGTTCAACCTTCAAGTATGGTCTAGTCTCATCGCACTGGGAGGCTTCCCCAGCAAAGTAGTTAATGAATGATGTTCTATTTTCAACCCATATAATCCTGAATCAGCTCTGGCGCCTGAGCTTAAGCGAGATCCACAGCAATGACAAAGATGTTAAGTGGTACTGTTCCATTCCCTAAGCAGTTGTTACTAAAAGTCAAGATAGATATGCTGACATGTGGTATTTTGGTGCTACCTGGTTGTTAAAAAGAAATTCTCAAAAGATAATTGTTAATTTGTTAAAGACAATAATTATTTAATTTTATGTAATTCATAACCACTGTAAAATTGCATAAAAATGAAAAATAATGTTATGATCATGTAAAATACTAAGTCATTTTTTAAAAGAATGTGGATCTTAGTTATTTATGTGCTCCACTGTCAGTTATTTTCTTGCACTTATTGTAACATAACCGTGAACGTGTGTTGGTCAAGCCATGGGAATGTGTGCTATGTTAATGTCTGCCATTTGATTTTCTTTGATGCAGTATTCAAAGGGTTTGGATTACTCTTACCACTGTGATTCAAAGACAAACTGTCTGTCTGTCAACACATTCTCTATTGTATAACATCAAAACTGGTGAGGTGCTGGTTCTCTCTCTCTCTCTCTCTCTCTCTCTCTCTCCCCCATGCATTTGTATATACGTACATGAGCTTCTAGCATCAAAAATAATTTTGTGCAGATGCCTAGGATCATATTTGTGTCATGAAATTCGATTACACTCACAAACTGTGTGACAAAAAAGCAAAAATCCGTTGAAAAAAGATTCCAGAAAAACTGTAATTTTTAAAAAACACTATTTCAGTCCTATTTATATAATTGCTTCCAAGTATAAAAAGTGTGTACCAACAATAAAGAAGTCCTGTATAATTGATGTTAATATTACTACAACTACATCATTATACAGTACACTTTTAGATTTCGACACTCCGGCCAGCATTAAACACTGTTTTAACTATTAATTTTCAGCATCAGTTAATGAAATTTATATCAGCCGAAGATTAAATGTCAACATGCAGCACAGTCAATAGTGTGAGTAACATAATAAGTTTTTGCTTGGATGTTAATTTGGATAAGAAAATGTTAAATATCATAGCTTATACTAAATCATTAAAAATGATATAAAATGCCTTTAGTACATAGAGTTAGCAGTGAAAATGAATTTGTTTCATTTTGAGCAAGTAACACAGTAGGATCAGTATGCAGTCAAAACATTCAGAAAATTAGAGCACCATTTCCACTCCATTAATTTTGATTGACAATTTATACTTGGCAGCATATGGGTGGGTAAAGTTTTGTGCCGTGGAGACATGACAAACTACTTCAAAGCATGCGCTCTATCTATAGCTCGGGGGCTCCCAGACATAAACCAAGCAGAATCCCACCAGGTGCATTCTACCAAAATAACAGTCATAAAAAATATATACATCTCAGAAAATATAAAAAGCTATTAGCTACTAAATACTGAAACATTTTAAAAACACAAAAGGTGAATACATATTACTGTTAACTATTTTTTATGTTTAAACCAGATTATATTGAATATGAAATTATGATTTGGTCAGTTTTGTACATTCATTTTTTCCAACAATTCACTCCCTTGTTTGAGTTCAAAACCTAATGATTGGTTGAATCAGGTGTGAGAAAACACAACAGCTGCTTGTGCCCTCTAAATAGGTCGGCAGTGTTTTAGGTGACAAATAAGAGTTCGTTTCTCAGGAGTAATTCATCAAATGCACAAAGTGACATTCAGAAAGAAGAAAAGAGTGTGATAGAAGGAGAGAGAATGTCTTGAACGTCAAATCCTGTTGTTCTCTTCCTTCGTTATCATCACTCCCACAGCTGCCGAATGCAAATGCCAAAGTGTAAAATTACAGGGACCCACTTTTCCCCTTGGATGAATACACACGGTACATGAACACACATACTCACACTTATGCAGACAGGAAGCTAGTAACATCTAAACATATGTGAAACATTTATTCACAAGAAAAGGTTAAGCTAGAGGTTAATGTGAGTTGTTTTTGTAATATATACTGCTCAGCTGTTATCTCAAGTTTAATTAGGGCAAGACTCTGCAATATGCCCTGATGAAGCAAAATTTAATCTCAGAAACCCAATAGCATCAAGGGCTTCCACAATACTGAGTATAAAGCCTGACTCATCACACTTACTCAGTTTTTACTTACGCTTGATATTTAGCAGCGTTTAAAATCTTCTTCTCTTTTCCTCCCATCTCCTTCAACACCTTTTTCATTTGGATTCCAACTTTTTTTCCCTTCCCTGTTCTTCTCTCGGCAGCTGATGCTAAGTCAAAGTGTGTGTTGTCCTCAGTCTGAACAGTCTCAGAGGTGAGTATTAGAGTGACCATACACGCAATAAGACAAGGCTGAATTAGTTGCATGTTGGGGTGAGGGAGGTGGGCAGGAGGGAGGAGTGTAACTTGTTATTGTCGGGCATTTGGAACCCTTAGCACCATGTGTTCTGGTGTGTGTGTGTGTGTGTGTGTGTGTGTGTGTGTGTGTGCGTGCATGTAACAAAGACAGCAAGCTGACAGTACATTCTTAGAAAAAGGTTTTAAAGGTTGTGTTTAGGACAGTGTGTTTCCCTATGAGAAAATGATCCTTTAACCTTAAACACTTTAACCTTAAAACCACAAGGACATTTCATTTTAGCCAAGCTGCTTGTCTCTCATAAACTACTTTCGCATCTCATCTTTTTCTATTAGTCCATCTGCTTTTCTCTGTAACCTTTTTTAAAAATATATATATAAATTTAGTCATGCAAGTCCCAGTATTAATAAGAAAGATGTCTTATATTTTGGTAGCCACTCAGGCTTTTGGACCAAATCCCACACTTTTTTGTGTGTGTGTGTTTTTATGTGTTTTTATGTTTTTATGTTTTGGAAATGAACTTGCCAAAGGGCACGAATTTTTGTGAAAATGTAATACAGATAGAGTATTTAGGTATAGTAAAAAAGCACAAACAAATAATCACAGACCAGTACTGACAACAACGACACAAATACTTTATATGATTAAAATAATATCCAAGTAGCTCTGAAGTATAAATAAACTTTTATGCATTGAACGCTGTTAAAACGAATCAAGTAAATCCTGTAAGGAAAAAAAAAAAGCTGGCCTTGTGCTTCTACTTATAAGCACTGCCATTGTATTCGAATTTATACATAATTTTAAAAAAAAAAGTATACTCCGTAACATTCTGTTTCCCATTTTGCACTAATGCACCCATTCAAAGTAGACAAACACATGCAAACATATGAAAATCACATGAAATTGGTTGCTTGCCAGCAAACAGACACAGATCCAGGAGATGGCATGCAGTGTGTGAGGTGCTGAAACGGTAAAACCCTGCTGATATGATGAATTTATTTTGGGCCTAATCTTACTTCTAAATGGTGCTGTCTGTGTGTAATACAAGCATGTGTCTTTAGTCTTGTCTCTGTGGCTCTCTTTCCTTTGGTGTTCTTATTTAAAGAGCTCTCCGGCTGCTATTGTCTTCTATGCTTAAGGGAGCAATTTATCTTTGTTGCTTATGTACTTTGGTTTTATCGCTTGTGCCATCTCTATACATTCTAAGTTTGTTCATTAGGGTTAGACTGTAACTGCTAACTCTTAATATGTGTTTCAGGCAATCATTCACATCTAAGTACAAGAACAAAAAAATATTCTATTCACACAGACCTTTCGGTGTAGCTTAATTCACATTACACTACAGCAAACACTAACAGGTGTCCATTAGTCACTACTAGGATTGCGATATAGATGGGTCCTTAAGTAAGGAATGAAACATGACAGGGCGTGCTGTCATAGGAATATAATTCTACTCTCACCGCAACAATTTGCCAAAGCCAACATTTAAAAATTTGCTAATGACCAACAACGCATCATAATATATGTCAATTAATAGTTACATTTAATGTTGTGGAACATCCACAAAACAGCTTCCTGTTATGACTTATGCTATAAAAGCTATAAAACGGTAGTTCCCTCACCAGATCATTAGTTATGTACATTTTTTACTGTGTGTAGATTAGAAGGAATCAGAATATCTTCCAAAATAAAAAGCAGCCTTCAGTGTGCCGGTTGCCCCCTTTCTTGTTTCTTGTGCCATTAAAAACATTATGAAACTCACAAGAATATAAAGGCATAAGAGTTTCATAAGTGAATAAATGTGTTTTGATATACTGATCAGATTTTGACCTCAGTAACACTGCACTGAGTAGCTACTTGTGAATGCACGTGTACACACATGTAACAAAAGGTTGAAATGAAATTGAAGCCACGGCATATACACAGTCCATTAAGGAATAATTCTTAAATGTTTGTGTGTGTGTGTGTGTGTGTGTGATGTGCCTGTCTTGCAACAATTGATTTAAAACATTCCTGTATGCAACCGCATGAATAAAAGACCTTTGCTTAATGTTTTGTTAAATACTTTGAAACCTCTAGACCTTATTTTAGCATTTCATATGCACGTGGCATGTTACACGACGTCATATGGTATACATTTAGAGAACTGAATTCACTGACTGGTTGTAATAAAGAACTGAGAGGATAAAACAACATCATTCAAAACCAGAGAAACCATCAGAAAAGAAGCACAGCTCTGAAATGCACTACTAATGCCTTTCAATGAGATGAAAGTATATTAAGTATATAAAGTTATAGATAATATGATAATAATCTACACAGACATGGAAATCATTGTAGTAGGTCCATTTATGCATGCTGTATGGTCAAACCTGTATGTGAGAACAAATTGCGTTAATATAGTAACTTATTCTTGATCTGCCATACCATATCATGCAGGATGAACATTTGTCATTCTATTAATATGCTACTGTTATGGTATGGACACATTGTTTAAAAGATATGTTTATTAAACAATGATTTTGATAGCATTTTGACAAACGAATTTATCACACTCCATTAGTCAGTCAGTTCAACTGGCATTTATTGAGAATTCAAATTGCTTGGATTGTAAATTTGTAACAATGTTTGTAAGAATCACACCCTCAGCACCACTGAACAGAATCTGAAGTTGCTTAAACAGTTAATTACGTGTTTATTAAGTCAACTCTGTTCTGTTATATGAACCTCTGGTACACTCATTCAAAGCATGTCCCTTTCCAGCATGGCACTCTAATTAGGGGTTTGTCCGAGTGGGTGCCAACAGCTTTGGCCTCGATTTGTGAATGTCCCTGATGTCTTATGTACATGACTTTTCTGCACATGCACAGCTATTCTTCAGGTTAACAGCTGTGAGAACTGCAACTTCAGAACAGAGGCTTGAGAGCTTGAGTCGTCTAGGTCAGCTTTTCAAGAAACAATGGACTGTATTAAAGAAAATGTCCATCCTAAAACAATAACTATATTTATACTGAACATTGTGATGTGCTTAGTTATTCTGGTGCTAGTTTGTGCTGTAGTTTTGTTTTTATTTGTCATATCACAGCAAGCCATGTACTCCATTTCCCAGCAGACACCACAGCCTACAAACATGGCCACTTCAGAGTGCAGACCACACACACGCTCCCTCGCTCACAGTCACCCAGCTTCTGATTGAGTTGTCACGTCTGTGCTCAAACACACACTTTCACACAGGACTCTTTAAAAGAGACTCTCTTTCACAAACACATTGCGAAGTATTCACTCAGTTTTGTCCTTGTACACCTGACGATACCAAGACGTTGTTTTGTATTTGATTCTCTGGTTTTGACACATTCTTTTTACTGTTGTTTGCGTTTGCCCTGCCTAGTTTTGTCTGTTTGCTGATCTCCTCACCCTTGAACGTTTTTTGACCTTGAACCTGCATATCATTTTGTATTTGGTTGACTGTTTCTCATTAAGGCTGCTTTACCTGCAACTGCATTCGTCTTCGCCTCCATTACATGACATCATTGTTATTCCTGTGAGCAGTTAGAGGCTGTCTGCCATGCTATTGTCACAGCAGAACATTGCTAGTGTAGTTATAATGGCATTTACTAGGATAATTATTTTCAGTGATCTAAAACATAAGGAATAACACTCAGGTTTCTCTATAGCTCCTAAAAACAAGAGCGTATGCTTTTCAAGAATGTTCAATGTCCTATTAATGAGAATGTTGAATAGTGGAGACAGCAAGCACTGGACTCAGAATGTGAGATTGAGTATACAGATATGAATTCACACTCGCAGCACTATCAGTGTACACTCAAACAACATTGTGCGTAATGTAGTAAACCGTTAGACAATGAAAGAAGTTTAAACCAAGCCAACACAGAATATAATCATGAAATAATTTCTTGTGCAACTGAACATACAGTACATATTGATTATAAATACCGATACACACATTGTTCAGAGTGGATTTTTTCCTTTAACTAGCCATGGATTTGCTAGGGCTGAACAAATTCTACTGTGTATTGTTTGCTTGATTTCATTATAAAAATAGCGGATGCAAATCTGATAAGAAATTAAGCTAATATAAATATTAATTCAGAATCCTTTTTCAACAAAGGGTTATATAAAAGCAAAGGTATATATATATATATATATATATATACATCAGTTATATGCATCACATTCACCATTAATGTCAGTTTTTGTATCATTTTGTAAAACTCACCAGGGCATAAGCTGCTTAGCTGCTTAGCGCCCCATCGAGAGCTGGGAAACAAATAAGCTAAAAATAATAGTATGAGAACACACATAACGTTCCTTGGTTTTATGGGTTTACCAGATAGCATTAATGAAAATAAAAGGGCATTTAAATGTTTATCTAATATTTTACTGTTTGTATAATAAGTGCTTGATACAAATAAGCAGAAATCATTATCACTATTTTGCTATCACGTTATGGACTATATACCCTTCGAATGGCATGCAGTGTCATACATCAGCAAGTCATCTAATTACAATATGTAATCTTTAGCATTTCTAATGTGGTTTGATCTGTGCATGTTTTGCTCATAAATCATCGTCAGTACTGTACTCTGTCAGATACTATTTGTTGCTGAGCTGCGCTAAAGGATCTGTTATTACATTTAAAAGAAACTTTTATTTAAGTGCATATATCTAACGCAGTAAGTGCTTATACACAAGCTCATCCTGATGCTGTAATGCTTCTGTTGAACTTTGCTCACCATGAAGGTTAAGGTATTCCCATACAGATTAAATCATTACTGATGGTTTTACACCTCTTTCAACAATTTGTCAACTAAACAACGTAACAGAAATAGTTGATCATGAATCATTCATTTTATTTGATCAGGCTGCAAGAGGTGAATGAACATTTTAACAGCAATTTTGCTTTCAAAGCGTCCCTTCTGGTGATTCAACTCTGAATCGTTCATTCATCTTCAGTAACAACTTTATCCAGCTGAGGGCCGCAGTGGATCGGGAGCCTATTCTGGGAACGCTGGGCACGAGGGAGGAATGTACTCTGAATGGGATTCCAGTTCATCGCAGTCCTCTCAACGCTGAGTCAACATGCCTAAATAAATAAACATTCATTCAATGCCATTTTGCTATATTGAGTCATTGTTCCATGAAGTCTGTATAAGCAAGCAAGAAAAACGACAATCTGGTTATTCAGGTCCACTAATCATTGTTGATGAAGTCTGAACAGAGAGTTGTAGTGAGTAGGCATTGACCAACCCTATCTGCTTAAACTGTTAATGCTGACATTTCTTCATCTGTTTACATGGGAATTGATTCTTACACAAACATATTGACATAAAATAGTTCCTTTAATCAGCATATGTAATATTTTAAGGAAAATTTTAAGAAACTCACCCACTACCTGTGTTGCTCTGGAAATAATAAAAAACACATGTCAAGACAAGGGCAAAACTGCAGCAGAGTACAATGCATAATCTTAAGCAACGCAGGTCACTGGGAGAAAAAGAGAACACACCCAGATAGATACACACACAAGTAGAGTCCAATGGGTGTTTCTTGAGTGAAACAGAGATCTCTTACAGAAGCCTTTTAGACAGAAAGCAATATCCAGATATACAGTGATAAGATTAAAAAAAAAAACTGGTCATTGAATAGCAGAAAATCACTTGAAGTGTCTGATCAACAGGCACAGAATTTCACAATCTTTTTTATCACCACCTTAGCCCACTCTTTTTCTGTACACAATATTACTTTTAATAGTATGAGTGTAGGTTTATTGTTGGTTTTTGTATCCGAAGAAAAATGAAAACATGTAGTTTCAACCATCCCTAACAATAACCAAACCCATAAGGTACACATGAGCCAGGCAGCACCTGCTCTTCTGCAATTCTTCTTCTTCACGTAATACTTTATATGTCTCTAAAGAAATATTTCACTGGATGTTTTTACATTTAAAGATTTTCACCAATCTGAATGAATTCATTCTGACTACAGAATCCAAACAAACTGATTATATACAGCATATCCTAAACTGGACACTCTGTAGACAATCTTCATTTATACAAGTAATCTGAGCCAAAGTTATGCTCCTGCACAGAGTGATGTTTCAGTGGCACAGTGGCTAGCATTCAAGCTTCACAGCTCCAGGGTCCAGTCTATGTAGAGTTTCTGTGCATGTTAGGTGGTATATTGGCTAAAATAAATTGTCCCTAGGGGTTAGTGTGTGTGCATGGTGGCCTGTGATAGGCTGGTGTCCCATCCAAGGTGTATCCCCGCCTGGCATAGGTTCATGAGATAGGCTTTAGATCCACTGCAACCCTGACCAGGCTATGTGGAAAGTGAGTGGCCTCAATCAATTTACTCTATTCCTCTATACTCTATTATATTGAAAAGGGTTACTGGTTAAAGGATAATTTTCTCTTACTATTGAGGTATCAGTCGGATTATTAACAGATTATTAGGCTGAATGTAAATGTCACCACAGTTGTAACAGATTCTTTTTTAAATTTGAAAAAGAGAATGCCAATCACGCAGCAGCAGCAGCACAATGCATAAAATCTGATTCAGATCAAGAGCTTCATTTAATTTTCTCATCAAAAATCAGAATGAAGAAAATATGTGATCTCAGTGACTATCACCATGGCGTGGTTGTTTTTGCCAGACAGGCAAGTTCGATATTTCAAAAACTGCTGATCTCCAGGGATCACAACAGTCTCTTGATTTTACAGAGAAAAAAAACAAAAAAACAAGTGAGCCACAGTTCTTCAAGCGATAATGATTTGCTGATGACACAGGTTGGAGGAGAATAGCCAGACTGGTTCCAGCTGATAGGAAGGATATTGTTATTCAAACAACCACTCTTTACAACCGTGGTGAGCATAAAAGCAAAACACATTGAACCTTAGGGCGAATGGGATAGCATTTAAATGTTTATCTAATATTTTACTGTTTGTATAATAAGTGCTTGATACAAATAAGCAGAAATCATTATCACTTTTCTGCTATCACGTTATGGACTATATGCCCTTAGAATGGCATGCAGTGTCATACATCAGCAAGTCATCTAATTACAATATGTAATCTTTAGCATTTCTAATGTGGTTTGATCTGTGCATGTTTCGCTCATAAATCATGTCAGTACTGTACTCTGTCATTTGTCTATTTGTTGCTGAGCTGCGCTGTTCTGAAATGTTCAGTTCTTCAAGCGGTACTGATTTGCTGATGACACAGGTTGGAGGAGAATAGCCAGACTGGTTCCAGCTGATAGGAAGGATACTGTTATTCAAATAACCACTCTTTACAACCGTGGTGAGCAGAAAAGCAGAACACATTGAACCTTAGGGCAAATGGGATACAAAAGCTGAAGATGCCATCTTCTTCTACTCTTTTCAGCCATGAGTGGGAGAAAGGTATAGTGCGAATAGGTTCACTCAAACTGGGCATCTGAAGATTTAACCAAAAAAAAAAAAAAAAAAAAAAAAAAACTTGCTTTTTTTATTTCTCTGTTACATGTTTAAATTTGGTAATAACCTATTGTGTAAGCTAATAATAAAAAGCAGAATACATTTCCTACATTTTCCAGTACATTTTTCTATGGGTGAGTAAACATGCATAAACATAGTGCACTTTAGCAGTTCATTTTTCTTCTTTATTGAATTTCCCCGCCGCTGCTGCTCCTCCCTCATGAAGTCATGTGGAGCCTCCTCTGCCTGGCTTCCCTCACACTGCTAATGGGCGTTTACCACACTGCTCTAAAACACTGCTCTAAAACAGCCGTGCCACTGCTGCATTCTCTCTCTTCTCCCAGAGCTTCCATACTGTATGTGAGTATTACACAATCCACACCTCTTGAGATTTCTAGGTTGCATTAAATTAGTGCAGAGCTGACATTTCTAGGAGTTGCACTGCTCTGTGACAGGATTTGTAGCTATAATGTCTATCCTAACTTCCACAGTTCCTCATTCCACTTGCAGAAGCAAAGACTGAGTGTATGCTGTCTGTGAATCGCACTTAATAGGCGGAAAGTGTTTTGTAAACTCTAACTTAGCCTGTTGTTTTTGTTCCTGTAAGCGCGAGACAGGAATGCTGCCATATGTTAGGATTAAGCTGAATAAAAGATGTGAAAGCATTGCAGCGGGATACACGGCTCTGACATCTGCTTTCACGAAAATCTTTTTTCTTTTTTCCTTTTTTTTTTGACATGTTTATTCAGTATCAATATGCCTAATGTACAGTGCACTTTGCTGACTGAGATAAAAAAAATACAGTCATTTAACAGAGGATCCTCAGAACATGGATTCTGTTGCATGGATTATGCTTCAAATGAGCTTTCCTGTCCTCTTTAAAGAGACAGATCTCCTCACAAAGTTTAATTTCTCACCAGATTAAAGCGTCACAAAACTGTTCAGTGACTCTGATTCAATAATAATAATAATAATAATAACAACAGTAATAATAATAATAATAATAATAACAGTAGTAATAGTAGTAAAATATTTTTTCTTAATTTAAGTTTCATGATTTTAAACCACCATATACATGGATTTTAGTATTCTGTGCCACACTGCACAATTCACATAACTCTGTGTGTTTTGAATTAGATTCATCAATACATCAAAGATGGAGAGTTTGAGCCGCGCGAATAGTGCCTTCGCCCTAGATCTGTATCGGGCCATAACTGCTGATAACCCTGGAGGAAACCTGTTCTTTTCCCCACTGAGCATCAGCGCTGCACTCAGTATGGTCTACTTAGGAGCCCGAGGAACTACGTCTGAGGAAATGGCTAAGGTATGAGAGTTTATCTTAAACACATACACAAAACCGGGGCTGGAATGTGTGCACAAAATGTCAAAACCGTGACTACACTGCTACATAAAGGGATTTTTAAAATGCCTTGTAATAAATAGGTCACAATGCTGAAAAGATTGTTATTCTTGCTCAAATCACAAAATGAGGTTTGTTTGTTGGATCATGTAAATGGTGTGATTGTTCAAACATCCATCAAATGCCCATTCAGTGTATCTGTGACCGGCCAGTACAATAAAGTGTACACAGGATCTCTGGGATATCACTGTTACTATGCTCAATATTGTGATAACAGTTGAGGAATTATATAATAGACAGCCATAAAACTGTGCAAACCCATATACATAGAGTTTATAGCCTGACAACGAACTTTAGACTCAAGCAATGTCATATCCAGGTGGTTTCACAGTGAGTAATGAGACCACACCTGTTCAGACACTCAGTGAACCATGTCATGCTACTCAAACTGTGTCTTTCATTTAGTACTACTTTTTCTTGAGGGATGTTAAACATTTCAAATATAATATTTAAGCACCTTATCATAGCATGTAATTTTCTGCACCTTTTTTTAAATTAATGCCTGAAGTGTATTTAGGGAGTATGAAGAAATTGTGACACATACACAATGTGGAACTCTCTTGTTTATGGTTCTGTTGTTCATTGCAGGTTTTGTCCCTCAGTTCGATCCCCGATGTTCACACCCATTTCAAGACCCTCAACTCTGAAATTAACAGCCCAAAAGCCTCCTACATCCTCCGACTGGCCAACAGGCTTTATGGAGAGAAGACTTTCAATTTCTTATCTGTAAGACTTCCAAAACAGTTCCTTAATTTTGGTTGTGTTTTGTTTTGTTACAAAAATATAATTAAGATCTTTGATCTGTCAGTAAAGGACAAATTAGGTCCTAGAGGTTCATGACTGTAACACCAATTCTTAACATACTGTGAGGTGACAAAAAATATGCAGTGGTATAGTTCAACAACCTAAAATGGTTTCCATTATCTCTATTTAGGTAATCTTCCAAGCCAGATTTCTATCTCCCTCTAGAGAGTCGGATAGGTATTACACTGGTCTAAAGATTTTGGGAAATTATTGACCTCCGATATAAAATGTGCTAATTCTTACATATTTTGATTAGAAGAATTAGAAAACAGGTGATAAAGGTGCTGGTTGGCTAAAGTTTTCAAGATATTTCACGATTATTCACGATTCAAGATTTATAATTACCTATACACAGTAGAGTATATTTGCCTACAAGGAGGGGGGTGTCTGATGATCATGATGCCTCTAACTTTGTGGAAAATTTGCTTAGGTCCTATAAAGAACTTGGTGCAAACATGTCACTGAAAAGTCACTTCTTACACTCGCATTTAGACTATTTCCCTTTGAACTATGGGGCAGTGAGTGATGAGCATGGGGAGAGATTCCACCAGGATATCGCAGGCATGGAGAAAAGATACCAAGGGAAAAAGTCCGTCCATGCTTGCCGATTACTGCTGGAATCTCTCCAGAGATGATTCTACTGCAGTTCACAAGAGACAAGTCAAAAAGCGCCGTTTAGATACCGAATAAAGATCGAATCTGATGTTAGAGCTAGTATTCTGTAATTATCTAATATTCACATTATATTTCGTAAGCTTTAAAACTGTATAATTTTGAGGTTGCGTCTTAATAGTCTGGGAAGCTACACAGCAACAGGACCAGCCCACCCACAATTCGGTCAGTTTTTCATGAAAAAAAGCATGAAAATGTTACATGAAAAAAAACAATAAATGAATGGAAAGTTATTGTTATTGGTATCACTAAAAAGATAAATTTATAATGATTGGTGTGGCACCATTCTCATTGCTATATCACATTTTGCAGAAAAGTTATGGAGCATAATCGCACGCCCCCTTTCTAATTTTGAATTATTTGATGCAATTTTGACCTGAAGCTGTATCTTGGAAACTGGAGCAAATTAACACTCAGGACTTAATTTTCCCTTATTAATGACCCAATTCTGGTAAAAGTTAGCTACTTTCATTTCCGAGGCAGCGACAGTGGTTTCAGAAAAACGGACCCTTTTTCAGTTTTAGTTTTTTTTCAAAATTTTATTTTTGATTTACAAAGAAGGAAAAGAAACACAAGTTGCATTTAAAATATGTATCTGTGAATTTTTTATTTTTGAAAAAAAGAAAAATGGCTCATTTTTCGTTTCTCCTGCTAGCTCAGAGTGGGCACTGTTGCCATGCTAACATACCGGAGTCTTCCGCACCAATGCTGTCAGCCCTCTCAGAGCTGGAGCATGTGTTTACCTCCATCCACTCTATATAACAACTATAACATTGGTGCACTGACTCAGAAATCACTCGCCAGTCGCCCTTGGCTTGTGTACCTCTAGCTAATGATTACATTCAGCTAGAACCACCAACCACTTATACTCATGCAGCCAGTGCCCAAATCTCCTGGACCCTGAGGACAGCCATCAGCTATGTGCCATCTTCCTCGGTGTCAACTTAAGTAGGCTGCTAACCACAAACGTTCATGCCCGGTGTTTGCTCACACGCAAAACAAAACCCGAGTAACTGTGGATGGCTTGACATCAAACATAGCTCAGGTAAAAATCACTCATTTTATGCTTGAAGCCATATAGTGTGGTTTATCCCCTTCAGAGGGGCCCTCCTGACAGCTTAAGGTCCAAGCCCCTGTCTTGGTGCTCAACTGAGAAGCACAAGGACATTATGTCTATAGCCACATCCAGTAGACACTTTCATGAACAGCTATCAGCTTCACACGAGCCTATGTGGCTGGAGCCTAGGCTAATAGGCTGGGCACCAAAAGGATCAGCCTGAGGTACCCCATTGCTGAGTGCAGATGTTCTGAAGCCTTGCTGATGAAAGCTTCTGATGCATCTGACATGCACAGATAATTCTTTGGCTAGGATTAGTGAATCAGTCCCTCCACAATGTAGTTGAACGAAGCTTTCACTTCTGTAAGCTGGGGACATAACCAGGCAGTTGGGAAAGCTCTCCGACAATCTTGTTTATGCATGGTACAAAGTGTAGCTGGTACAATCCATACTTCCAGAGGCATGTAAACAAACATATGAAGTCTGCCTTGTGTGCCTGGGCCACCCTTTGGGCCTGTGGGCAAAGAAACCCTAGAGAGGAGAATTCAGGCTTTGGAATTGCAAAGTCAATAGAATAAAATAGACTAGCCATATGGCACCAATGGGTTACTGAGGCCCAAATCAATGTTCCAGCATCCTCTGAAGGTCCACAAGTCTTGTCAGAGCCATAAGGATAGGGAATCACACAATACCCTAACCAATACCAGGGTTAGGGTACCAGGGTCTCTATGGTCTACCTCGTGGATCAGGCCCTAAGTGGCACTCCCCATTCCCATCTTGAAAGTATTTCACAGTGCCCAGTAAAGGGCAGGAGCTGCCAGCAGGATGCTTTACAGCTGAAAAAAAAAATCTGCCCATTGAGCAGCAACTAGACCAGTGGATCCTTATGATCATGTTGCAGGGATGCAAACTTCAGTTCTGCCATTGACCTCAACCTTCTTGGGGCTCAAAGCCTCACCAGTTTGAGACCCCAAAAAGTTGCCACTCTGACCCAACCTCATTCTCTCTTGGACAGAGGCATGATTCGATTCAATTCAGTTCAATTCAGTTTATTTGTATAGCGCTTTTTACAATGTCATTGTCTCAAAGCAGCTTTACACAAACAAAAAAGTAAGATGAAGTGTGAGAGTGTGTCTGATGAGCAAGCCGAGGCGACGGTGGCAAGGAAAAACAATCCAAGACATTTACCTCACCATTCAGAACAAAGGGTTCTACTCAATGCATTTTCTTGTTCAGAAAAAGGACAACAGCTTCTGTCTTATTCTACATCTGGGAGGAATTAATTGGTTCATGAAAGTCCCAGCCCCGCTCCCCCACCCCTTCTGTTATTACCCTGTTAGAATTGAGGGTGGCCCAATGGATCTTCAGGTTGTTTGTACTGGTTCTGTGACAGAGTCACATCCTGATCTATTCAAACAACAGAGCAACTTACCTACCAGATCAGCACAATGGGGCAGTGGAGGCTCTACAGAAGCAACACATATGCCCAGGAGACTGGTGCTTGCGCCCAGAGGTGGCTCAGCAGATCTGGGAAAAAATTTCAGACAGGTGGGCCTCTTTGCTGATGCCAAGTAGATTCATTGTCTTCTGCCTAGCAGAGCCTTAAGAGGAAAGATGCACTATCTCACACCAGCCTATTGTATATGTTTTCAACTCCCTTGCTGATTCTGCCCATGCTACATAGAATTCTGTGTTTCAGTTTCTGAGCTCTGCTTTTGGGGCCATGAGTAGTTGCACCCCCAGGCCAGACTATCTTGCCCTGTGGGATTTGCCCCTGGACCAGTGGACAACTGAATGACTGTGTCACAGGACTCCAGGAGATGAGTGAAAAATACCCGTAGTATGGGGGCCTTGTTCACTCTTATACCCAAAGTGCTGGCCTTCTTGCAGAGGCTACTGAATAGTGGCCGATCCCCATCTACTTCTCCAGATTATACAAGGTCAACATCTAAACTAAAATGCTTTTTTTTTTTTTAATGATATCCAGAGAAAATCTGAAAGAGGAGAGATTTTACTCAGGTGTGCAGGGGAAATATGTGTCCTGAGTGTGTTTTGCCTTTTGTTGCAGGAATATGTGGACTCCACTCAGAAGCTGTATCAAGCTGACATGCAGGCAGTAGACTTCATTGGATCAGCAGAAGAGTCACGGAAGCTCATCAACCACTGGGTGGAAGAGAAGACTGAGGGTAAGAACAAAATCCTTTCAGACACACAAATATTCTCAAAATCTACAACATAAAGCACATAATACAACAGCTGTGCTTAAGACCATGTTCACGTCTTAAATGTTGTCTTTGATTTTTGTCTTAGGTAAAATCAAAGATGTTCTGCAGCCAGGGATGGTCACAGCAATGACCCGACTTGCCTTGGTGAATGCTATTTATTTCAAGGGAAAATGGAAGCATGTGTTTAATACTGAAGACACTAAAGAGATGCCCTTTAAGATAAATCAGGTGGAAGTCACACAATACACATACAATATAGTACTTCAGTCTTCATAATACAGTTTCTCTTTATAGTATATGTATTGCTCATTACTGTTTGTGTATGTTTATTAGAATGAGACAAAACCAGTGCAGATGATGCACCAGAAAAAGAAATTCCTCTTCAACTACATTGATGAGTACAGGCTGCAGGTGTTGGATTTACCATATGTAGAGGAGGAACTCAGCATGGTGGTGCTTTTGCCTGAGGAGTCTGAGGATGGCTCAGACCCCCTTCAGAAGGTCAGCACAAAATTCCCCAAAACTTTGTCTTTTTTCCTTCTAATTTCTACAGATAAACAAAATCTGTTTATAAAAGGCCACTTTACATCTACTAGAAATTCAAACTGCCTATTAACATGTACGATCCCTTAAACACTCACTGGATTGTATGCTGATTGCTGTGTTTTTTAGAACAGTAAATTAATCTTATACCAAAATTGTACCACCATAGTCTCACCAGCACCTGACAGTGTGTGTTTGTTTGTTAACAGCTGGAGAGTGAACTAACGGTGGACAAACTGCTTGAGTGGACAAATCAAGAGAAGATGGACAGGTGGACTGATATCGTTGTCCATCTTCCAAAATTCAAGCTGGAAGAGCAGTACTCTTTGAAGGATATACTGAATAAGATGGGCATGAGCTCTTTGTTCCAGCCCGGTGCTGCAGATCTGACAGGCATGAGCAGTGAAGGAGGCCTTTTTGTGTCATCGGTGGCCCACAAAGCTTTTGTGGAGGTTAATGAGGAAGGCACAGAGGCAGCAGCAGCTACGGTTGTAATGATTGCATTATGCATGGCACGAGAGGAGCACTTCATGGCAGACCACCCCTTCCTATTCTTCATCAGACACAACCCCACGAAAAGCATCCTATTCTTCGGGAGATACAGAGGCCCACAGTAGAGATATGCTGTACAATGCCATGAAAAATAATGCTTATCTGAAAGTCTTTATCAATAAAAATTGATGATATGCACAACAAAATGTGTTAAGTGTGCTTTAACATCTAGAGAGGTTGCTCTGTATAATGTGCATTGCCATTATATAGTGACTATGTTCACTCATCACAGAAACAGAAGAACAGAGAAGATACAGAATATCAATTTATACAGAAACAGAATAACAATTTATAGTGTTCAAAACTTTACATTCCCCTGACTCTTAATGTAGTGTGTTGCCTTCTTGAGCATCAATGAATGTTTGCACCTTTTGTAATAGTTGTGTATGAGTCCCTCAGTTGTCCTCAGTGTGAAAAGATGGATTTATAGCCACTGTTGGAAAGGGGTCAGATATGCAGAAGATGCTGGAAGAGCAAAAAATGTGCAGGATTTGGAGGATTTTTCTGAAGAACAGTGGGCAGTTTAACTGCTCAGGACCAACAAGGGACTCATGCACAGCTATAATAAAACATAAAAACAGTGGTTGATCTTCCAGATAACAGCACACAGTATTAAGAATCAAGCGTATGAAACTTTTGAACTGGTTCATTTATGTAAATTCAGTTATTACTGTGTCTTGTGGACTATGTAAACATCTGTTATGTGAAGTAGCTTATTCTGGGCAGTACTAAATAAAAAACAAAATGCAATTTTTATGATCCCTCTTATTATTTTTTTTAATTATTAACATTTTTCAGATTCTGCAAGGTGTATGTAAACCTATGACCCCAAATGTAGATACAGAATACTGACACATCATGTCATGCTGTGCTAATTTATTGTGCTCAGTCATTCTGCACTAATTTTACACTAAGCCACTTGCTGGTGTTTCTTATCCAAACTGCTGATTCTTCAACTCTATTACTTGACCTGAGCTGACCGATAGTGCTGTTCATACTATGCAGTTGCAGTGTTATTTCTATTAAGCTGATTCAGTGTTTTTCCTCATACTGTGTGGATTTGTAGAATTACTTATGCTGTATGTACTACATAGGGCTGTAGGTTTCAAGTCCAGTCTCAAGAGACCGGAGTTTTTCTGTATTGACATGGACTTGTCTTTGACGTATTGGCATTTGTACTTGGGCTTGTCTAATAGATAACGGGATGTCATTTTCATGTTGTGCTTTGGTGCGTGTCGTCAGTTGACTCAGTATTTCCACTAAAAGCTATGGTAAGAGGTGTTTTGTTGATAGGCTGCTAAAATGTCCCTGTTAATGTGGCCTGCCATGCTTCGGAGTTCCACATACTGTGCTAATTCATAGTGTTGTTACTCATACTGTGTTTTGCCTGTGTTTGCCCAGGGTATATCTTATTTCTTTTTCTTTTTTTTTGTCTGTAGTATGGATTGTTTTAGGATACAAGCTTTACAACAGCTGTAATCTTTAGTGTTCTCCACAAGGGTGTGACACAACCCTTGCCAAGTCTCGTGACTGCAGCACTGAATTGGTTCTTGGCCAGCCAGCATCATGTAATGGTGCACTATACCCTCGGCAGCTCAGACCATGTCAAAACAACAAAAACACATCTCTGTCACATGTCAGTGGATGTGTGAAGAACTAAAAAAATCATTACAGGCACAGGTACATGTCCTGTGAGTGGCCTGGGCTCAACACCTAGTTTGAGAACTGGGCTTTATCTTACTGTATCTGAAAATAGCTCTCCATGAAGATAGTAGTTAAGAAATAAACCTAGAAATAAACCCTATGTGGCTCCTGCGAAGAAGAGACTTAAGTAAAGACTACTTATTATACATTAACTTTCGTGCATGTGCCAAATTCTTGTCAGCAGTTTCGTTAGTGAAAGATGGCTATACAGAGAATGAGCACAATTCTTTCTAAATTACTGTACTCAGTAATGTGATTCCTGTGCTAAATATTTATAGAGGGTATAACTATACTATTTATTAGCTAACTAGTACATCTTACACATAATTCCTGGTTTGGTTTGAATCTAGCTGATAAACAGTATATATATCCATCAGATAGAGAAATTCATATTATGCACATCATTTCTTTGTTTTTTTTACATACTTAATTAAATTTTCATTTTTTAAGATATTTTCTAAGCAAAAACCAGCAGCCAAATTTGGATTTATGACTTAAATAGAGGTATTAGAAATTAAAATTAAGAATAGTCCATGCTAGCATTGCTTTTGTATTAGTGAAATGTGAATATTAATTGTGTTCATATCAAATGAAAAAAAAAAAGTTGTCTATGATAGACATATTGGGACTGGTTTTCACCTAGTGTCAATGCAAGTTTTCTGAAATTGAAGTTCCACAAATGTCATGAGGCTGTGCATAACTGCCATAGAGCTGGAAGCTCCAATTAGTTTTTTTTTTTTCTTCACAATTAGTGTGTGGTAATGAAATGATATATTTAGACTCGTCTCACTGATCTCTAATGAGATCCAGAACCTATCACAGGGACACATGAGGCAGATATGAAAAATGCACTTTAAGGTCACAACCTCACAACTTTCACACTGCTTTTACCCCACAGGTGTGCTTGTGGCTGTTGTGGTTGTTTCTGGGAAATGTCTGTTAGCCAGAGTTGTTATCTATAGACAGTAGGTAATGTTATTCGTTTGTCAGCAAGATTCCGTGGTATGAAAATCGATAGACACCATTTCTGTACTATCTCTTCTAGACATGAAATTCTCCTTGCATGCATATGGTACATGTATCATATTAAATCACACATAATCCAAAAATGACCACCAAATAGATAGCTTATATAGTGGTATGAGTAGCAGGGAAGAGTGGGGGTGGGGATGGGGCAGTTGAGGGTGATAACATTTCTTGACTGATCTGCATAATGTGTCTCAGTACTTGGGAGCCATGGCACATAATCTGCACCTATATCTTTGGAGGGATGTTTTATAAGTTTTAGCAAGACAGATGTTATTTACGTGAATTCTTACAAAGCAATTCCTTTCCATTTTTAACTAAAAATTTTTGGGATGTAATGACTCTTTACGCCAAAATTTCTATAAACTGGCATCTCCAGAAATGTTAGAGATCACATCTGGCTCTCTGGCCTCGGCCGGCGCCTAGCAGCCAGCTTAGAACTAGTGCGGACAGGGGGAATCCGACTGTTTATATAGCGATTTTATTGTGATATTGATTTCCAGCCTCTGAATTGAAAACTGAATTGATGCTCTTGCCAGCCTTCTCAATCACTGGTCCATGGCCATGCTGTGAATTTTAAACTAAATATAAAGCAACACAATTTTTAAGTAATGCGAAGTTACTTTTTTGTTCTTTTTCTATAGATTTTCGGTGAATACATTCAGATCAAGCAAATGTTATTTGTATATCCACTTTCAACCATGTACGTTGTCACAAAGCAGCTTTACAGAAGCTTTCGATCCAGATTTAGACCTAGACCTAATGAGCAAGCCAGAGGCGACAGTGGCAAAGAAAACCTCTATGAGTAGATTTGAGGAAGAAACCTGGAGAGGATTTAAAAGGGAACATATCCTCTTCTGGATGACACCAGATAGTGGGATTATAAATCATTACAGTATGTACTTATCTACAGAAAAGGCAAACAGTATTAAATGTGTTGAAAGCATATGGAATATTCTATGTGATCATATTGTTAGTCCTTAGGTGGTGTATGTATCTGGGGTATCCATATGTGATGTCATGTAACGGAAGCAAAGACAGATGCAAGTGCAGATTAAAGTTGAATAAAAATGAACAAACAATCAAAATGTAGTATACTAGACAAAAAAAAACAAGAACTGCGAACTCAAGGCAGAAATACAAGGACTATGAAACATAAACAAAAGACAACAACATAGGACAAAAGCAAGACAAATGTGAAGTGCAAGACCCGACTTATATACTAGTGCTCATTAACAGAAATGTGATACAGGTGCAGGCAGTCATGTGACATGCTCTAGTGGGGTGCAGTGGCTGATGGGAAATGTAGTCAGGCACCGAAGTTGGTGTAACCATGACGATATGAGATTATCCACAGCAGCAGGAGGTGAGTCATAAGAGCAGAAAGGCAATGCAGTGCTTATGGCAAAGAGAGATTGTCAGGTGTGATAAGAACATTCAAGTGTTTAAATATTGGTTACTTTTTTTTTCACAGATCAGCGAGTCATTAAAAGCTAATTTGTAAAGCCATATCATACTGTGTTAGAGTATTTTTGTATATATTCCCTGGTTAAACCCTGGATTTATACAACCCGTAGTCTTTTGATTATATTTGATATTTTAATTAAGGTTCACTGAGACTGAGCAATCAAACTTTCTAAACACAACTGAAGCAAATGGAATATAAGGCTTATCTAAAATACGCCTTGTCACTGACCACACAACACAACGTGACTTACTTTTTGCAAAAACGTCTAGGTCAGTAAGACTTTCCAATGTATGTTTTTAGCCCATATCAAATTCGCTCATTTTAATAATGTTTCCTAGATGTTATTTCCTCCCATGAATGTATGAATGGAAAGTACTTATGCTGAGAAAGCATGAGGATGAGTGGATTAGTTACATTACACATGGATCACAGCAAAACACAAGCTGTCGCATTATGATGCTTGATAAAGTCATGTTAACTGTAGTAAAATTAGTAAAGTGTAGTAAAATCGTAGCAATAGGTCAAGCAGTACTAGTTTCATGTCAGCTCTTTTGGACAAATTATTTTTAAATACTGCACAGATGATATAAGCTGATGCATTGAGCCCATATTTAATCCGAATACTGTACCTGAATAATTGTGGAGGAAGATTTTGTCTGGTCTTCATTATTTGACATTAATACCCATGTTAAAACCTCAGCTTGCTGGGTTGAGAGGATGAAGCAGATCTACTCTGTCTCTTTTAAGGACTTGTCTGAGCTGGTAAGTTTGACTTATTATAAGTCAAAGTGCGTAAGCCATTCTTTATATTCCTCCCCTCAGGCTGGTCTTAGCATTCAAGCCATTCTTAATGTCTGCCCCTTTCTGAATGTTCAATAGCCACTTTTGTGTACTTATAGTAGAAGAAATCTGATCTAGTGCCTTTTTGCCATCAGCTTGGAAGTGCTCACAGTATCTTCACATGCAAAGCTCCTCCAGGGTCGGCTGTCAGGCCTTATGTCAGTGGCAGAGTGCCAAGCAAAGCCGAAACACCTACGCACTGCCTGGTTTTATGCATTAACCGTACTTGATTTCACACAATTGGCATAGAAATGGCAAGCACTTTGAAATGGATCTACACTTGCCCTTGCTTATCTTAGCTTAGGCCCTTTCTTCTAAATGTGTGTGTGTTGTTCTGAACTGAGATAGATATGCAAGCCATTTGTCAAAAAAAAAAAAAAAAGAGCTTTAACCTAATAGTTGTTTAATGGATTAACCATGGCATGACCTCATTGACATTCTAAACAATGTTTCCATCAATACTGATTTGGGCAAATAAAAGTGGGATTGATATCAGTGCTGCTGGTGGACAGCATTAGACACCATAAAGCTGATGCCTGTTGAACTATTTATTTCACCATAACAGAACAAGTTCCTGGCCAGCACAAACAGTCTGGTTCCAGCTCTAAAATGCCACCTGGAGTCAATAGTCAGTGATGTCAGGGGCATGGGTTATTGTTATTGTTCATGATCAATATTAAAATAAGGCGTAGTTTTTTTTTTTTAAGTAGTGAAAGTTAGTAACTCGATTAAAAAAAAAACTGATGAGAAAACTACTGTTTAATTGGAGTAAACAAAATTTAGCTTCATTGCCAATGGAAAATTAAAATAATTATGTGAAATCAATTTAAAAAAATATACATCATACATTGTATATAATTACTGTCTATGACAGAATCTTTGTTCTTTGTACAGACACTGAATCATTTAACTTTAGATGGTAAAATATGTTCTCATAGTACAAAAACCCTACATGGTTATTACTTGTATGCAGTGCAGAAGGTAATTTCCACATCTGCATACATAATGGTGTGACTCCCAACCTTGTGGAGATGCTGGCTGATTCTTGAGGTTAAAAAGCAGCACCTAGTCAGTGTAAAAGGGTTGGACAGACTGGGAAACAAGTAGGACTCACAAGGATGGTAAATAAATTCCTGCTATGTTCATGCCAGATATCCTTAGCTATATTAAAGCAGATACAGCCCCATTGACTGTTGGTAACAGTGCAATAAAGAAGTTTATAAATCACTGGACAAGGATGAAAAATATATCCCTATATGTTGATCACAAAGAACAGCATTGTAGAGTCCTGTTTAGGGGCCCTAGAGTAGATGAGGGGCATTCCAACATTTACCAGTAGTAGAAGGCCCTCCTGTAGTCACTGGAAGATGGACACGGTCTGTGATTGGATAAAGCCACAAAGCTCATTAATTACTGATGAATTAACCCAGCTCATAAAAATAAATATATTTATTTAGCTCATATAAAATAAAAGACTATAATAATAATAATAATGTGTTGTCTTTATGGCTATCTCTAGTGATAGCTCCAATAATTTAAACGACAAATTAGTAACAGATGGCATTCCTGCATGTACCATCATGAATGTGCAATTTTGATGTCCTCCTGTTAACAAGGAAAAATAATTAAAAAAATAAAAGTCTAATGGGTTCTTTAGTTTGGTCCTGAAAGTTAGGTTATCTTTTCTTTTCTAACAGCATATTAATCCATTATATTTTGTCTTGAATGCTAACAGAAAGGAATGCCAAAGGTTTATTTTTCAATTATATGCAATTTTCTGCTCCCATCAGGAGAGCAGTTTATTAGCTGTAGACCTATTTTCTTGTTCTGGGAACAAGAACAGATATTTTAATCTTTTTGTGTTACCGTTCACCCTGACATCATGGCATAAATACAGATACAGAACATTTAGAACAAAAATTACCCCTGATACAGGTTATTACACAAGTTAGCGACCCTTCACTTTTCAGTGCTTAATTTCCTGTTTATGCCTTTGCTGTTGTTTTCATCGGGCATCACAGTGCTTTGTTTTGATTGTATTTGAACCAGCTTCAAAAAATTTGCTATCAGAAAGTGACGCATAAAATTCATTAAAATAGCTTTTGCTAAAAAAAAAAAAAAAAAAAAAAAAAAAAAAAAAAAAAAAAAAAAAAAAAAAAAAAAAAAAAAAAAAAAAAAAAAAAAAAAAAAAAAAAAAAAAAAAAAAAAAAAAAAAAAAGAACGAAAAAAAAAACCCTGTTTGATAAGTGTGAGGCAGTTTCAGAATGGTAACTGGGAGAGACAGAAGAATTCCCAGTGAGCTGGTCATGTTTCAGGCTGATTATATATGTATGAAAGTGGCTTGCCAAGGCTAGCCCTCACTGTCTCCTACGTATAAATAAAAGGATGCAACCACAAAGTATAAACGATACAAAACGTCTGTATCTGTAGTCATTCAGGTGGGTAAATCAGCAGCCCCTTGCCATGTGGTACAACCCAGGTTTAGCTTGGAATTGGAAATAGTCACCTGAGACCCTTATTGTGAAAAGAATTTTCAAATCATAATAATTTAACTTTGAATAAAGGTCCTGGCTGCCATCAGTTAGTATCCACCCACCACCACATCATGTCCACAACCTGCCATTGTCTTGCAGTCACAACTGTCAAATCTATGTTTGCACTCAGATTAGCGATTCAGAGATGGTGAGTTTAATGTGTTAAAAATCACTTGAGTATGGGTGTATGTTCGTTCGATCTTTGGGAAATTGTGCAGCAGTTGGGCAGTAGACAATACAGCCAAAGACTGCTAAAGATCTGTCTGCAATAGTTTGCTAGTTTGGATGAAAACTGAAAACCATAAAATGATGACTAAACAGTAAAAGACCATCTTTTAAGCATGGTTTGTATATGCGCATTCATTTGTCCAAATTGAATAGCCAACCTTGACCACCAACCATGTCTTGGCTGAGCAATTACATTTGGGGTATGGGGGACATGGTATATAGTTAGATTTTGGCTGAGCTATTGCTGTAAAAATTGGGTCATTAAATCTACTTCTTCAGTAGTTTCTTCTACTGGAAAGTGGTGAGCATGAAAAACTTCTTGTATGTGTGTCATGTGTGCCATCAAACACAAGGGACCAGACACAATCATTGATGTAAAAAAGATAGTAATACAATAATACTAATGATGATACTAATACAGAAGGAAAATGTGTTTGGGAGAGCAAAGGAGAGCCATCAGTTACGGTTTATGTAGTATTCATGTAGCATTTATATTTCATGTAGGGCATTCGAGAGTTAATGCTGACAGGCGTGGCTGAGGGTAATGTGGTAATGAAACTGCTAAATGAAATGTATTATAAATCGAAGTCAGAATAAACAGGAATTCAAACAGGTTCCTTAGATTAATTAACTAAAATAAAAATTCCTCTTATTAATTATTTTTAATTATTTGCCCTGTCGTTTCTTTCCATTATTCTGTCAGAATTGGAATTTAAAAAATTCCAGTATTACTGGTACATTCATGGGTATAAAATAAACAGAATTTTCACAGAAACAGTAGAAAAAATAGTAATATTAAAATAGTCCAATATTATTGACACGTAAAAAGAATATTTTAAAAGAAATGCAAAAGTAGTCATCTTTTATAATTGTCCTCAGTCCCCAGAAACTTCATTGCTGCCTTTGACCAACACTGACTTTGATCAAACATGAAGTCGCATAAAATAAAATCCCTTTATCATCCATTTCTGAAAACTGCATTCCTGTAAACTGGAAAATAATGTATCTGATCAGCCATATACTTTTAAGTACTTCAGCCTTAGTATGTTCAAATATTTAGAAACAATCTACACTGAAAAAAATATTGGAGTGAGATTTTCTCCAGAAAAGCATGGTGACAATTTCTACACATAAACGTAAATTTAACAAAGCATATTTTAGGTATGTGTACACAAGATTATTTGCATAAAATAAAAGTTAATTTATTTGGTTTCTTTTTAAGTAAATTTTACTCAAATTTGAGCTAAATTGCAAAAATTAAACAAATAAATCAAACTTTTGTTTTGTTTTTGTTTGTTTAAGAAAATTTTACTTATCTACTTCATGCAAGAGTGCTCAAATGAACTACATAAATCTCAACACTATAAAAGTTACGCAGCACCTAAAAGTAATCTTACGCACATTAACAATGACATGAATTATGTTTTATAAAAAGTGTTAACTGCCAAATTCTTAATAATTAATAAATAACTGAATAACTAATATCTAATGATGTATTAATGTCAGTAGTGGAAACTGTACAAAACACACTGGTATAAGTAAAACTACTGCTGCTGTAGTAATAATTCAAGTAAGAGCAAAAGTAGTGATTAACAAAAGAATTCAAGTAAGAGTAAATAAATCATCAGAATAAACTACTTGAGCAATTTCTTTATAAGTTACACTTTACATGTATACCGTTGACACAACTAATCCAAAAAATGTTCTGAATCTTAGGAATGCATTTTTGAACAATTATGTTAACTAACAAAGTAAGTTATTCTGAAGTGAACACTACCTCGACAAGGACACGTGCACTTATCCAGATTACAAGTGAAACAGTATCACAAGGTAACTCTGTAAAGCGTCATACACATTTTTACAGTCCCGAGTTTCTGCAACATTGTGAGGATTAAACATTTTTTTAACAAATTAACAAAAAAGAAAGAAAACTAAACATTTAATAATAACAGTTTAAAGATTACTTGTCTCCTAACCTGACATTTAATATCGAGACGTCTTAGAACTACTCATAACTCTGTCTCGATCCACTGCAAGTGTGTGTCATCTACTGACATTTTCTTGGCAATCAGGGAAAGTTAATCAACAAGCCTCTCAGAGTAGGAAATCAGTCACAAATGCTTAAAAAGACAATTATCAAGATCTCTAATTGATAAGAGTGCTCAAAACTCAGCAAAAATGTAGTCAAGATGTGTCCTATTAAGAAATGGCATACTTTTTGTTACAAACATTGGGCCTCAGTTATGAAGCTGGATACGAATGGATTTATTTGTAAATCCTTAGCAGGAGCGTTTACACAAAAGAATTTTGATATTCATGCAAATCTCATATATTCAAAAAAATATGTTCGTATCCTACTCTTGCTCCTGTGTGTAAATTTATGCATAAGAAGACTAACTAATGTAAACTTCAACTTGATCACTTTTTTTTTTTCCATTGTGATCTTTGGAAATAAGCCTGGCTTACTGAGTTAGCTTGCTTCATGAAATGTTTTATGTTATTCTTGACTTCTGTTGATGTTGTGAAGGGTTTTTCTTCACCAAGGAAAGGATTCTGCAAATTCATCCACTTTAGTTGTCTTCTGTGGTCTTCCAGGCCTTTCGATGTTGTTGAGCTCACCAGTGCTTTCTTTCTTTTTAACAATGTACCCAACTGTTGATTTGGCCACACCTAAGGTTTTTGCTATCTCTCTTATAGATTTATGTTGTTTTTTCAGCCTAATGATGGCCTCCTTCACTTGCATTGAGATCTCCTTGAACTTCATATTGGTAGCTCCAGTCGAACAGCTGACAAATGCCAACTCAATACCTGATATCAACTCCAGACCTTTTATCTGCTTCATTTGTCTTGAAGTAACGAGGGAATGGACCGCACCTGGTCAGTTAACTTCTTGTTAGTCAATTGTCCAAATACCTTTGAGCCCCTGAAAATGGAGGTATTTTGTTGAAAATGGCTGTTTTATTTCAAATCCATTGTGGTAGTGTATAAAGACAAAATCACAAAAACTCTGTCATTGTTCAAATACTTCCGGACCTGACTGTGTGTATATACAGTGCGTATAATATATATATATTATAAGGTGTTCTATCGTGCTCAGGTCAGGACTCTGTGCAGGCCAGTCAAGTTCATCCACACCAGACTCTGTCATCCATGTCTTTATGGACCTTGCTTTGTGCACTGGTGCACAGTCATGTTGGAAGAGTAAGGGGCCCGCTCCAAACTGTTCCCACAAGGTTGGGAGCATGGAATTGGCCAAAATGTTTTGGTATCCTGAAGCATTCAAAGTTCCTTTCACTGGAACTAAGGGGCCGAGCCCAACTCCTGAAAAACAACCCCACACCATAATTCCTCCTCCACCAAATTTCACACTCGGCACAATGGAGTCCGAAATGTACCGTTCTCCTGGCAACCTCCAAACCCAGACTCGTCCATCAGATTGCCAGATGGAAAAGCGTGATTCATCACTCCAGAGAACGCGTCTCCACTGCTCTAGAGTCCATTGCACTTGGTGATGTGTGGCTTGGATGCAGCTGCTCGGCCATGGAAACCCATTCCGTGAAGCTCTCTGCGTACTGTACTTGGGCTAATCTGAAGGTCACATGAAGTTTGGAGCTCTGTAGCAATTGACTGTGAAGAAAGTCAACGACCTCTTTGCACTATGCGCTTCAGCATCCGCTGACCCCTCTCCGTCAGTTTACGTGGCCTACCACTTCGTGGCTGAGTTGCTGTTGTTCCCAAACTCTTCCATTTTGTTA
>CM040993.1:9231944-9257328 GCA_022985145.1 Pangasius djambal | reverse complement strand
CACACACACACACGGCTTTGGGGTAAATTGTCCTAATAAAATCTTGTCAAATTAACTTAGCAGAATTAACTCAACAAATTAATGCACTTAGCAGAGTTAATGCCATCAATCTTCGCAAGCATCAAAAATCCATAGCCACCACTACAATATTTTACATTGACTATGGGTGCTTTGCTCTGCATTTTGCTTTTCCTTGCAGAACAAGAGATCATGAGTTTTTGAGTTCTTATAATGTATAAAAAGGTACATCTCTTGCTTTAGTAAACATTTTTGTCATCAGTTTTTTTTTTTTTTTTTTAAAACACTCTAGGGTTAGGGTTTACTGCTTTCCGCCACTAAAAACACACAGTAATGGACTAATCTTGGAGTCTTGTTTGAGAAATATAGGTTGATAATATTTGTTTTTCATATTAGATTAAATAAAACTTTTACTAGATGAACAGCAAACATTAATATTTTCATATATAACTATATAATAATATATAGTCTTCACAATAATATTTTCATTATTGGCATCTTGTATGTTTAAAACCTTTGTAGTGTACAGATAGAATGGAATAGGCTTATGAGTTATGAGTCATGACTGTGGAGCTCTCAGAGCAATTTATCTCTATGCTCGGCAACTCTAAGATTTATTTGCATTCCTGCTTTAGGGGTCTGAACTTACAGATATTCAGCCTGAATCTGACAGGAGCTGAAATTAATGGTCAACTGGAGATGGTTTTCATTTTTATCAGCTGAGTTTAGGTCATTTTGTTTGAGCAGCAGGAAGAATGTCAAGACAAATGTAGTCCACAATGCCCATAAACAAGCAAAGGTAGTGTTACAAATTCGAAAATGTTAGCCTAACACTGTGGCTTTAAGAAAATCTGTTAACAAAGCTCCACCTCAACTCTATTATTCATGACATTAATGATTACTAGCAATTGTTAGCAATCATTATTCAACATGGAGTTCACATTCTCAAAACTCCGCACACGTCTCTCTGCTCAAGCACACAGGTTGGCACAACAGTTCATTTCATGTCTAAAGTGATTTATAACTACCAAAACAACTCCAAACATTTCACAAAATTATTTGAAATATCTCATAATTACAGATAAAAGCTTGTTTACCCAGTCTGCTTCAATACACCTTACTTGCTTTCATGTCCTTTCTTGCACTCTACTGAGAAAATGGTTTCTTTGTATGCATGATGCATGTCTGGTAGTCTTCAGCTGCTTAGTGAACAATGTGACTGCATGAGGACCTTGCTGTTCTATGTAAATGTCCTCCTCCTTATAAAGACAGATGACAAAGGATAAGCATACATACACTTATTTAGATGGTTGGTCACCACAAGCAACCAGAACAGCTTCTATACACCTTATATAGACTCCACAGGTCTCTGGAAGTGTACTGGAGGGATGAACACCATCCTTTCTAAATATGTTCCCTCAGGTGGTGTTTTGATGATGGTGTTTGATCTGGTGACTGTGAAAGTTATAGCAAAGGAGTTGCATTCTCTCCACACTAATCAAGCCATTATGCTACAGTGACTCCTTGTGCCCTGTAGACTGGGGCATGGTCATTATGGATGAGACCACTCCCATCAGTGTAGAAATATAATATGAGGCGTAGAAATAAAGGGGATCAGTCAGAATAACTTTGTATTGATTTGCAGTGACCATTTCATTTAAGGGGACAAGTGCACACAGACTATGTCAGCAAAATGATGTTTTTCCCTTTAATTTTTTAGAGGTTTGTTTGTTGTTCAGGATACATTTGGCTTTGAATTTGAGTGTAATCAGTTTCAAACCAAAGAATGAAATTATTTGCAAACTGGGCTGCAGATAGATTTTCTGTAGTATGATGCCACACCAAAAATATTTACAAATAATTATATCATTTATAGTCGAAGTGCAATACTGCATGACACCGTTTTACACTGTAGGAAGCTAAAAATAGCGACCCAGAAGTGTCAAGTAAACATTACTTTTGCCTATTGATTTGGAAAAGGTTCAAAACACAGGGAAACTGGTTAATGTAGAGAGAGTAAGGCAAAAAGTCAAGGACAGGAACACTGATCCAGGTAAGTGGTACTGAAATGAATGGCTAGGTAATGCACAATGTAGCACTGGCAAGACTTTGTGAGGAGGCAGTGCTTGTGAAATAGTATATGTACACTGAGTCTAATGAATGAGATGAGATGGAGGGAGTGGAGGTTTGCTTTGCATTGCATGCACTGTGCACATACTGTTAAACACTATTATAGGGTTACAGTGTTTTGCATGTTTTAATAGCTAGCTCTGTTCTGAATACTGATATTTTATCAGGCCCCTTGAAGATTAGGTCGCGTAAATTAGATAATTAATTTGTGATGGCAATAAAAGTCATAAGCATATTGAGTCATGACACAGGAAAGGCAGTTAATTATATATCTGAATTAAATTAAATAAATAAAGTTTTGCTATTTAAGCTGAATAATTTAAGTCAAGGTTGTGATGCTTGTGAGTTTTCTTCACCAATATGATCAAATTTCACTTCTTGAACTTGTCTTTTCCACAAATTGAGGGCATGAACTCTTCACTTGCACTTTGTCTTCTTTATCCTTGCACCTGCCTCAGGAGCCACTGTGCATGTCTCACCCATCTGAGTCAAAATTGCATGCATACTGTGATTTGCTTATAGCCAAAATACAACTTCAGGTTAGTTTTGGCCTATTTAATTACAGCATTGAATGTACTGACTGTTATAGAATCTTTTCAGCACAATCAATACTACATATTGGACAGGTATAGAACTTGTAACCTTGTGCAACTCTAGAAGGGAGACATGACAGCAATGAGAATCATTAATGTCTGGACAATTTTAAACATTAAGTTACCTGATCCTACAAAGGACTGAGTGGTCTCACAAATCTAGGGCATAATATTTGTCAGGGCAAACAAAACCAAAAATCTGTCTAGTTGATAATGGATAGTGATGACTCTTCCTCTCTACAGACTTTTTGCAATGCAACTACCAGCTCCTATTAATCCGTTGTAATCCCCATCACAGTTCATGCACTAGATGTCAGGCCCATTGGGGAGGGATCAGTCATACAGGTTCCACATGCCACAAACAAAATAATCCAAGAGTACTTTGAGAATACAGAAGACATTTTCTGGCCCTCATCACTTAAAAAGACTTGTTTACTCCTGTCTCAATCCGTCCCATGTTTGACTGCCTGTGTAAGTCCTCTGAAAGTCCTGAGTTACTCTATGAGACACCAATTCCCCAGTGTTATTCAGACCTTGGCTAAGTTTTCAGAACAGAGCCCCTGAACTATCTCCACAGTGTGTAGAGGATTGTCACAGTGGATTACTGAAAGGCATAACACCATTGTGCAACAGCATATATCTTCACTGTTATAAGGTGCTGAAGGCAATGGATGAATACATCCAAGAGTCACTCCAACAAGGATTCCTTTGACTATGCACCTCTTCTGTACATGCTGGCTTTTTTGTAAAGAAGAAACAGGGAAGTCTTTACCCTTGGTTTAACCACAGAGGTTTGAAAGCAAAAACAGCAAAACACAGGTATATGCTTCCATTACTCACCTCAACCTTAGAGCAGGACAGAGACTCTTTATTTTAATATGCTATATCTAACCACCAGACTTAACTTAGCAGGCACTATGAATACTTGGTGATGTCTTATGGCCCGGTCAAAGCCCCCTCTGTTTTTCAGACATCTGTCAGTAATGTTGTTAGCATTGTGGTGAACAAGCAGATAATTCTGTACCTTGATGACATCCTGATGCACTCTGCTACCCTGCTTGACAATGCATGTTTGTAAGTACGGGTGTAACACGTGCCATAATCTGTATCTGCGTCGATATCTGTTAAGTGCTCCAAATATCCACATCTGTATCTGTATTTGTATTTAAATGTGAAGTGGGTGTGAACTATTTGTTTGTCCTACACATATGACTCCTGGTTGGCATGAAAGTCAAAAACTTCCCAATCACATGACTTTTTTTTTTATTGCATCACACACAATCCCAGTTCCAATGCACACCTCTAGTCTCAAAGGTTTGCCTTGCAAACGTTCCTGGCCATTTAAAATAAATAAATAAATAAATGACCTGTTCATTCTGAATAGTGTATTTGTAACTACTTGAAATTCATCCTTAGAAGTGCCTCTTTCACCAACAACCACCTTATTACCACCAAACGACATTTCCTTCCTAGAAAATGTGATCAGTGTTATGGGGATACAGATGGAAGATAAGAAGGTCGTGGCAATAGTTGAGTGCATAGAACTGCAAGGATTTCTGGGTTTTGCTCATTTCTATCATTGATTCATTAGAACTATCATCACAGTAGCAGCACCATTTAACTTTCTACTAAATGGAGGGCCATGCAAACTGCAGCATGCAACACAGACCCTGCTGCTTCCAAGACATTTTCCAAATTGAAGTATACATTTAGAGACTTTGTCGAAGCACCTGGATCCTTTAGTCAGAGAAATACTTACTTACTTACTCAGAGAGAAATTATGATATGGGGAATGGCGAGCCCCTGTCGAATAAACCAGTGGACGAGTGGAGACACTGGCTGGAAGGGGCTATGTGTTTTTATGTTCTGACAGAGCAGAGTAAACTTGATTACATCCAGGCCGCTAAGAGACTCTAAGATCCATAAAAATGATGACATGTTAATCACATTAAATTCATTCAAGTGCATCAGTTCACAGTCTTTCAGCAATAGCATGTTTTTGCTAGTGCAAACCATAACTGGTTATTATATTGCTAATGTAGTCTAATTTAAAGGGGCAACTTATTCAGTACAAATGCAGCTTATGAGGACATCTGCGTTCTTTGTAGAACACATCCGTTCTTATATAGGGCAACAATGTGAGAGACAGTCTAATTTGCAATGCTTACTTTTAGCACTGGTTGTCTTTTCACACAATGCCTTATTAATAGAGAGAAGTGTAAAATGCATCAGCAGTTCCTAGGCAGCTTTGCACAGCATGAGATTAAAGATTAAGTGTAGTCAATAAACTTTATTGTCAGTAAGCAGCGCAGAATGCGATTGCATAATAAAATGCCACAGTGACTTAAATGCAACAAAAATAATAAATAAATAAAAGTAATTATTATTATGCAATTCAAGACTTTCTATAGCGCCGTTTTAGTACCGGTATTTCCCTGTTGTGGAAAACTGGATAATTAGGCTTTTGCTCAGCATATTATTCTCTGAGATATTTTGACACTCTCACCAGGAACCAAGAAAACACACCCTCACAAATTTGTGCTTAACTCACAGATTTTACTCAAATGACACACTGCTTATGGTTCAGTAAATTTTCAGATCAATAATAATAATAATTCACATTGAGAGTTATGCTCTCTACGCTCTTTAATATGGGGAGACAGCCCAAGAACAAGAGCCAAATACAATTTTGTGAAGGTCTGCTACTTCTTACATTTCAATCAACTTTTTGCTATCTGAAGTGTAGTTCAGTGAGTTCATGAGTAATCCTGGAACGAGGTGGCCAGTTCTGTTAAAAACATGAAACTCTATTATAAGTCATGCACAGCATCTATTCAGCATAAAATGGAAGTTTGCATCATTTACAGCTATACCATTTTTCTATTGTTGCAAAGACAAAGCAGGCATAAGAATAAAGATAAAAGATTATACCCTTGGGTATTGCTTGTGAACTGCTTATTCAAATGTACAGTACACAAATGACATACAAAAGAAAAGAAGGGAATGGAACGGCCTTTGGCCCCCGCAACTTCAGATATTTGCAAAGAATTATGGGAGATGCGTGGGATTGAGTCATCCACAGCTTGTGCGCAAGCAAAGTCCATTGAAAAAAGGGAAAAAATATGAATGGCACATCAGTGTGTCACCTATATTCAAAGTAAGTGAAAATGAGGACATGGAAAAATCTGCCAAGATAAATCAGCGAAGAAATGGATTGTCAAACATAGCTCTGTGTTCACACTATCAAGCAACAAGTCTCTATGATGGCTCCAGGTTGGTCTCTTGCAGGCGTGTAGTGACTATTACCTTTAACACTTGTAGGTGTGCAATGTTGAGCTGTTTTTAGTTCCTGATAAGAAATGTTAGTTCCCAAATTCTAGATGGCCTACTGTATCATTTTAATGCTGTATAATCATAAACAGCCCCAACCCATCCTCCATATTTCCAGTTACAGTAAAATAATCCAAAATGTGTAGAAAAGGGTGAAGGTTATACTTTCCAACATTAAGATCTATTTGAAATGTATTGCATATAAGAAATACTTAAGCTGAAGTGTGTGTCTGGAAGTCTGGAAGCAGGTAAATCATTTGAATAGGACTACAGAATAAGAAATACATTCATACTAAATAAAAATGCTATCATTAACTATTAGACTGTAAAAGATGCAAACTTTCAGATAAACAGTGAGTAGCAAGAATGTAAGGAAGAATTAATGTTGCAAAGCGGAGGGACAGCTCTATCAGCACTTTGTTTTAAATTACCATCTCACTCCAAAGTGTGGTATAAAACATGTCGCTAGTTTTAACAGGAATAACTTTCAAGCTTCAGCCATTCTTGAGTATATATGTACAGACAGAATCGTATGCCTGTTTTTTCCACATTACATTCTGCTCTGTTTTTCCACCACATTTTTTTTTTCTGTGACTGAATATGAAGTGACATGCACTACATGTAGTGCACTAGGTAGTGTGTTCAAAGCAATTATGTTATACACTAGGTAGAACAGATAAAATAAAGGTCTAAAAAAAAAACTACTAAATTAACTTTGTTGGCATATAATATTGAAACATCTACCTTGTTATGGCTAGAGGCTACAGCACATTTTTTCATCCTGTGGTGGGTAAAAGTAAAAGTACCACTACTGTAGTAATAATTCACTTGAGTAAAAGTAATGTCCAGGAAAATTACTCAGATAAGAGTAAACAAGATGTCAGTTGACAAGTATTCTGAAACTAAATGCATTTTTAAGCAATAATGTTAAATAACCATGCTGAAGTAACCGTCATCTCAATGATCAACTTATATAAAGTAAGGTAATGTTAGCTGGCTAGCCAATTTAGCCAAATGCTGTTGGGGTTTCAGTACACACACACACACACACACTAATTATTTATATATATATATATATATATATATATATATATATATATATATATATAAAATGTGTATATGGCAGGTCTGGAAGTATTTGGACAATGACAGAGTTTTTGTGATTTTGCCTTTATACACCACCACAATGGATTTGAAATAAAACAATCAAGATGTCTCAACATAACTCTCCATTTCCCACCAACTTCATAAAAGCCTGTATTAATGATATAAATGCTTGGATGACCAGTAACTTTCTCAAACTCAACACTGATAAAACAGATCTACTACTTGTCGGTTCACCAAAAAATGCGCTCCTTTTATCCGCTTCATTTGTCTTGAAGTAACGAGGGAATGGACTGCACCTGGTCAGTTAACTTCTTGTCAGTCAATTGTCCAAATATCTTTGAGCCCCTGAAAATGGAGGTACTTTGCTGAAAATGGTTGTAATTCCTAAATGGTAAATGCCATATTTTTGTGGAACCTCTTAAAATAAAGCTGAAAGTCTACACTTTGATCACATTTTGATTGTTTTATTTCAAATCCATTGTGGTGGAGTAGAAAGGCAAAAATCACAAAAGCTATGCCATTGTCCAAATACTTCCAGACCCAACACATTTTTTAATACAACCCCAATTAGTCTAGGGGTATGTGGGGAATAACACTTATTTGATTATTAAAAATATCAGTTGAGTGTAGTCAGGGACCTTCAACCAGTAGTGCGTATCAACCAGCTGATTTATTTATCTATATACACAGGTGGAAGTGGGTGGTGCCAAGTGACAGTGGTAGTATTTACAAATTATTTACAATAACAAGTGGTTAAGGTTGAGAGTTCAAATCCCAGCACTGCCAAGCTGCCACTGCTGGGCCCTTGAGCAAGGCCCTTAACCCTCAACTGCTCAGTTGTATGAATGAGATAACTGTAAGTGGCCCTGGATAAGGGCGCCTGCCAAATGCCGTAAATGTAAATGTAACAAGACACCAAAGGGGAAAAGGGACGCAAGCGGCACCAAAGCAAAAGAAATGAACAAAACAAGTCTAACTAACTAGTTTAAAACCCTCTAACCTAACGAACAAAAGAGAGGGGAGGGGGGAAAAAAATAATTTTTAAGCGTCGAGGACGCGCTAACTAACCTACACTATCTATCCAAACCAAAAGTACAGATGGTGCCACACCTGCCAATGGCCGGTGACGTGAGAAAATTTACCGGCAAAAAAAAAAATAATAATTTCCAGCCATGAAACTTTTGTCCTTGCTTTACTTTCAAGAAAAAAAAACAACAAACTGATTTATTGACTTAACTTTTTTTTATTTATTAAACTTTATTTTTTCAGTTTCTTTGAATAAATGAATTAATTCATTTCACTGACACGTTTTCGAGTTTTTTTTTTTTTTTTTTTCCCCCTCCTTCATTTTTTTTGTCCTTAAAACAAACGGATTTTTGAGATTCTTGTCCTTGGCATGTTTTTTGGCAAACGGAGCAGGCCATCGTGTTAGTCGCGGTATCAGATACAAGCCAGTCTCTCTTTGATCCATCGTCAGTGAAACGCCAGCTCTCGCTAAAACGCCGAGGACCGTCATGACTTTCTGATGTTTGCTCATCATGTTTCCGTTTTGGCGGCGTAACCCCAGGTACGTGTCGCCACAGTCTCGGGTTACGTTGAATAAAGAAAGAAGTAGTTAAAGCAGCAATATTTTGAGGTAAAAGTTATTAGAACGGTGCCGACAATCAAGCTAGCCAATCACTGCTCTGACCTCATCAGCCCGTTTGTATTCAATTACTTGACTGGCTCTTGACGCGTATGACAGGACAGCTAACCAATCACGATGATCTCGCCTACGGAAAAGATTATTTTATTCGCTTACATCAGAAACAGCGAATCTCTTTAAAAGCTGGCTGTTGTTCTCACGACATTGCATTGTTATAATACGTAAAAGTTTTACCCGCCAACTGGCGACTGACACTGTTACACATACCCGCCAACGCCGATTTTTACTCGCATTTGGCGCTTGGCGAGTGTTAATTTTAGGCCCTGCTCCTAACATACTGTGTCTAATTACAGAAAAACGGAATTCCGCCGTGCTGTAAAATGTATGTCACGTGACGCACTTACCTGTCCGCTTTTCCCCAACACTAACAAAGCCACAAACCAGGGTAACGAACACTAAGTTCAGCTACACAAACAAGTGACTAGAACACAGCGGGGGAAACACGGAACAAATGACTTACAAGAACAAAAACACAGGAAGGCAGCGTGACTAGAATACAAAAAAACCCATAGGTACAACAGGGTTTTGTTTTAACAGCCAGAACAAGTCCTTTATGAATTAATGGGGGCGGGTTTTAAATAGGCGGGGTCAGAGGTTGATTGGTTGTCACGGTCAATGACATCAGCGGGGATAATCGAGACGGACAGGAACGGTATCCAATGAGGCAGTGCTGCAGAGAGAGCGAGAGAGAGAGAGAGAGAGAGAGAGAGAGCAACACAAAAACGCACGAACATACCCCAGGACGTAACATTATATATATATATAAAGTATACTCCCAGTAAACTACCAATTTAATAGTTTTTATACTGCAAGTATACTTGTAAGTTTTCTTTAAGTGAACTTAACATCATACTTATAGTTTACTATTTATATATTATTTTTGCACTGTAAGTATACTACTAGGTTCCTATTTAGGTATTAATTTTTATACTTGAAATGTTGAAGTTTCATGTTGAAGAAATTCCAATGTACACTACCAGTGGACTACACATATAAAAATTCACCTACTCAGGATTAAGAACTGTTTTCTTTATAAATCCAAATTTTGAAATAAATATTGTTTTGGGTGCCAAAACAACAACATAATGAAAACTCAGACTGACCTCCCAATACAAAACAAAACAAACACACAGTATGAACACATATTAAAAAACATATTAGAACTTGTGTCATGCAAGAGTCTCTCTGAAATCAGTCCCTAACTGCCCACAAACAGGTTTCTGTCCTGTTAAATGCCCATCCTGAGGCAGAGGAACCACAAATCTAACCAAAAAATGTTCAACTAAATAGAAACAGAAATATTCTTTTCATATGTTCTTCTTTGCAGTGGCTTGCTTGGCATAGCTTTCGTTGTTGCATTTTTTCTTATGTTGCGTCTCACAGCTTGCATGCTGATGTCAGGGAACTTTGACAGAGCATGGCCTAGGAGTTAAAACACACACAAACAACGCAAAACATTACTTTAAAGGTTTTTTTTCTTCTGTCACCCCAAAGCAGCATGTAGGGACGTGCAATTCAACTTGAGCCTGATTGAACACTAATGCAAACAGCAAATTTGCTATATTTACCAACAGACAGCTGAAAACGTCCTTTAAGTGTCTACCTTCACATAGGTTAGGGTTAGTTTCTGGGGCATCATCAAAGGGGCCTTGGTTCTTTTGTTTGCAGCATTGTGAGATTTTTTATTTTTCATTTTGCCACATTCTCAAATCTGAATCGATGATCCCAGATTAGACTTTTAGAGATTAGAGGCCTTTCACAATATGTTTGGAACGTTCCATTTTTGTTCCATGTTTTAACTCAATTTAACTCAATCACTGTCGCCTCCAACATGGAATTTATTTTAGACTGAAATTTCCCATTAATTAAACACACTCACCAAGTATAGCATCAGGTTTTGTGTATTCAAGCTGTGGATTTGATTCCACGTCTTTGTGTGCCCCTGATTGTCTCCCCGTCAGACTTGAATGGGACAGTGTTTCTCTGCCGTAAACAAGCACAGCAAGGTCCCCGATGTAGACTGATGGATGTACACCAAAGTAATTATAAAATAATGATACACATTCCCCAGGAAATCTACCTATTCATCAGCGGTGCAGTATGCATATAATAACTAAGTTATTATCTCTCAGCCAGACGGGAAATCTGGGAGGCATTCCAACATTTCCCAAAGAAACGATTAATGAGGTTGCAACATGGTACTGTGCCATGCAAGAGAAAGCCTGGCCACACCGCTCTGTAGTGTCTCCATCCACATTAACCGTTTCATTGGGAAATGTGGGAATGCCTCCCAGATTTCCTGTTTGGTCAGGCAATATGCATAATAACTAGTTAACATTCACATTCATGGTTGAATATGCAAATTTTCCAGGAAATGTGTATTCCTAACCCTAACCCTAGGAGCTAAGGCAAGTGAGAACAGCTGGATTTTTTTTTATGAAACCTATAAGTCATTCAGTTACTAGTTCCCCCAAAATACAAATAAGCAAGCCTTTGTCACTGGTCTCCAGCTGGCTTGGTGGATGCTGGAGGAATGCAGGTAGTGGGTGAATGGGGTTTGTACATTTTGGCCTGAAGGTGGTGCTAGAGGAAAGGTCATGAGGTCACCAAAGTTGTCAGGGTTCATCCTTTACGCAGCATGAATGCATTTTTCAAAATTTCGAGAAATGATGTCTTGAAATTAACTGTTGAATGGACAGACAGACCAACCGAAACTGTGATTTTGTAAGGGTTGAACTTTTATGCGACATTCACTGTCTGCTGTCATCCAAATGTAATGACGGACACCAGTCAGCATTGGCCCCACTTGGCTGGTATTCTTTGGTTGTTGCTGAGTTTTTCAAATGTATCTTTGATGGTTTGAATTCCACACATACCCACTGAACTCCATTAGATTAGGGTGATGGGAGACATTAATCAGGACAAAATGGATACAATATATTTAATTATTTTCATTTTGGGAGTACTGTTCCTTTACAAATTTTATGTTGCTTTATTTTCTCTGCATTTTAATGTGATCTTGTCTACACAAGGGCAGAGTATTTGTTTAACTTTATTTCTTTAAATTCATTACATTACCTCTCATGGTATATAGTATCTCTTTAACATTGCTTTCTTTCAGCCTCTTGTTCTCTCATTTAAGTTCCTTTATTTGCAGCTGCACCTTACTCCAGTTCCTGGGCAGAAGGTCCTCATCCTTTTTGGTAGTTGACTGCACCAAAACATAATGATCAAAAAAAAAAAAATCTACTGTGTTAAATAAAAGATCAAATAGTCTGCATCCTCTGCTGCAGCAAAAGTCACATAAAAGCTATTATTCCAACACAAAATGACTCACTTAAACTCTAAAATGTGTAAATATTCAAATAATTTACCTCTAGAGAGGCTTGCTTTGCCATCAGCTCCTTCTTCAGGCTTTCAATCATTTGGTCTGCTGCCTGTTTTGGGGTGCAGGTTGTCTTTTTGCTCTTTTGCTGTTAAAATGACAATTTAAAGTTTTTCACTAGCAGAGGTGTGCAATAACATCGATTCTAATAAATATTTAGTAGTTATTAGAATCAACTTTACTACAGATACTTCTGACCTAGCTCCATAGTTTACTAAAATAATCGAAAATCAAGATTTAACTTTTGACAATTGTACAATCTGGGGACTTGGCCAATTATTTTATTTATTTAACTCCCCACTGCTACCTGAATAATTAGTGTATCTTCCTATTCATCAGGCTCACATAGACTCAGCAAAAGGTCATTACATAGCATTTGGCCATATTTATGGCACTTATAATGAGACAAAGATATTGTACAATGACCAATGCAGGATTTACAAAAACAATAAGAAATCTTTTTAACTGAAAATCATCATCAATAAGCATGATTACAATATTAAACAAAATATTTGAGTGTTATCAAATATGGATGTACCTAAGTAAAGATTATTGGGCCAAACAGAAAATGAAAGTATAGACACACATGCCAAGTAATCAAATGGGAAACACAACAGCCATACCATGCTGATTGTGTTGTTGTGTTTTCAAGTGATAGATTGAAACTGGCAACTTTGATTGTTGTCATATGAGGCTTCATTTTATGTGTATCATAATGTGAAGTGACTACAAACACCACAATAGCTATATGACTAAAATGTCTCTTTCTTTAAATGCATAGAAGCCAAGATGATGGGATAATGCAAATTATGAAGAATGTGACGTCTTATTGGTTTGCTAAATGTAGTAAGTATGAGGGATGCTTATTGGAGACTGACACAAGGGCTGCAACTAATGATTATTGTCATTGTCGATTAATTGTTTAATCTATAAAATAATTAATGACAAATGTCCATCTCAAACTTCAAAGATGGACATTCAAAGATGGACTTCAAAGAAATACTGGAGGTGACATGAGCAACACTTCCAACACTGCAGATAAAAAAAAATAAAGTGGGCAATGAAGACTTTGAGAAGGACATGAAAGAGGTATCCTGGTGCACTTTTTCAAAAGAGGAAAGTGTATTGTTGTTGATGTCCTATCTGTTACGGCATAATTTGACCGGCAAAGTACTTACTCACTTACTGGAAATGTTTCCAGGTCTGATCCCATCTGCACATTACCTTTTCCACAAAGGTTTTGGAAGTTCATCTAAATTTGAAGTTCACCTTTATTATGAAAGCTGTTTAAAATACCTTGACATTAGAGTAGACTATCCCTTTCAGTGTGATTCTTGCAACACAGTATTTGACGCCAGTGCAAACCTAAACAGCTTTTATGTTCTTGTGTTGCCCCTGTATGCACAGATTAAGCAACTTCTGCAAGAACATGGTGTCAGTCTTAATGAAAAACTAGAAGCTTTGGGGTTCTTTCTGGTGTCAGGTGAAGAGTATCAAAAGTTATGTGACAGTGGAGGTCTTGGAAATGATGACTTGATGCCAATTTGGAATTGTGATGGTGCACCAATGTTCAAAAGTTCTAAATGCAGCATTTGGCCAATTCAGTGTCAGGTAATTGAACTGGAACCAGAAGTGAGGAAAAAGCACATTTTGATGTCAGCGTTATGGTTTGGGCCAAGTAAACCATCCATGGTAACATTACGAACACCATTTGTTAGAGTAGCCTCATTATTAGAGACTGAAGGTATTGACTGGCAAGACATACAGGGAAACTGTCATATTTCTAAAGTGTTTGTGCTGGTTCGTAGCTCTGATTCGATGGCTCGTCCATTGCTTCGTAACACAAAGCAATTTAATGCTTTTTATGGTGGCGATTTTTGTTATCACAAAGGTGGTAAATACTATCCATACAATCTACCTGAACCCCCACTTCGAAATGAGAGAGATCATCTCAGTCATGCAATGTCAGCTTCAGTTAATGAGCCAGTGTTTGGAGTCAAAGGGCCATCTTCTTTAATGAAGCTTAGTCACTTCCAAATGATACATGGTTTCATTCCTGAATATTAACACAATGTGTGCCTTGGAGTCACTTGGCAGCTGTCCCCATTGTGGTTTGATACAGCAAACAGTGAAGCCCCTTGGTATGTTGGCAAACAGATTGGAGGTTGATTTGTGACTTGTATAAATAAAACCTTGATAGGAATCATTTGTTCCTATTGGTGTTTGGCATACATTACTGTAGAATAAGATCAAGACTAGAAGCATCTTTTTGTCAGAACTGGTTCTTAAAAAAATTTGTCACTGAATTTCAAAGACTGCACGGGAAAGACCACATGACTTTCAACAAGTGTGAAGCACTGGGGGCCATTATGGGCTACTTCAACCTTTGCATTTTAATCCAATATGGGCACTCCTATGGGCACTCCTTTGAGGTTTTTTTTTTATGGAACACAGTATGTCCCTAGTAGCTAGAAAATTTCTGTTGTGGAGAGAATTGCCAGAAAAAGCCATACTATAACAAGCGCAAAGATCCAGTCATTTGTTGAAGAACTTTATTTTAGTAAGTGACAAATAGAAAAATGTGAAGTATTAAATGAAATTGTCAAGGGTTTTGGGCATCCCTAATTGCAAGAAAATATCACAACTTTCATATAGGCTTGCCATTGCCAAGTTATGTGGAAATGTAAGTAACTCTTACAACCATTCCTCGGTTGATGGAGTTCTGTATCACAGTCAAAAATATGACCGACTTAAGAAAAGATACAACAGTGCTGTATACTTGAAAGATGGTACATTGTGTTTAATTAATGACTTAGTCATTTTTAAGCAAAAGTGTGCACATCAAAGCCCTGCATATTGTGCATGCACCAAACATTGCTGTCTTTTAGTTGAGGTACTTGCTAAACCTAGCAGACCTTTATGTAAAGATTCACAAATAAATGTACAGAGTACTTTCATATATGAGGTTAGGAAGACTGGAATCATCAGTGCCATCTGGCCTGATATGCTAAAAACGAAATGTGTTGTTCGTGAAACAGTTGATAATTTGTTCCTTTACACCTTTGCCAAATCCATATGAAGAGCAGTCATGAGTCATATCACAAGTCCAGTGTTGTAGCCAATGATTTATGTATTACATAAAGAGACTTGCTCCTTTTGCTCTTTTTGATTTCGTGTTTTGTGATGAGATTTAAAATGATATATTCTGGTAATGGCTTATAATAGAAGCCAGTATGAATCAAGTCTGTTACAATACTCTCACACCTTGGAAGAACTGTCAGTAAAATCAGCCAAATGTTTATTTGTTTCTTTGTGGGTTAATCACACTGTGTACAAAAAAGATCAGGTTCAGTTTCACCCATGTACTATTTACTCTAAGCTGTTCCTCCCCAAAGCTGACTTGTTACTGTAAACGTGAATATGTAAGTTTATAAGATAGTATGTAAGTATATGCTGGAGTACTACCTCAAAGAAGCCAATATGTGTTGGGAAAAAAAGTATTTCATAGGCTACTCTATCAAAATAGCCAGGTATACTTAGAATACTTAATTATACTTTTCTTAACTTTATCTTGATCAAAAGATTAAGTACAAGTATAGGCCAAAAATATTTAGACATTTCTGTATACTTCTCAGTATAAGCCATGTATACTTAAGTATAATTTTTTAAAAGTATATCTCTGATAAGTATATAAGTATATATATCTCTGATAAGTATCTTATTTTTAGTTTAAAAGAGGTATACTAATAGCACACTTGAATAAACTTCTTTTTTGTAATGGATGTAACATGATGGGTTTATATTAATGCACTCATTCTAACACACTGTCACTCATTTACATGGATTTGGAATCTAAGATTAATCATAAACACAGCCAATCAATTTTACTGTACCAAGACAGCTAAAAGAACCTTTTTGCTCCCTGTCTTTTGAATTAAAATCTTGGGCTATGGTCTATTTTCTTGTTTAAATTTCAGTCTCTCTTCATAATGATAATTTGCTTTGAGCATCAAAAGACTTTTCTAAAATCAGGTCAACATTAGCAGTGTCTGCCATTTCATGCCAAAAGAAGGAAGTGACAGCTAGCTAGACTTATAAACAACAAATTTCAGAAATTAATGTAAATAATCAAACTGAACTTTATACTTACAGTTTTTAACACATAAATGAACTACATCTACAGCAGCCTCCGAGCTATTCCGACTGCTGCCCATATGTTAAAGGTTAAGATGTCGGTCACGTTCATTCCCAATTTACTGATTGGCAGCTGGTAAGAAGTTTCCACCTCTTTGAGAAGTCTACTGATCATCATAAACAGAAGCCATGCAACCAGCAGGACAAGCAAAGAATGCACTGTGCAGTGAACACTGAGATTTTTGTCTGTGCAAAAACGCACCCACCCGCACTCCATTCACTCCGAGTGAAGCTGTGCATCTGGGCGAGAACCAAAATGAAGTGTTAAAAGCCTGATGTCCAGTGAGCATTAATCCTTCATCCCATTAAAACAGCAAGTGCATGAACACCTAACAGACACGAAGGCTACATTCACACAGTAGGCAAAAGTGGCCCAAATCTGATATTTTTCTTCAAACGTGACACAGATTTGTTACTTGCATGGCTGTGTGAACAGCAAAAAAAAATTCAATCTGACATTTTCCATTCCAATTTGTGCCACTTTCATATGTGGTACTGAAACCTGATATGTATCCAATATGTGGCAATGCAACCTCTGTCTGATCAACCTGACAGCTCAAAATTCATTCAGACTTTTATATCAATCCAACTTGACGTTCGTAATAATTTCGTGTTATCGAAATTAGACTAATATCAGATATAGGCCATTTTGAAAACATAATGTGAACAGCCTAACAAAAAAATCGGATTTGGTCAGTAAATTGGCTTTTTTGACTTTTGCCTGCTGTGGGAACATAGCAATCGCTTGTGCTGTAAATATTTCTGCAGGTTGGATTTTTTTCACTCACATAATTTGTAGATTTGTGTCGTAAACAATTTTCATGGCTCATTTTGTGGTACTTATCCTTCTGTTTCAAGCAAAGGATGATCATGGAAGGCATTTCTTTAGAACCTCAACAATCAGACTTCCAATAGTAAAACATACTGTTTGCTTGGTGCAAACTTTGATATGGTTCTGCTGTAAACCTTGCCATGTTCTCTAAACAGTAACAGTATGATAAGATGAGATCATATAATGAGAATTAATTTCTCTTATGATTAAAATGGGAACCACATATGTTGTGTGGGAAATCTGGTTCTTACTGGATCTTTTTGGAATTCTTTTGGTGTTTCCAAGTTTACAAAAGATGATACTAATGTATGAGGCCAAGTATAAAGTTGCCCTTAAGATATCAGGGCATTTAAAAAAAACTTGATCCACCCAATTAGCTACTTAATTTAAATAATATAGACATCATGAGCTCAGCCATCCAAAACTCATCGTAAGGCCTTCTGGGAAGGTTTCCTGCACACCCACATGGTATTAAAACTAATGAGCCACAACTCTCACCCAACACCAACACGAGTTTACAGAAACTCGTGAAAAAGAGGTAGGAAATAGTTTAAAGTCTTATTATCCAGGAGAAACAGATTCAGGAAGCCAAACTGGAACTGATGTGGCATGCCTTCTTTTGTGAGAGATTGATTGAATATATTTTATCTTGGCTCATGTTGTCTTGCTCACTCTTGTTATGGTAGGTCATATCACAGCCTTTCTTTGGTGTGTTTATAGAAACACTCTGTCACCGAATGTCTGATCACAAACAACTTTTCACACACTCACTGTTATATGCCTTGCATGGGCCACAAATACTTTGCCAAGTCTTGCTCCAGCACTTGTTTCTGAGCCTTTTTTTTTTCTTTTGCATTCCTGCATGTCTGTTTTTTTTTTGATTAGGTTACATGGATTAAAATGCAATTGTCTAGTCCATGCACGTTATGTAACCCTGACCCTTTTGAATGTTCTGTAGTTTATGAGTATTGCCTAGTCCAGCTGTCTTGTCTGCTATGGATATCGGTTAATAAACGGATATCTGTTAATAAATTTTCCTTGCACTTACATCCCTTCTGCCTGTGAGCTATGTCGAAATATTCCAGTATTAGTCGAATATTTAAGTATATACCAGTGTATCTCAGTATCCTAACCTTGCAAAGTTGCAGTAACTGATTGTGTAGATGAAGACTATTAATGTGAAGTTATTTCTCATTAATAAATTCAGCTTCCTCTTCTCCCTAGGCTGCCCTGATGGCAACGTTTAATGATGTTTGCAGTTTATTGCAGCAATCCCTCTAGGACGTCCAATGAAAAACAACGCCTTGTCACTGAATATCTGAGCATATGCTGTCAATTATTGTTCACCATTGTTTTAATCTGCTAAATCATTGATTATCTCCATATGTGAGCAGAAAGAAAGGCATTTAGCTGCAAGGAAAGCTAGATAAATAAGGCACATAGGAGAATAGCTAAGCATTTTAACAGGAAAATGCTATGAGCTGGTGTTAATGGCACATTTGTAGCAGAGATTCATTGTGAAAAATAATACATCCAGCCCGCAAAAAAAAAAGCTGATATCTTAGTAAGTGAAGATATCTTGAATAAAAGTCTAATACAGTATTTCTCATTAAGATTATGATTATTATGTAACACATAAATGAGATTAGTATATAACACATATAAAAACATTAAATGTTTTTGTGACATATTTACTGATTTCAAGTTTAAAATCGTCTTATTCAATTGGCAGATATTTTTGCTCCTTTCTAGAAATAAATGCATTTATTATCTGCCAACAGAACAAGAATTAACAGAATTATTTTCATGGAACATTTCAAGCTTGAAATTAATAAAACTATCTAGAAATAGGCTTAATAATTTCATATCTATCTTATATATTACTTGCTACAATACCATTTTTTGCAGTGTACAGGCCCATTTCAGTTTCAATTTTGAAACAACTTTCCTGAGGCTCCCATTTAAAGAGTAATAATTGAGGCTAGCCTGTCCATTAGGCCAAACTGGCCCTAGGGCCCTAGAGATCAAAACGAATGCTGAACAACATCAGCATAGAGCTTACATTTCAGCAATATTGCTCTGCAGCGTTCCAGGTGTTATCGCTGCATCATTTGGGTCTTCACTTTAGAGGACTGTGGACTGATATTTGGATTGGCATTGAGCAGTAAGTTTGAGAGTTGAACTTCAGTATACCAGAGTTAAAGAACATTTAAAGAAAGTTAAAGAAAAAAATGAAACAAAGAAGAAGGAAAACAACAAGAAAAAGTTTTTTTTTTTTGGAGTGGAGGGGTGCTGATGTCTCAGGGTGCCCTAAAGTCTGTGCTGCCTTCTGGCTCTCCGATTCTTGCCGAACAGTCATAACTAGAGCTAGCCAAGCCCCAAGTTTGAATGATGGGTGTATAAAATCAATCGGTTTTTGTTTGTCCATTGAGCTGTATGTGTGCTCCTGATGTGATACTGGTGCAAAATCCAGATACACTTCTCCTGCTGTGATTCCTTCAACTTCCTAATGCTTCTTCATCCTGGATATTTTCTGTTGCAGTGAACACTCTTACCTTGTTATGCCGCATCATCCTTATCAATATTTCAGCTCCGCACATATTTGAGATGTGCATACCACGTTGCCGTGAATGAAGCAGGAGTTCTTCATTTACAAAAAGCAGAACTAGGATCAGGAAGTGCACTGCTTCAGGTCAAGCAGAACTCAGGGGTGGCGAATTTGATTGATAGTTTCCAATTCAATAACAGTTTAAAAATTTCCCAGCTGACTATAAACCATTTCAAATCAAATGCTATAGTTAGGAACCTATCCTATATAAGTAACATCCCTAAAATGACACATTATTACTTGAGATATATACACAGAAAGACATACCTGCATGACCCTAACTCTAAACCCTCTGAAAAATGATGTCTTGGCAAGTGAACATATTTTGAATTTTAAACCTATTTCTTGATTATTTTTTATTGTTAATTCAAGCAAGAAATAGTCTTTTTATGTTGGCAGGTATTTGTTTTTCTAATTTTAAGCATTTATTTCTAGAAAGTAGCAAATTTATTTGCCAATTGAATAAAAACATTTAAAGCTTGAAATGAATATATCATCTGAAACAGACTGAATGATCTTATCTTTGATTTATAATAATCTCATAATAAGAAACATTAGAAAATTTGACCAAATTCAAGATATTTTCACTTGTTGATATTTTTTGCAGTGTATGATGCTGGGAAAATAGTACATTCATATTATACTCAAGGTAAGAGGTAAAGCTGCATATCTCACACACACACACACACACACATACACACACACATGCACACGCACACACTCTCTCTCTCTCTCTCTCTCTAACAGAATGTTTAAACTACAGCTGTCTGTAGCTGACACACTGTGATGATTAATGATTAATTGTTACTAACTAAGGCCCAGAGGGCTCCATCACAAAAGACATCTGCCATTTACATACACACACACACACACACACACACACACAAACTACAAGGAAATCTGAGAATCACATTTAATTAGGAGCAACAACAGAATAGTCTTTCTGAAAGATACTGACGGCCTTTGCTCTTTTTGAAGATGATGATAATTCTCATGGATCTCTGACTGTTTCTTCTTGCCCATTTATCTATAAAACAGAATGCAGCAGCAGCAGAAATAGATGACTTCTGCAGGTCAGACTTTGATAGTTGTGTTATTTTAACAATTTACTAATAATTCTTGTTGGCATGGTGGTGCAGCGAGTAACGTTGTCACCTCACAGCTCCACGGTGCAGAGTTTGCATGTAGGTTTCGCACGTGGGTTTCCTCAGTGTTCTCCAGTTTCCTCCCACATCCCAAAAACATACAGATCAGTAGATTGCTTGCACTGAATTGCTCCTGGTGTGAAGAAGTGTGAAAATGTGTACATGTATGGTGCCTTGGCATCCCAGCCGAGGTGAATTTTTTTAAACACTGAAAGGATTAAGAATTAGCAGAGTGACTGCACTATGATTGAGAAAGATAAATCATGATCTACATCTAGTACTTTAGGCACACTGAAGAGCCAAGACTATGATTTCTGACAATTTTTTTGACAGCGTTCATATGGCAAAATCTCACAACATTATGAATGGAAAAACACTGCAATGTCTGTGGTGATTATCTTTCTCTGGTAGGTCACCGTTCCCAAGTGGTACCATATTGCATTATGTCTCCAGCAAGCTACAGCCTGTGCCCCTCTGGTTGAGACTAGGACACTGTTTGTGGCATTTAAAGTCAGCCATAGTCTAATAACACTTCTTAAATGCTTGTAGTTCCAGCAAACCCAAGGATACTACTGGTGCAACTGCCGTCAATAATCTCAGTATCCTGAACAGGGGCCTGCACAGTTTAGTGGACCTAGCTGGATCTGACTCGCAAGCATAATAATGTCTGCTACACTTTGGTGTGATAGGAAGGCTAGCATTCTCAAGCATTCTAGCATTCTCACTGAGCTAGGCCTGTTGAGCGTTGGGGAACATCTTCCTGAGTTTACTTTGAGACCAAGCACTGCCATGTCTGCAAAGAGGGTGCCCATATCTCAGATGGCCTGCTTATTGATGAGGGCACAGGTAATGAAAGTGATTTTTGGGCATTCTGTGCTGCTTTTGTGTGGTTCTAATAGGTATATATTTGCCTCTGCTCACCTTGGTATGAACAGCGACTGTGATTATTGGATTAACTTAAATAAACAGACTTTGCACTTGAATCTGTCTCTGAGGATGAAGGAGATAGAGGCTGAATGTGTCTCCATTGATTTTTTTGCTGGACTTCCTGGGTGATTACTCTTTTGTATCTGTTTGCCTTTTCTTTCTCTCTCTCTCTCTCTCTCTCTCTCTCTCTCTGTAATTAACAGCTCACAGGTGTTTTGTTAACATCACACCTAGTGATTTGATCCATGAGGGAGATAAAGAGTAGAAAATTTCTACACTGGTGCTAATCATGGCTCTTCCTTCCTAGCAGCTGCTGACTGGACCAAAGTCTGTATCACTACTGAGTAGATTAAATGATAAAATGAAATTAAATAGTTTAAATGGTAAAATGAAACTGATTAAAACAGTTTGTCCAGAAATGAAATTGACTCAGTATGTATGTGATGCTTTCCCCATTTTTCTTTAGTTTATCAGGTATCCTGATTGGTAAATGTTATATTGGTGATTTAGTTGTTTGGATTGATATTCTAAGCTGAGGTTTTGGCACTTCCAAAATCCAGTTTGTCACCTACATGTTTACACTCCAGCCTGCCTATATAAGCATATGAATGTCCGGTATGAACTGTCCCATTCAAGCCATTCAAGTCCATGTTTCCCCCACTTCATGGCATTCTGTACTTGATCTTCATAGCAGTATTTTTATCCTCAGTGGCTTGGCAGCCAGCAGTTAACCATGTGTAGGAGTTGTCATGGGTGATGCTCTTTAAACGTCAGGATAATGTGACCTTCACAGTGAATTTGCCATTTAGCAAGATGCCAAGCTCCCCATTAGCATCCATTACAGCTCTGATATGGATTATCTAGATTTCTGCATCCGTACAATCTGATATGCATGCTACCACATCTGTAACGAAACAAGGGCTGAAAAATGGTTTAGTAGTCTGATGAAGACAGTTTCGAAATTGCTCCTTTCTATATTACCTTGAGTGTGTAAATAATAAATGAAACCATTATGGGTCATCACTTTGCCCTGAGCACATTTATTAAACCCTTTCTTCCCATGATGCACACAAAATATTGTAGGTCACTACATTTATTTGATTGTTTAAATAAACATGTAAAATATTATGTAAATACATTATTATGGTTTTATTATGTAAATACAAAAGAAAACAGAAAAAAGAAGGTCTAATAAAGTTTTCATATTGCGTATCACACAGCTCCAGTGGGATATTAATACTTGTGTTTCAGTTCTTTTGAACCACCCACTTAAGTGAATTTTGATGCATTTAGACTCATCTGACATTATATTCAGAGCGCTGTATTTAAGACATTTTTATGGTAAGTAGTGCTCTCTATTTTCATTTTTTTCCCCAATATTTTTCAGCTTGAATTTAGAAATTCTATTTTATTCATTTTTATTTAGATTTCTAGATTTTATTTCCCATTTTAAAGACCGATTGAATGTTGAAGTGAAATTATTTTCATGGCTCATCTTTAGAGTGGAATACTTGAATACACACTGCACATATGATGTGAACACTGCACATATGAATGGTTTTGGCCAACAAGCTCTTATAAGTGTGATGTTCAGCTGTTATATACTTTTTTTATTGTGTATCAGTGACATGTGCACCGACAATGATGTGATAATCATGTTTTTTTCTGATTTAAAAACATGAATTGAATTCCAATCTGACCATTTTTATTAGAGCTGTACAGTTACATATTGTGTATATATTCAGTGTAGAACCACATATGATAGCAGCTCAGATGTTATGCGAAAATGTCACATTTTTGCATTTATACAGTTCTGTAAAATTCATGTGTTACATTTACTCACCATCATTGAGAATAAATTAAGAGGAATACACACATTTACACACACATACACACACAAGTAGATTTACATTAAGTGTATTATATCCTAGATAAAGGTAGTCCACAGAGCTACACCATCATTTGAAGATTTGCACCACCAACATATTTGTTTTTATTTTTTACTGTACTGTGTTTTTTAACTTGTCCCTCCTACCAACACCAACAGCTCTTATCTAGGTTAAGTAGAACATATATCTAATTTAAGAACTAGATTTATACTGTCCTGATGACTAAAATCAGTGAAAAACTGAAACCGCAGCACTGTGAACTCCAGTTGAGAAACCCTGGAAACTGCATTAGCCTTAGCGCTGAGAAATTCCCCCTAGTGCAGAGCATATATGGAAAACCAAAGGGTCCACACAGGCTCCAAAATGTAAACTCCAGTTATTACCATTATCAAGATGGAATGGATAGCCAAACAGGTCTGTGCTGAAATATTACTTGCTGAATTCAGAACCCACGAAGTTATACAATCAGTATAGCAGGGGTGTCCAATCTTACCCATAAAGAGCAAGTGTGGGTGCTGGTTTTCATTCCAACCAAGCAGAAGCCACGCCTGATAGTCTATTGAAAGCCAAGCGCAACTAATTAAACAGGTGGAATCAGGTGTGGCTCATGGTTGATTGGAATGAAAACCTGCACCCACACCGGCCCTTCACCAATAAAATTAGACACCCCCATGTTATACCATCTATAACCTCTATTGATAGTTATAGGAATGTAAAGTTAGCATTTTAACCAAAGTGTTCAGAAGGGAAAGTTTTATGATTCTAATAAAAGTAGTATAATAAAACACTGAAGGATGCTCATTGAATTTATTTAATTCAAACACATGACACACACAGAGACAGGAGGGACGCAAATGCAGGACACAAACTCTAGGATCTGAAGTGAAACAGGCTTTATTGAGGTACAGGGAAGGTGAGAGTGAGAGTAGAATGGAAGTGGTCAAGGTCAGGATTCAAACTCAGGTCCCCATTGGGAAAGTCAGAGGTACTGCCGATGCGGCACAGGGGAGAGAGAGAGGCAAAGGTGGGGCTGGGCGTAGCAGGAATTGAGCTGAGAGTGAGCAGACAGGCAGCGTGAATCATGAATCTGGGAGACAGAGACACACGATGAGTACAGGGCAACGTAAGCAGACAACATACACGACAACGCAAAAGCGAGTAAGTCCGGAACTTTTACCGCTGTGCGATTGAGAGCATCCTTACCAACTGTATCACAGTCTGGTATGGTAATTGCGCTGCCGCAGACCGTAAAGCACTGCAGAGGGTGGTGAAAACCGCCCAACGCATCACAAAGACTCCACTACCTGCTATTGAGGTGGTCCAGAAGCAACGCTGTCTACGCCGGGCATGCAACATTCTTAAGGACTCCTCCCATCCTGCCCACAGTCTTTTCCAGCTTCTCCCCTCCAGGAGGTGTTACAGGAGCCTCAAGACCAAAACCAGCAGGTTTAGAAACAGCTTTTTCCCTACAGCTGTCTCCCTTCTGAACTCTGTCCCCAACTGAACTTCACTACCCCCTCC
>CM040993.1:9205414-9231844 GCA_022985145.1 Pangasius djambal | reverse complement strand
TGTACCGCACTGGAAGCCGGAACAATCTTTACTAAAAATCAGGGAACTGACATGAACGGGCTTGAGCTGGGAGACATGAAAAGTGGACTGGATGCATAGGGATCTGGGGAGCTTGAGCTTAACTACGGTGGGGTTGATGATGCTCTCTATGGTGAAGGGGCCTAGGTACTGGGGTGAGAGTTTCTTGGCCTCTGTTTTCAGTGAGATGTCCTTAGCCGAGAGCCATACCGTTTGACCTGGCTGGTAGTTGGGTGCGGATGGCGGTCAGCCAGGCGACGATTGCGCTCAGTGGAACAGAGCAGAGCGGCACAGGTCTCTCTCCATATGTTGCGGCAGCGGTGGAGGTGGGATTGCACGGAGGGAACCGCAATGACGTTCTTCTGGGCGGGGAACAGAGGAGGCTGATAACCCAGGGAACACTCAAAGGAGGACTTTCCGGTTGGGAGCTGGGGAAGGGCTACGAAGTGTACAGCTTTGGAGAAGCGGTCAATAATGGTCACGATGACGGTGTTCCCTTGGGAGTGTTCAAGGCTATATGAGAGCCTCGTAATATGTTCTCTTAAATCTGATCGACCACATATTAAATTTTTTTCTGTGTAATAATAATAATAACAACGCTGTTGTTATTATTTTGGCTGCTCCTGTTAGGGGTCACCACAGCAGATCATTGGTCTGCATATTTGATTTGGCGGAGCTTTTACACTGGATACCCTTCCTGACGCAACCCTCCCATTTTATCCAGGCTTGGGACGGGCACTGAGAGTGCATTCCCAGTGGCTAATTTGGCTCCCAGCCCGGGGCAGTGGTGAGAACACGGGATCCTTAGCCGCTAGACCACCAGGGACCCAGTGTAGCAGTAGTAGTAGTAGTAGTAATAGTAATAATAATAATAATAATAATAATAACATTATTATTAGTAGTAGCAGTAGTAGTAGTAGTGGTGGTAGTAGTAGTTGTTGTAGTAGTGGTAGCGGCAGTAGTAGTGGTAGTAGTAGCAGTGGTAGCGGTAGTAGTAGTAGTGGTAGTGGTAGTTAGTAGTGGTAGTGGTAGTGGTAATAGTAGTGGTAGCGGTAGTAGTAGTGGTAGTAGTTAGTAGTGGTAGTAGTAGTGGTAGTATAAAGATTATATGGTGTTATATGAGAACCTTACTTGGACTTGTAACCCGAAGGTGAACCTGAAGGTCGTGGGTTCAAGTCTCAGGACCAGCAGGGATTGTAGGTGGGGGGAGTGAATGACCAGCGCTCTCCTCCACCCTCAATACCACGACTGAGGTGAGACACCTTGAGCAAGGCACCGGATCCCCAACTGCTCCCCGAGCGCTGCAGCAAAAAAAAAAAAGGCTGCCCACTGCTCCGGGTGTGTGTTCACGGTGCGTGTGTGTGTTCACTACGGTGTGTGCACTTGGATGGGTTAAATGCAGAGCACAAATTCCGAGTATGGGTCACCATACTTGGCCACAAGTCACTTCACTTCACTTCACTTAAATATACACAATCAGCGGTTTGGGGGTTCGCGCGTTTGAGGCGCCTTTGACTCTGATGGCTTTCCACACGGATCCGCGCACTCTCGTGTCTCTCCAGTACGAGTAATAATCCGATTTACTTTTGTTTCCAGATATCACAGGCTACGTCCATTTTCCCTTTACCAAGAACCAGAAACTGCGTTTACTGCAATTATATTCTGTATTTCTTTTTTATACGGTTGTGACTAGTTTTTTGTTTGTGTGAGTATTTATTTATTTTTTTCAGTTCCAGTATGCGTCCAGGAACTGCTGATGAAGGAGCACTGTGCAGATCCACCGGCATCCTTAAAGTGTAACGCCAAAAAATTCCACTCGATTCTTATTCAAGTGCTCGATCTGAGATTATCTGGGTTTCTCACAGAGGAAGCGAGGAGTCCAGCACTGAGAGACACGGATCCGGTTTTCTCTCGCTCTCTCTGTCTCTCTCTCAGCCATTTTCTTCATGGATTGAATTTTGCGACTGGGAATAGACATGGAATAACATGCCAATGTTTATGTTTATCGGAGGTGTTAAAGAATTGCACTGGAGCACATCGGATCTTCATGGCTCTGGGGGCAAATCAGAGGTAGGCTCATTTGGGTTGCTTCGATGTGGTGAATGGGCGACGGTCATGATTTCTGGCCAGATCACTGGGGAGAAAAATACAACAGCACAACACAACTGGAACTTTTCACCTGCAAAATATGGACAGTTTACTGTCACTGCCATTACCATGATCTGCTCTTTTAGTCTGTGCACTAACTTCCTTCACAGCTCAGATTTCACTATCACTGCTGAATGCTTGTAGCCTTACACTCATCATATCATGCAGAAATATTCAATCTGATTACAGCATGTGCCCACATAGTTTGGTGCTATTATACCACCTGCTTTCTGACACATCGTTTATACCATGGTGTTTTTTTTCCCCCCTAGAGCAGATCTAACACCCTGAATTGCTTTCATTGCATATCTCAGTCAGATATGATATATTTCCTCTCTGCACTAAATCTGGGTTATGACAATGTTGTGTAGGTGGGAAGTGTGTATCAGTCCCACTTGTATATTAATACGTGTTATTCAGGTGCAGACACACCATCCAGCCCAGAGAATTCTGGGTCAGATATGGTTGTGTGACACTGGTGTATTGTGGACCGAGAGTGACCTGACTGTAAACAGCTCCATTCGAAGGTTGGGTCAGCGAGTTTTAAGTCAAAACACTTTTAATACACAATACACCATGCAACAATATTTGACCCAGAATCGTCTGCTGTCTGCGCTGGATGGTGTATTGTGCACTAAAAGTGGCTCGACTGTTAACAGTTCCATTTGAAGGTGGGGTCAGCTATTTTTAAATCAGAACACTTTTGGCAAAATTCTGGATGCATTTCGGCAGCTTCAATAAAATATCTCATCAAGCTCTCTCTGTGGTCTCTGTGGTGCCCCAGGCTCTGTAAACAGCAGAAAACATAAATGCGAACCGCCAACATCCAACCAACCAAGCAGGACACGGAGGCATCTGCATTTGCCTGCCAATCAGATTTCCTGTTAGTTCAGAAAGCACGTTGGGTGTTCTAGCTTAATCAGTGCATGTAAGTGACTTGGCAGGGAACACTGAAGGGAGGAGGTGTATTATTGCAATTTTTGATTTTCAAACAGCTAGTTTTATCTAACTTCTGGCAGAATCACTTATTATACCTTTAAGCAGTATTGCACTGACAAAAGAAAAAAAAAAACAAACACTGCAAGCCAGTGCAGGACATGCAGATAGTTTGGTAGTTCTTCTCTCATGTTAATAGCATTAATGTAATTTAATGCATTTAACCTTTCAATTAGACATTTAATAAATACAATTTTACTGGCAGTGTCAACTGTTTGTGCCACCCAGAATCTTGTAATGTTACATTTTTGACTTGTGAATAAACCTGCCTGTGTGGAAGCTCTGCTTCAGCTTTAAGAAACCCATCATGTTCTTTCACAGATGACTAATCAAGGCTGTTTAATAGCAGTGCCTAGTTGTACGTTTAGTAAAACATAGCTTGCAAATGGCAGTTCTGCTGCTGTTTATCACAAAACATATTCATGCACCATAGATTTTATTGTCTATGCCTACACCATCACTGGCATAGCCTTTCTGTCTGCTGATTATTGTCTGTTAGATACTGTTGCCGTTTTGGGCTATACCAATTATTGGCTGATGTGTCAGTGCATCTCTACATATCACATCATTTGAAATGTGGCCCAAACACAATAATTCATATGCAATGCTTGTGCAGCATTTCAGGTAATCTCTCTCTCTTTTTTTTGGTGTTCTAGCAGCCAGATTCACATGTGTTCATCACTGCTATTCCACAGCAGTAATTGGGGCAGATGAAAGTGGTAAGCACTGGGATGTCACTCTTTTGCTGTCTGGGATAACTGCTCGCCTGCTTTAGGAAATCCAGCTTAAAGGTCGAGCTTCGGCCATATGGCACCCTCTACACGGTTTATCTTAATACAAGCACCTTAATGGTACACAGCAGGAACAAACACATGCAAAGAATGATCTGTGAAAAACCCTGACTTGAGACTGGGTATATTTAACTAAAGCTAAGATAGACTAACGGTAAAGCATTTACAATTAAAGTTCTGTGCTAATCACTGGAACATTGTAAGAAATCTCACAACTGCCAGGGAGACACTGCTGGGTGCTTGTGGCCTTAGGACTCACTACTCAACTTAGCTTGCCTCACTTTTGGAGGAAAAAGGCAGTGAATAGTAATAATAATAATAATGATAATGCCGTTTAAACTGCTCTCACTACCCAGTATTGAATAAATATATACCAGAGCAATAGTTGAAATATTTGAAATGACGCTGCATAATGGTCCCTATGTAAATAACACTTAATTTAGTTCTCTTAGCAAAATCCCACCTAATCACAGTAGACAGATGCTTTTCAACAGATTTTCCACACCACAGTAAAGCAGTTTTTTTTTCAAGATCTTTGTTGCTTCAGGAAAACTTGTACAAGCACAAGAAGCACAGAAACCACTAAAGCAAAGCTGCATACTGTACAGCTTAAGTTCATTAAATTTTAACTTTTAAATACTTAGCAGTTGTATATATCATTAGACTACAGTATATGCCTACATGGCCCTAAACCATAACTGTATGTTTATTTTTTAATAATAATTATATTTAAATAGAGGTATTATTTGCATCCAGACTTTGCTAAGAGTAAATTACCTAAACTGCATTAACATACTTAATTGGGAAACAAGGTGAGTAAATGCAGGTAGTTTGCAATTAAACTGAGCGCAACTGTATCAGCACAACATGTTTAGCAATTGCCAGTGCTGCGTATGAAGACTGGAGCAGAATTGTCGGATGAGAGTGTAATAGTGTAATCGGTGTAATCAGTGTGATTGGAGCCTCGACAATGCTGTTACAGGAACAATGTACTAATCTATTTCCTGTTTAACAAGTGTCTGATTAATTAGTTTATATGGTTAATTAGGTGTGTTAGGAACACTAAATTCACTTGTCGATGCAGCGTTTGGTATTCTCTGTTTATTGTAATTTGTATTATTGTTTGCATTTTTGTTTCATTTTAGGGCACTGGTAATTTGGTGGTTTAGATTATGTTTTTATGAAACAGAGGTTCAAGTGACCAGAGAGTGACCGTTTGGTTCTTGAGGCTGTAACTACTCAACTCTGTGTCTAGAGCGTGTTATTCCACTAACACAGTGATTTGCCAATGATTGCAATGTTTAATTTATTAATGGACGACACATCAGACGTTTTTCCGGTTTAAAGTTAAGAGTTAATGTTCAAAATATCCATGAGACAAGTTAGTTCCTGTTATCACTTACATTATAACTTAGATTAGGTGGAGCGTCCACCATACTACTCTGTATGAGCTATTTCTATAGAAACAACAATGTATTAGAACAAGCAAAATAATGAACCCATCTTTTATGTTACAGTCGGAATGACGGTCTGAGCCTTGCTGTTATAAAAAAAATAATAAATAATGCACACCTTCTGACAAATCAGATTTGAGAATTCAACCGCCCTGTGGTATAAATATAGATTCGAAGACGAATAGGACATCAAATAAAATTAAATACAAATACAAAGTCACATCACCTCTACTATCATATTAAAGTGCCCTTGTCAACAATACTGTTCATAATAAATCGATACTGTGTGTAATTGAGGATCTGGAACTGTGTTGACGATGGTGGTGCAGGGCACAGTTTAACACACCAGTCTCCTATAGGTGCGCAATTGGGTTTAGATCTGCGAAGGTCCTAGAATGTGATTTATCATTTTCAGACTCATCAAAACGCTGAGTGAGCCTTGGTGCCATGTGGATTGGGGCACTGTCATCCTGGAAGAGAGCGTTCCCATCAGGGTAGAAATGTTTCATCCCAGGATAAAGGTGATCCATCAGAGTAACTTTGTATTGATTTGCAGTGACCCCTTCCACTCAACCATGCCAGCAAAATGATTGCAAGAGACACCTTTTTTTCATTTACTTCGTCAGCCATCTGTATATTGTGATACATCAGAATGGCTGATCTGATATGGATGTATTTCTCAGGGCTGCATGATTTATCCAGTTGTATATGAAGGGGTTCAGTGCTCAGGCTCATTTTAATAGGAATAAGTCAAGGTCACTGGACCACATGCAGAGTACCACAGGGTTAACAGACCACCCAAAGACAAAGTGTGACTGAAAGAATTAAGGTCAATAAAAGTGCTTTATGACACAAATGTAACTATAACTGGTGGAGATATGAGGTTTCTGCTATGGATCGTTTTCTGTTGGTTTTACTCCAGACGGACTTTAGCCATGTAATACTTTAATCAATTCAGTGCCTTTTAAGACCAGACTTGCTTAATTAATTACATAACCAGCATAACATAAACAATATTGGTTTAACCGATATTGCTGAGCTCAGTTAGAGTTAGCTATCTGTGTTTGTCAGTGCATTAAATCACATTAACTCCCCATTCGTTTGTTTGACCACAAACACAGTGCTGCCCAAGTTCCTCATGAGTATGTTCTTATTTGCTTTCTGGCAGGCTGTGTGATAACGTAGCCATGTGATATGTTATCCACACTGAGACAAAAAAAAAAAGTCTTCAGATAGAAAGAATTCTGTCAGATTCTTATAGCGTCAACTTGTCAGATGCTCATCTTTATGGGGTGAATAGGAAATTGTCCTTGGACTTTCTCTCAGAGACAGATGAATCTCTTGCAGTGCTAATTCTGACAGGGACTGGACATCAGGATCAGCTTATAGCATATACTATACTGTATGCTGCATAGAGTTTGCATATAGCAGATGAACAGTAAGTTATTTATGTCTGTATTTACAGATACACAGAATTGTGTCAGCATTATGGAGGTAACATCAAATGGACAGGGTGTTTACACATTTGTTTTCAACAACTAGTGTGAATTTGAAAGACCTTTGCAGAAGATATTCAGCGTTAACTCAAAGACAATGGGCAAAAACGATTGTATAAAAGTACACTCAGTGACCCAAACTTTCCAATCAAATAAATGAAGAAACTACTTCACTTGAGAACTTTTTAAACAGAATTTTCTCTTGTATATGGCAAATATTATGATATCACCGTTATGTAATATTTAACAGTGAAACAAATTATCACACTTATAAACGTTTATATGTTTTAAATTGCTCTTAGTTTCAGTAGGAACCCTATTGTTGCCTTTGACTGTATGTGATTACTGTTTATATAAATATGAGATTGGAAATAGCTTGGTCATCCATCACCATGAGGAAAATTCAACAGATTTCAGCACAAAAAAGACAGATGTTTGTTGACCTGCACAGGTGAGGCAACGGATTAAAAATGTGGTGAAATACATGCATTATTAAGCACAACAAGGGCTATAACAAAAAAGAAAGAAAAGAAAGAAAATATTGGGTCTTGAATGGTGTTTTCTATTGGATCCTATTGAAATTTTATGGTCTGATTTGAATTGAGCTTTCCTAAAAATATAAAAGAGCCAAAATTTTATACATAAAAATGTATATATGGAAGAGTCTCATACATCCCTCTACAACCTTGTTAGACATCATGGGAGAAGGCTAAGTGTCATTATTCTCAAATGTGCTATCCATTTTTTTTTTTTTTTAATTTGTGCTCATTTTAATGAGGGGTGCCAATAATTCTTTTCAACTACAGAATTATTGGCACCCCTCATTAAAATGAGCACAAATTTTAAAAAAAAAAACATATTGAAAATGTTTTTTTTTTTTTTGTCTGTGTTCCAAATTTTTTTTTTTTCCATTCTAAGTTTGAGAGGTGCTTGGAATTACTCAGAACCATTTTAGCTAGTATATCACCTTTCGCTGTAGGAAGGAACATATTATTTTTTAATTGACAGAGCGTTGCCTTTGTAATACCGATAGCTCTGAAGCCTAAAATATTCAGATGAGTTATAACAATCCACACTTTTTGCTTACTCTTTTCTGATAGCATTCGGACAAATGTAAATACATCTGTTGGTGACATTGGTATCGTAAAGAAAAAAAAAAAAGTATAATCACAATATATGCACCCCTAGACTGAAGACTTAAAATGGCTTTTATTGTATTGTTCATCGTGTAAATGGATGCTGATTTTCTTGACGTAGCCAAAGTCTGAACAAGTATTCAGGTTTCTAAATAATGCTATTATAATAATATCAGCTTTGCTAGACCTGCTGGCTATAAATTATGCCTCATATGCCACTCATCTCTGGTCCCATAAGCCCTACTATGCTCACTTAGTGCTTTCCGACAGTCAGTGGACTTCTTGCTTCTCCTGACTTCTGGTTTCTCTTTATGTCTCTCATCTTTCTTTATCCCATCCCTGCTTCAGGCTGTTGGCCCAAAGGCTTTCGATATGACCACTGGGACATGATGAAGGTCAGGGTTTTATTACATTGAATTCCCAGGCCATATGTCAAGCTCTGGTCACTGGTTGTGCTAGAAATCATTCTATGCAGGCAAATAGAGTCACCACCTCAAATTTTGTCATGTTTAATGCTGTTTGCATAATTAAACACAGCTCACGCTCAATACTTTTGTCTCCCTGTGCATTTAATTGTTTCAATTTATCAGCATATTAGCAAAGAGCCCAGCTTTTTCAACCACTGAGGTATCCACAGGAGGCAGGTATCCTCCTCAGCAATAGAGTAAACAAACACCAGCAAAATAATTCATTTTATTAATGCATAAAAGAGAAGAATGGATGAAACTGAAGGGAAGTGGGAGTGCTAAATGAATATTTAATTTATCAGGGAAGCTTGGGCCACCCTAATGAATTGCAGTAGGCTTTAGTAAGGAGGTGTTGAAGAAACAGTTCTAAGCCTATTTACACTTTCAGGCCCAGATTAACAAAAGTTTGTGTGTAAAAAAAACATGCAAGCTTGAAAACATCCAGAAAGCTGATTCAGTAATAGGGTCTACAGAGGATTGTCTCTCTCACATGACCAAAATAGCATGTGTTGTTTGTTTTGTGTGTTTGCCTTAATCAGTATGCACTTTGGGGAATTTCTAGCTGAAGATGTGACATACGGGGCAATGCAAATAGATCAATTTAAGCATGAAAGTCACTTCTCGAAAAGCGATTGTGTGCACAAATGAGTATCATTGTAGGGCATGCATTAAATTTGCACAAGCGTGTTTTACCATTGTTTTATTAAGATCACAAATTATGTCATAATTTAGACATAATTAGACCTAATTAATAATAAGTTGCTTTTATATTGGACATTTATATATCGGAAAACCAGTTACAGTTCCTGATTTATTTGTTGTCATTGCCAACACCCAGATGCAGGTAAACAGTTTATCTGCTAGAGGTCTTTTCTTGGCATTGTTCAACGACCAGTTCAACGTACACAAACATGCAGGCTAGCGTTGTGCAGCACACTGAAAAAATGTCAACGAGATAGAAAGTGCACAGTGTTCCAGGAGAAATGGGCAACTGTATGTTTGTCCTGGGAAATAAAGCAGAACTCATTTGCTTAATTTGCTCCCAGCAAGTGGCTGTGCTTGAAGCGTGTAATATTAGAAGGCACTATGAAATCAATCATGGTAAAAAAAAAAAAAAAAAAAAGTATGACCGGTATACTGGGCAGTTACGGACAGACCAGTTAAATTTGCTCTTAAAAAGGAAGTCTGTTTTCAGTAATAGTTATGAGATGAATGATGCTGCTGGGAAGGCTAACAAATATGAACAAAAGGTTATAGCAATTTATTTGCATTGTGTTTACTGGTATAAAGTTACAGTGCTACAAAATATTAATACCCTGCATTGTGTGTTGTAGTTATATAAAATGGTCATTGAAATGATTAAACCTTACAAAATGAATAAAGCAAATATTATTAATGGCAAGTGATTGGACGTATTCATGAGGCCCCTTTGTTGTGAAATTTTAACCAATGTGACCTCCAACCCCTAAAGAATTTGCAACCCCTACTTTAACACAGTTGACAACACCCTGGTGTGTAATTGAGCTGATGAGCTAATCAGATGTGTTAGAGCAGGAAACACACAGTAGTGTGCAGAGCCAAGGAAATAAACAGCCACTCACAGCTCTAAAAGAATGTTCAGGACAAGGGTGTTCAAATCTATCCATTTATCTAATGTGGCTGCAGGTTTTTTATTCTAGCCAAGCAGAAGCCACAGTACAGCTCATCAGCTTTTTGAAGGCCGAGACTAATTGATTAAATATGTTCAGTCAGGTTCTGCAGCCACATCAGCTCTCTGCTAATGAGACTGGACAGCTTTGTTTTAGGCCATGCGATGTTTACTGAACCATTTGTATTCACAGATCACCATTTATTCCTTAAAACATACAAACCATACTCTTAAAGTACTGTTGGGATTTAGTAGTAATTAGGGAGGAACAAAATTTTTTTTTTGTTTAGTTGTCATGTTACAGTTACAAATTCTAATGTACTGTATCTCTTTGCAGCAGTCATGTTTTTACACACATACATTCTACATTTACAGATTACTGATTACTCTGCCAAACACATGATCATAACTTCAGGGTCTTTCTAAAGCCTGGAAGTTTTCCCAAGTGGTATGGCTATAAATATGTTTTAACGTAGAAGCCTGGAGTTTTTAGATCCTTAAATTTGGCACCTGCATCAATGACAAACTTTTGTATCAGTTGGCTTAGTTTTTAAGCAGATACACACAAGGCTATGAATTAACAGTAGCAAATAAGATACAGATTATCTACTTTTGAAAAACACGGCAGAAGAAAGCAACCTGCTCGCTATTCACTAGGTGGTAAAAACGATTAACCTTTTTTATTTTTGTAACATTTTATAACATTTTATAAATTTTACAAATATAATATATTTATGTTATTATTCTCAAATGATACCCAAAGACTAGGTTTTCATGAAAAGAATCTACACTGACTTCAGAAAGTATTCCTGCCTGCTTTTTTTTTTTTTTTCTTCACAATTTTTTGTATTATAGATTTAATTTAAAATGGATTAAATTCACTTTTTTGGTCATCAGTCAACACACAACAATCCATATTGACAAAACAAAAACAAGTTTAACATTTTTTTTTGCAAATTTATTAAAAATCAACGCTGAAATCTCTCATTTAGATGCATGTTCAGACCCTTGGCTAAAGCCGGCTTTAAGCTGTACGATTTCCGTCCCGGTTTTGCTGTTGCAGGTATGATGGCACATCGTAAAGGATAATCTTTAGTTGAGAGTTGAGATCAGTGGTCTTAGAATGCATAATATGACATGCTCACATGCCACTGCTCATCTCTAGAACTTGACTGGAGTCTACCTGTGGCAAATTCAGTTGATTGGACAAGATTTAGGTAGACATTTGTGGGTCTCACAATTCACAGTGCATGTCAAACTGAAAACCAAGCCATGAAGTCCAAAGAGCTCTCTGCAGAATCATGCAAATATGTAGTAATTTTTTTCCCTCTGGCTGTTATTGCATTTCCTATTAAGTTGCTTATTACTAAAGCCACCATATTTCACTCTGTCCTCTCTCTTTTAGGGTAAGGTTGCCTTGGAACAAAAAATGAGCTATAGGATAACGAGCTCTAGGATTCAGGTAAGTGGATTCGATTTTTGTCTCATTTTCATGTCATTTTGCTGGTGTTTTAATCTGTGCTGAATTAAACGTACACCAATTGTGCTTGAACGGGAGGTAAGGTGATTTAGGCAGGACATTAACTATTAATAATAGTTAACTAGAAGGTATAGGGTAACTCATTTCTGGAATCATAATTTAAGGACCATCACTTTACCCGTGAAACTCATTTAAATAGTTTGTACCTTTGCATATCTTTCCAGAAGGATGACATTGCTTTCTGTTGTGAAGTTTTCAGTGTTTGTGTCTAGCACGAACAACCGTTTGTACAATTTTTATTTGGCTATGTTGTATTGAGTGATAAAGAAGCCATGTGGACCAGATCTGCTTTGAAAAAGAGAAGTACAGAACTAAGGAGAAATACTGACCAAATGATTGAACATATTAAAATATGGGTTATTAAATAAAATAGTTGCATGGTAAATAATTGAAATAAACAACACAGTAAGTAATTACTGAATATTCCATTAACAAACTGCCTAATAACTCATTCAAGTCAGTTACACAAATTAATTAGCTTTTCCCTAATCAATGTCTCCGCCAATGTGTGTACACATATTCTTCATCTATATTTATATATAGATGAATAATTTAACCTAGCTTATAATTTTAATTACGCATATATTACACATTACACATTTTTGTATGTATCCAAAATCATGACTTATGAATTATTTTGAAATTTTTGCAGCACCACGTCAACATGTTTGTATTATTTATAAGTGTCTGCTTTTATTTGGAGGGAACGTTTCAGCATGCTAATCTATGTTGGAATGGTGCCATGGCTTTAGCGCTAAGCTTGCTTGTAAAACTGCATATGTGTGTGCAAAAATATAAGAAAGTCCAGATGATGGCAGTTGGACATAAACTACTCCTGCTTTTACAACAGCAAGCAACAAAATGACAGATGACAGTAGCAAATTAATATCTAAATATTCTCAATTATGTGGTAATTATTTGTGATGCGCTGCAAAACTATATCAAACGTAGATATATTTTAGAATTCCTCTGACTAACAACATGAACTGTGGCATCCAACATCCTCTAGTTTTTGCTTTCCCAGTTTTTTGTTTCTTACTGCTTACAGCATAAGCACTAGTCAGTATAGCAGATGCTGTTCTTGCTAAATATGAGCAGTCTTAAGCTGACATAATAACTTTTTCCCTCATAAATGTACTGCTTTCTAATTTTAAAGCAGATGTACACATATTATGCACATAATTGGATAGACAATATTTTGTAATAATATTGTAGACAATATTTTGAAATATTTTGTAACAATTGTAACTATCTGCTAAAACATTCTATTTAAAGCCACAGAAATAGTATATTAACCCATTTCTGCCCAGAAACTACAATAAAGAAATTAGCCACAGAATTTTCTGTGTCTGAGGAAAACAGATTGTAAAATGATTTACATTGTTCTTAGTCCCCACTAATATTAATCACATTTAAAATTTCAGTAGTCGATTTCTGCCCAAATGCTCACATATTTCCACCATTTGCCAGTGTATTACTGTAGTCTGACTTGTTCTAAATAAACTGAGGACCTGTTCTTTATTCCGGCCTCTTGCAGATTTTATGGAAGAGCAATTCTTTATTATATTTCTTCAGTATTTAGTCCAAGAGTGGTTATGTCTTTGTAAAATAGAGTTGTAAAATCCAGAAACATGATAAAAAAGTACAATAAGGAAACTGCTTTCACATGCAGTAAAACAAAATATGCAATAAAATATCAGTCACACACAGATCAAGTCTGATACACACTACAGTAATGTACTGGTAAATGACAGACAGTATACAAACTTTTGGGAAGAAACTATTCGCTTAAGCTATTTCTAGAAAAGAAATTTCCACAAAATTCAAGGCTTTTGATTAATAAGTGTGAAACAAGACAGCTGCAAGAATGCATAAATCCATGAAATGCATGAAAGACTAAATAACATACAATAAGAAAAACTGACACTCTTTGGTTGTGTTTTTAGACTTAAGAGCAGCTGCAGAAGGGAATTCAGTATGGATGTACAACACTGGGTTAAAGCACTTTCTAAAGAAAAGCTAAATGATGATATTTAGAAATTTTCTAATAATACACTATATGGCAAAAAGTATGTGGACACCCGACCATCACACCCAAATGTATTTTTTCCCCAAACTGTTGCCACAAAGTTGGAAGCACACACTTGTATAGAATGTCTTTGTATGCTGTAGCTTTACAGTTTCCCTTCACTGTAATTAAAGGGCCCAAAACTGTTCCAGCATGACAATGCCTCTGTGTCCAAAGCGAGGTCTGTGAAGACATGGTTTGCCAAGTTTGGAGAAGAACTCGAGTGGCCTGCACAGAAGAGTGACCTCAACCCCACTGAACACCTTTGGGATGAATTGGAACGTTGACTGCACCCCAGGCCTTCTTGCCCAGCAGCAGTGCCCAACCTCTCTAATGCTCTTGTGGCTGAATGAACAAATCTCCACAGCCACACTCCAAATCTAGTGGAGCCTTCCCAGAAGATTGGAGGTTATCATAACAGCCAGCAAGGACTAAATCTGGAATTCAAAAAGCGTATATGAGTATTATAGTCAGGTGTCCACAAACTTTTGGCCACATAGTATATTTCTTATCAGAACCCCAATCAAAATCTGAACATACAGACAAGCAACAAAACATCAGCAAAATCCTGCCTTGTAATGTGAATGCAGCTGAGAGAGTGAGAAGATGGATGAAGTGTGAAAGAGAGAGAACAAGGGTTCAGCGGGAAAAAAAAATGAGGGCGTGAAAGAGTTATTTCAAGTTTCCTAAGATTCTCATTAGCAGGTCTGGTGTAGAGGCTGTGTATTAGCTGATGTGAGCATGCCACAAATGACCCATGCCATGCCAATTACAAATTCTTGGCTCACTCCATTTGCTCACTTCATCACTCTTTGCCTCTTTGAGATCTGATACGAGAGTTTTGCATCTCGTCTGCTCCAAATAGTTCAGTACTTAGCTATGTTGTATCCAGTTGTCCCAGGTGGTGTATTTTCATAAAAAATACAACTGTAACATTTATATTAAAACCCCCAATTTATATTTTCTCATCTCAGTGATCAGTACTGGTAAGAATGTAAATAAAACACTAAGGGAATTGGACAGTTTTAAAGCTTCTCGAATGAATCACCATCATTAAAAAGCAGCAGTATCTTTACAGCAGGGCTTTCATCATTAAACATTTAATTACATAATGGGGCAGAATCCATAAAAATGAATATATCATAAATATGACCAAATCATCAGCATAGATCAGCCATTTGTATCCAAATGGACACAAACAGTGTAATAAAACTGAAGGATTGAATATATACTGTATCATTTGTCATACTATGATGGTTTTATGTTGAGATGAATTTTAAGCCTAGAGAACAACAGTTGTATATATTATTTGTAAATAATGAAAGAGTGGGAAGATTGCATGGGATTCCAGTTTTGAAAAAGAATCATGGTACCAAATTAAAAAAAGGATTAGTATTAGTATTAGTATGATACTACATGTTTTCAGTACTGGTACTAAGGATAGTTGCTATACTTTCTGTACACCTATGGAGCATGTTGTTGCTCCATAGTTTGGACCTTATTGCAGGGGTCTTCACTCTTATACACAAAGAGCTGGTGTGGTTGCAGGTGTTAATTCCAAGCAGGAGCCATGCCTTGTTTAATCAGTTCGTCTTGGTTTCCAATCAACTATCAGGTGTGCTTCCTGTTTGGCTGGAATGAAAGCCTGCAGCCACACTGGCCCTTTGCAGATAAGCTTGCATAATCAGCCACATTAAAGGGCTCCTATCATGGAAACCCAAATTTTCTGAAATAAAAAAGCTTAATATAATTTGTAAAAAGGACTCACTCCCCTTTCTGTAAGGTCAGTTTATGGAACCTAAGCCATAGCAGCTCATTTTGGATTTCATTTATCTTTGATATCACTGGAACAAACATGCTTAAAATATGCCTGCCCACATTACCTCAGGTAAGCCCTAATCAGCAACCCAGTCACTTTATGACAGTTTAGCCCCACCCAGTCACTTTACAGGAGGATAGCCCCACCCAGTCACTTTACAGGAGGATAGCTCCACCCAGTCACTTTACAGGAGGATAGCACCACCCAGTCACTTTACAGGAGGATAGCCCCACCCAGTCACTTTACAGGAGGATAGCCCCACCCAGTCACTTTACAGGAGGATAGCCCCACCCAGTCACTTTACAGGAGGATAGCTCCACCCAGTCACTTTACAGGAGGATAGCACCACCCAGTCACTTTACAGGAGGATAGCTCCACCCAGTCACTTTACAGGAGGATAGCCCCACCCATTCACTTTACAGGAGAATAGCTCCACCCAGTCACTTTACAGGAGGATAGCCCCACCCATTCACTTTACAGGAGGTTAGCTGGAATATACTGGAATGAAAGATGTCATTATACAGGGTAGGCTAGGCTATAACAAAACTTTACCTTTGAAGTACAGGGCCACTGAATATGAGGCAGTTTTATGTAATAAAATATAATAACATATACACCATTCTCAATATGCTAATGCTAGGTAGCTTTCACCTTACTAATCTGTTTGCAAATTCTGTAGCTAGTCATTATGCTAATAACAGTACAATTAACATTCGTCTATATTTACATCATTTTAACAGTTATGAACAGTCAGATGCCATTATTTATCTTACAGAGTCTCCTAAACAGTTCTGCAGGTGTTAGGAGTGGGCATGGTGCACCTCTTTTCACTTGTGAAACAATCCAGTCAGAACAGAGGTCATTTAAATATAGCAGTCTTAAAGACACAGTAAAAAAAAAAAAAACAGCCTGCGGGATAAAGGCAGGTTGGAAAAATCCAAAACTGAATTGTTTTTTGTGCAGAAAACCACACATATATTGTACATGGACTTAAAAAAAAAACAGTGTATGATAGGATAGCTTACAAACAGCACCATCGTGGTGAGAGAAGTTCTCTAGCATTAGGTTAGCCAGATGCTTTTATCAAAATGGTAAGGGAATGTCATCCCACTGGCAAAAGTGAGCTTCAATGGCAATGAGTTCACAGATATAATCCAGTTGCTCTGCCATTATATTTCAAGGACACACTGATATTTAGTGTTGCAGGAGTTGTGCCAAGTGTCACTAAAACCAGGCAAGTGTGGCAGTTTTATTGGTGTTTGAGTATATTAAAAAAGTACATGTAGCAACAACAGCCAACAACCGTCAAAGAAATGAAATTCTCATTGCTGTCAGTATATTAGGCTCCAGCTAATAAAAAGAACAGCCTACACTGACTGATTTTGCTGCTTTTCCTTAGTTTGGACTAGTATTCCATTCACTAATAATGTTAAATGGTTACAAAGTTATGATATGATGACATATGCAGTGTGATGCCTATAGTATTCCATACATGCAAATCATATAACTATATTTAGACTTAGCATGTTTCCCATAGATTTGAAATATACTCGGCTGGTGGTTGGGGGACCAGAGGATGGAGACTGGGGGATGTCAGAGAGTATGCTTTATAAACATTATATATAAAACTCGCACTCTTTATAACTCACCTGTCTGACTATTGGTGCTGACAATACTACTTAAAAATGTTTATTTTATTTCATCTTTTTTTTTTACATTGCTCACTTCAATTTAAAATTAATACTTGCATTATATTTATTGATAGCATAGTGGCTTTCCATGGTGGTGTTTCAGCTTCATCATTTTAATAGAATAAAAACACATAAATCTGAATGCATTTCCAATTGTTTTTCAAATATAAAATTCCCCTTAGTAGTTTCACTGCTAATATTACTGTACTTAACTTGGCATCAGTATTGAGGTATAAATTTTGGTGTTGTGAAGGCAACATAAAAATAAAGGATATTTCATGTTTAATGCTTAAGTGCTCAAGAAAAAATACCATGTTAGTGAGACGTTTATTTTGTGTGTTTGTGTGAAATTCATCAAGAATCATTTGCAACTTTGTTTGTGGTCCTCATTCTCCTGTTGCCTTCACTGGTCAGCACTTTCTTACTGATTTGAGTGGAACTCTCACACTGGGCTTATAGAGAGTTTCATTTTGCTGATATTCAAGCTGATGTACAAACACTTCTGTCTGCTCGCCTTATGTGAACTCCTTCCAAAGACAACCTGATCCACTCCACTGATAACTGTTCTAATATAACCAGCGCTTAACCGGAGGTCTCCAGTGACATGGCACTATTTAATCTATTATTCATCATCTCTAATAAAAAGTGCACCAGCCATTCACACACTGATGGTGTGACTTTAACACACATTCACTGTGTTATTGTTTATTCCAAACAATCTGTGACCATTCCTAGTTAACACACTTAGTTTTTTTTCCCCACACTACAACTTCACAAGCATAAAAGCTTTTTCTGGAATATTTTTCTGGAATTTCTGGTGTTTTTTTTTATTTGTGGTGTTTTCACTAAGGCTCATAAAGAAAATTATTGAAGAAAATGTGTCTTAACTAGAGGGCTTCAATCACCAGACGCTGTTTAATCAATTATTCATCACTGCAGGTGCGGAGAGGCTGTGTTTAGTCACACAGTTAGCAAATTGGACGTTTCATTAGATTGGGTAGTGCAGAGCTTGGGTTTCATCTTATGTGACTCAGTTTGATTTGGTTTCCCAGTTGGAATGGGGCAAATTAGTTCATCAACCAAGACACATCTGTTTCTTTAGATTTGCATTGGAGCTACAAGGCTAATGTTGCTAAGAACTAATGAAAGTCCTCTGACCCAAATTAATTTCCCTAAATTCATTGATCTATATCAAATTCATTTCCATGTTGCTTCAAACTCCATCCAGTTGTTCAGTGATGTCACACACTTGGCTGACGTGGTTTAAGATGGTGTAGTATCAGTAGTACTTTGCATGCATTTCCAGGAGGCCAAGTTTTATTGGGTAGTTTGAGTGATTTATTGATCCAAAATAACACTAGTTAGTTCCAACACACATCCATATGACTTGAAGTACATTACAACCGTGAAGTTAAAAGTACTGCGTTAAATCAACCGACCATTTTCTGTCCATCTTATCACTACTGGCGTCTGGTTTCCTTGGAACAACTCCTTATGGAAACTTAATTTAGACTGATTCATTTAGAATATTTAAATATAATAATATATAATATTAATAATAAGAATATTCTGAATGAATCAGTACAGTATATCAAGATATGAGGATTTAGGTCATATAGATTGTTATATATAAAAAAACAGCATATTAATACTGCGTAGGATCCTACTTTGCTTTTAAAGCCATAGATATAAATCCCTAGATGCTGCATTCAGTATTGATCGCTGTTTACGAGACACATCATTGGCTGGGCGAGATCTGCCATAAATGGGGGCGATGCTGAAAAAACAAAGGGCTCTACCCTGTCAAGTGATACTTAGAGGTCTTTCCAAAAGGAATTTCTGTGTGAAGAGGGTGAGCACATAATATACAGGCCATAATGTGATATATGGAAAGACACTACAACACATATTACCCCTGGTACCACTGAAAAAAAGCTACCAAACTGCATCACCTTTTTTTTTCTTTTTTTTTTTTAATGAGAGTGGATTCTGTTCTATAATTTAATAGCTATCCCTGGATGAAGCTACTCAAATCTAAATTAATTACTACCTGATACAGTATGACTTATTTTTGGAACAACACAATAAAAGTTCTTGGTAATCTGGGTCTTATACTTCTAAAAACCTTGTGTCAAAGTGCATGATGTCAACCATTTTTTTTTTTTTTTTTTCACTGTTCAACCATCCAGTTTCAGTGTGGCTCAGATGTAGCCTCAGATTCCGGATATTGGAGGACATTAGTAGAACTCCATATGGTCTTCTGCTGTTGTAGTCCATTTGCCTCAAGGTTTGATGTGCTTCCGGAGATGCTTTTCCCCATACTGTGAACATTAACTGAAGCTCTTGACATGCATGATTCTATGCATTGCACTACTGCGTATTTACAGTGACTGGACCAGTGACAAGACATGATGGTGGAAGAGCTAAAATCTTTATATATATATATATATATATATATATATATATATATATATATATATATATATATATATATATGTATATGTATATATACACAGTCAGGTCCGGAAGTATTTTGAGGGGCTCAAAGGTATTTGGACAATTGACTGACAAGAAGTTAACTGACCAGGTGCGGTCCATTCCCTCGTTACGTCAAGACAAATGAAGCAGATAAAAGGTCTGGAGTTGATATCAGGTATTGAGTTGGCATTTGGCAGCTGTTCGAGTGGAGCTACCAATATGAAGTCCAAGGAGATCTCAGTGCAAGTGAAGGAGGCCATCATTAGGCTGAAAAAACAACATCAATCTATAAGAGAGACGTCTTCATGAATGTAAATACAGAGGGTTTACAACAAGGTGCAAACCACTGGTAACATTCAAGAACAGGAAAGCCAGATTAGACTTTGCCAGAAAACATCTAAAAAAGCCTCCCATGTTCTGGAATAGGATTCTTTGGACTGATGAAACCAAGATTAACTTGTACCAGAATGATGGGAAGAGAAAAGTATGTCGAAAGAAAGGAACAGCTCATGACATACACCTGGCATATTTTTGTGGAATCTCTTAAAATAAAGCTGAAAGTCTGCACTTCAATCACATCTTGATTGTTTTATTTCAAATCCATTGTGGTGGTGTATAAAGGCAAAATCACAAAAACTCTGCCGTTGTCCAAATACTTCTGGACCTGACTGTATATATAAATCAACAGTGAAACTATTAAGGATATAGTTATGGTTCTGTCGTATGTCCTTTTGTGTAATTTGTATTATCATTGGACAATGTATGCTCAGTGTATTTACTTATATTTTCTTAGCCCCGCTAGCCCAGTGCATGAATGTGGTGTAGTCAATTAAATAAAATGTGACATATCTGATTTTGAATCACATAACACTAAAATATATTGCAAAATTAATCACATCTACATATAGTGCAGAAAGTCAGACATTGTCAGATATGGCACGGCATATTTTCTTGACTCCAACACACCCAAATCCAAATAAAATCATCACAGTTAATTATCAAGTTCTTCATGAGCCAAAGCAGCTGTGTTAATACAGGCATAAAAGGGAAAAAATGAGGAACGCTGGTTTTAAACCACTGTGTGTCAAGTGGGATTGAGAAGTACTCATCAAATAGGCCTATATTTAAAATGTCATTCAGATGAGTTCATCCTTCACAGATCGGCAGATTCGTCATTTTGTTTCCGTTAGCAACGTGAGTGAAGTGTAATTATTCTTTAGAGATTTGCTACCAGATCGGTGTTGTCTTTGAAGATAACAGACTTCAGCTGAGTTCACGCTTACTGGTAACGTCATGACACACCAGAAAAAAAAAATACTGGCAAGCACCCGCTGTTTTCTCAACATATTTTCCACCTGTCTGGATATTTTTGTGTTTCTGTTCCCCACTGTTTCTCACGCTCTCATGCGTTTCCAAACAGTACAAATGTTAACAATAGTGCCGCATGGAAGAAAGAGGCAGTATCATCATCAATTTTGCTACATTTTCATGTATCATATTAGTTTTTGTTTATGTAAAAACAGGAACGTTTTCATGTTACTGATATTTAGCAAAATCTCATACTACTAAATACTAAAAATTAAATCTTATACTTATGAGCCACATGGGAATCTGTAGCATTGTGGATTAAACTTAACAAATGAGCATAACAAATCTCAACAAAACATTTTAATTACAAATGGTAAAAAATATATAAAATGGCTGCGTTGTTTTACTTCAGGCCTATAAATTTGGGGATTTACAGGCAGCTTTGATTGCAAGCTGGAAAAATGTCCACCCAGGGCACTGTTCAAAACAAGAAGATGCTGTAAACTGGACACAAGGTTTTAATAATAAAAGCAGTATTAACACATAAACCTAGAATACTAAGAAAATATGAACGGTAACATGAGACAGGTGATAAGCACGAAACATGAGAAAAGCAAAAAACAGGAATCAGGAAACAAGGAAACACAATGACCAAGAACATAACCCAGAAATATACACACAGTGTGATTAACTAATAACTAGGCATGGATAATAGACTGAACTACCAGGGAGGAGAACAATGTACTTACAAAGGAGGAGAAAACAAACCCACAATAACAAAATCATGTGGTGAACTGATAACAAATGACGCAAGCCACACTCACACTGGGAACTGCAACTCGCACTGAGAGGCGAAATTCAGGGAATTTGTGACAGGCAGTGTGCTATATTGACACTCTGTTTAGCATGTGGCCATAGAAAGACACAAACACACCTGCTACATCAGCAATTGTATCTGAAAATCTGTTCTTATCTTCTGTGTATCTACATTATATCTCTTACATATCAAACGAGTGTTAAACCCGAGCCTGTCGTTAGTTCACCGACGACAAAGCAACCTAATATTTTGGCTATTAGCTGTGTTCTCTTAACTCTGCTAGCATTGCACGTATGCTTTAGTGTGATAAATGACGTTATTTGAGTCTTGCTAACATCTTTGTTTTCTGACGAAGTGTTTAAATTTGAGGTCATGGTGTGGTGACAGCTATGTGTATAGTGTATTTTCCTCAGTTTGGCCAGTGTTTCAATGATACTGAAATGTTCACCTGTCATCTGTCTATCTTTACAGACTGTAATTTCTTACTGCAGTGTTCTTAGTGCAGTAACCTGTTGAGCTACAGTTTGCGCCCACACTGCCACTGCAATCAGTCACAAGATTATAGATGATTTCTGGAAGAATTTTAGAACTTTGGACTTTTGCTGTAAAATAGAATTAAGGAAGCTGCCAGATAGAAAGGGGATGAAAAAAAACAAACCAACATGAATTCTTGTGCTGTCATGATGGATTATTGCTTGAGTACTTGTCTAATCAGGTTTCTGATCATGTTTTTTTTTTTCCATCTTTAAGTTGAGTTGTTCAGCCCTGAAATGAGGATGATAAAGTGTAAGAAAGAAAGGATAGAGCTTTGAAGTGGAGTAGATAACACAGAGGGAATTAACCTACATACCAGCTTTCACATCTTAAAATAATGCTTCTGCTATTCATAGCATGAGCACTGCTCTTGTCCAGTCAGCTGCTTTAAATAACAGAAGCAGGGCTGAGTGTGCAGTAAGCGACCAAAGGGTCCATAAATAGGCTTTGCACAGGCACAGTTTGTTAACTCTCTTTTAAAAAGTATTATATGTAGTGTAGTTTAATTGTCTAATCCACTAGAGCCAGAGTTAAGTTGAGGGGTGCAGAGGAGCTCCAGCATTATCAAGTGATGGAAATGTAAATCATGATGATAATAATAATAATAATAATAATAATAATAATAATAATAATAATAATAATAATAAAGCAGGACAGTTTGACAAGGATTTATAAAGAAATTTCAAAATTGTAAAACATTTTCTTTCTTTCAAGGCAATTGTCAACTGCTATGTGTAAACATTTAATCATTTTAAAAAAATATTTGTATTATGGTTTTATTATATAAGGCTTTACTGTATCACTGAATCCAAAAGTTATTTTGATACCAAAACTGACAAGCAAGCAAAACTGAAAATTGAATATCTAGCCATGCGAATGTAGCTAGATGCATTATAATTAATCATTTAATCACATTCTCATTATATAACTTTTGAGATTTCAATATAAAAATCATATATTGAATACATTGCTCTGACACTGTTGGCACTCATGAAAGAAGCAGGGCTTCAACTCCTAAATCCCTCTGAATAGAGCTATTTTTATTTAATCAGTTATCGCTAATTCAGTGATATTTCTCCAACAAGACTCCGTTATTCTTTACTAATAAAAATCCATACGGCGTGTTGTGTGAAATCAGAGGGGGCAGTAGTATAGAGGAGGCTGGTCTATTAACTGGGTCAGTATCATGTGTTAGTCAGAAAAAGATGTGTCAGTGTCAGTAGTGACATGTTAGCATGTGTATACAATATTTGACACCACAAACGCCTTTTAAGTGAAGCAGAATGGATATCCAGAATTATTTCAGTTTTGCACAGTTGAAAGCACAGGGCTAGCACAGGCAACGATTTACAGTCTTTTACAGTATTTTGAATCAAATATTTTTATATTGGTGATTATATACCACATAAAAAATATATACTGTTGTTATCATGACTGTTATCTAACCAAAATGCTAACTATTTAGTGTAGAGTATTTAGTGTAGAATGTAGAATTACTCAATATCACTAAATATTTAGAAGAAAACATATTTAATTATTAGGGATTTTTGGTCCTGTTTGCACCAATTCCATATTCTTGCTGTTTCAAATAGCAATTTGTGAAATTGCAATGCCTTTTTGGTAATTCAGTTGAGATTTATTTGTATTGCACTTTTAACAGTAGACATTAACGCAGCTTTACAGAAATCTGGATGTAGATTTAGATCCCTAATGAGCAAGCCAGAGATGACAAGGTATCAAGTAAAAACTCAGCATGAGGAAGAAACCTTGAGAGTAACCAGATTCAAAAGGGAACCCATCCTCTTCTCGGCGAAACCACATAGTAACAACAGATTATAAATCATTACATGTCTACAACAGTATAATATGAATTTAAACACTAATGAGTGTGTTGAAAAGATATCCAGTAAGATTACAGCAGCAGTTCAAGTCTATATATACACAAGTCTACACTATCCAGGTGAGATTATGTTCTAAAGAAAGTATAAGACTTGAGCATAAACTGTTTTTTTATGCTGTCTTTTGTGACCACCTACAGCAGCAGAAAGTGAGTTGTGGCTTTGAAGTCTAAAGTGATGTGTACTTGATCCTTCATCTAACACTTCACTTGAGCTGAAAAAAGTCATGCAGCTCTTAAGATGATGACAGAGATTTAACCATGAGGAGACTGAGACGAGAGGGTAGAGTACTGGAATGCAAGAGTGCTGGAATGCACATACTCATAAACTGTGTTTACACGGTGCATCTAGTGCTGAGATGCAATTTGTACTGCCAGAGCTTTTAAATAGGGGCTTTAATAAGCATGCAAGTGAAAATCCAGCACAGTTCATGTTTTTTGCAGTCTGAAGAATGAATTTGGATTTTTCCTGTAACACAAAAAGGCAGCGCTTTAAAGTAATGGTTTGAAAAATCTTAACATTACCTGAAATGTAGTTGATCCACTTTAGACTTAAATATGTCTTTACATATGGAACATCCTTGCTATTTTACAAAATTGTATATTTGAAAATGAGATTAAGAAGGTAATTGATGAAAATTGTATTAAAATTTGTATTAAAAGCTAATTACATTTACAGTTAGTAGAGTCTGTGTACAAAAAAATAAAATTCTTTTGGCTAAATTGGTTATTTAACTACATTTCTCCAGTGCTAGAGATTAAATGAGAATGTACCAACTTCGGCAGGAGCAGAATGAGCAAGGCTGTGCGTGCTGATGTCGTTTTGACAATTTTGTTCTCATTAAAGCCTTACCCAATTAATTTGATGTTCAAAGAATGCTGACAAGCACCGTGTGAGACTGATGAAGAGGTGAAAGTATGCACAAGTCTACTGTAAACATCTGCTAGGAGAATAATAATGAGAAGAAGAAAAAGAAGAAAATTACCTTATTGCCAATGTGTCACATTAAAACAATAATTCACCATAATGTTACTGTTTGTGATGCAGCATTAATAACTGCACACTTGGAGCTGGTATCAAATATTAATGATGACCGAAGCAACACTTAAAGCAATTATTTTGTGTTAGCAGTGCATGCTGGGAAAAACAGCCACTGTGTGCCATGCTTCTCCGTTTGTGCCATGAGAGCCAAAAATAGTAACGCATCCCGATGTATTAAATATGTGGCCTAAATAAAATACACACATACATGCATATGCATACACACAGCTACTTTCTGCATACTGGGAGATGTGCTCAACACACTTACCTTTACATAACCTTATTTTTTTAGAAAATATGTGATCTCATCTATGGCATCAGTAAACAGAAAGTATAAAACACGTATACAGTCTAATATGTAAATCGCCTTTCACCGCCTTTTCATCTACAACTTTTTGCGCTCGTACTTTGCTGGGACGGAGAAGCTTCTGCCAAACTGTCATTAAAACACATATGCGATCAGAGAGACTACACACTTATGACTTTGATATGAAAATGTGTGCTAGTGTGTGTTCTCTGCGGTCTGAGCCTGCCAGCAGTATCAGCTTTGGCAAGAGCAGCAAACGAGGCATCTGGTATGAAAATCAGTTGAAATCAGAAGTGGAAGCTGATTCGTAAGTGTTTGTCAGATGGAAGAGTGGTTGCTTTTATTCACTTGGCAGACACTTTTATTCAAAGTGACTTATAAGTGAGACAGAATCAAATCCATGCATAAAGCCAAACATTTGCTCATGGACACAACAGAGGCTTAGCGGCACTGCTAGGATTTGAGCTCCGAACCTTACAGGAACTTGAGAATCTTAAACACTAAGCTAATGACTAAAAATTTACACACAAAAATGCAAGTATTCATATACACTGCCCTCCAAAAGTTTGGAAACGGCTGAACAAAATAGGGTTTTTGGGCAATATCAGCATAAATCCTCTTTAGTTAGTGACCATTTTGCATTGATAATAAGGGACAACACGAGGCATCCGAGCAGTCAGTTTATTCAAACATTGACTTGATATATTACTCCAAGCCTCCTGGAGGATTGCCCAAAGATGATTCACACTGGTTGGACACTTCTTACGGACATCAC